>SNQJ01S0007226.1:48160-129078 GCA_010110895.2 Picea sitchensis | reverse complement strand
ATAGAGCTTAAACTAAATGACATAGGGAATTTAATTGTGTGTTGGGGAAGGCTGGGTTTTAGGATAACCTTTATACCTTAGCATGCAGAAGAAGAAGATCTAAACTACTTGAAACTAACATTAATACCATTTTGATTTGTAGAAATTCAACATTTTATGAGATAACAATTATAGAAAGAAAATATATACGTGACAAGAAGTTAGTGCAAGAAAAGTAATTTTCAATGCTCTATTATCAATCACAGGTTAACACTATCGATTTCTATTCATCAACTAGAATAAAATAACTGTTACAACATTATAAGTTAACTTTGAATAACAGATATAACAACTCTTAATCAATACAACAAAAAAAATTGAATCTGAAGACAGAGATAGTCCCCCTCGGTCCAATCACATTCACGCCTCAGATAAAAGAAGTGTCTTTGGTTCTAAACATAACTTCTTAATTAAAATAACTTGCATAGAAATAATTCTCTTACAATATTCGAGGAAAAGTCTTTATTTCCAAAACCATCGACCCATGACACAAGGTCGATTCCCTTATTTATAAAAAATACTAAACTAAAAATAACTACTAAAGTTGTGTTAAGTTAAGAAAATGCCACGTGGTGGAATTTATCTATTTGTTCTTTTTTGCTTCTCTTTGGATCATCTGGTGGTTTTACTGAAGTGGTTTGTTCCTCTCATATTCTGACCATCTGCAGAAGAGATCTTCGCATGTATTTGCATACGAGAACCTATGTTGATCCATCAGAGTGGAGAGGACCTCCTTCATTTCAATTTCTTGTTCTTTGTACTTGATTAGTTTAACACTCAAGCATTCTAAGACTGTGAGAGATTTAATTGGAGGCTCCATGAACTTCTTCACTTGACTTGGGATCATGCTTGAAACCTACGAAATATCTGTTTATTACATCTGGTCCTGCTCTGCATGTCGCTTAACTATGTCATGTAAATCGATGAAATCCTTCAGTGGGCCAAACTCTGGAAAGTCGATACTTCTCATTTATTGATTGATTTTCTCCCAACTTTTCTCACACTTTCCACATCTTTCTTGAATTTTTCGTTGGGGTTCATAGACCATACTTACCCAATGTTTATCTTCCTTCCTTATTTGGGCGATGTTGTTTTCCATCAACACTCAGATGCTATGCTCTTCTGTATCTTGACTCTTCTGTACTTCACTAATGTAGTTTATCCATTCTAAGTCTTGTTGTGCATTCTCATACCATCGTTGCATGTATTTACAAGTTTCTAGCCCCATGAGGGTATCTTCTTGGAAATCAACTATGTGAGCAGTGAAGAGGTCTCTTTCCCTTGTGAATTGTGTATACATTTATTAGAACTCACACTTCAAGAGTACCACCTCCTATTTTGAATTTTGGTAATACTCCACTTTTTCGCAGATGGTCCAGTTATTTATTCATGGAAGCTACCTCCATTTCATCCCTTTTCTCCCTATCTAGAGTAGCATCATTTATGGCCATCCATGCTACGATTAGCTCAATCATCTTAACACTTTCCATGTAAAACAATGTTTCCTTTGTGGTTATGAAAAGTGTACTATCGAGCATGAGATTCCTTTTCTTGACTGTTCTTCTCATCACAAATTTCCTTTTCGTGTCATAAGAAATTTCCTGTATATCGACGACTTCATCTACTGGTTCATGAATCTATTTCTCTCCCCATGACAAAATATTTCCTAGGCTTCCCACCATATAGAGATGTTCCATGGCAGTTTCTCTTAATTCCTTAGAAGGGGAGGTTCTTGTATGCTCTAGTGATTTGGTCTTCTGATGGTCCTCGTCGGTTGATGAAGTATTTGTCCTAGCTAGGGAAGTAGGTGAAGGATCTGTTAGCACTCTGTAAATTTTGTCTGGTTGAATAGACAAATGACAGAGGTAATTGTTTCAACTAGCTTTAGAGTTGAGGCACTAGCCTGCTCAAATCATAGAGGGATCTCTCATGTCACTGGGTATATCTATGGAAATTAGTGGCTAGATTTGGTTTGTTTGGAGGTTTTTATAAAGTTGCTATCAAAGAAGGGGAGGAACACTATGGGCTATGGAGTCAAAATTATGAAAGTGAACGGAAACAATCCATTGAATGATAGAAATATCCAGAGGACAAAGGCTAAATGAGGTGATGAATATGAGTTATTCTTAAATTCAAAAGAGTGTAGGAAGATAAAGAGAACAAATAACTGCATCAGAGAATTACTGAAATGAATTCTGAATAATTTGAGAAGACAATCACATAGTTTAAATTTCTTAAGCCAAGAGCGTCACAAGACGAATTATGGGCCTTTAAACTCTCCAATTTAAACAGAAGAAAATGTAAATGAAATGATTGGTTATAGGAAATACATACGATGAAGGGAAACAAAGCTCATATCACCACCCGTTAGAATCTTTTCATAGAAACTTCAAAATCTTCTACATTTATATTCAATTCAGATTCAAAAAACTTACAAACAGAGTCTGATACAACCAAAAGGTTCTCTTGCACTTTTGCCAACATTAATCAATTCAAGTCTCTTAGTACTTATACAATTTGATAAAAAATAATCGAAACTGAAATGTTTTAGCTTCTGTAATAGTTTCTACTGATAGTTTTGGTATACAAAACAATTTACAATAATTAGAAAATGAAAATGTTTCAAAATCATGAACAATTTCTCTGACTGTCTGACTTCTTCTGCGTCATCTGTCTCGCTCTGAGATTTTTCTGGATCTGCAAAACTGGTGACACCTGGAGATCATCTGTTGGTTCCAGGGACGTTGCACTTTGTCTTACCCAACCACACGATTTATTTCCATTGTGGATTAGAGGGGATTCTGTAATACATCATCTCTTTAATCAGAATCTCCAAGTCAATGCATGTAGCACAAGACATGGCTGCCATGTTGACCTTCACTGTTTTAAACTTGTTTAAAATCTCGAAATCTATAGCCAAATGCTCCACTAGACTAGGACCTTTCATAGTTTCTTCCATATCCTCGAACTTAGAATGATCCATTATGCATTGCATGAGGAGAGAGTGATAGTGTTATTGATTATATAATGATCCTTTACCATCCCAAAACGATGTAAGGCCTTTGACGAACAAATCTTCAAAACATTTTTTAAACTCCTGTATGCTGTATTCTATTTGCACAACTTTGTTTCAGACTGATCCAAGTAAGTTATTCTTAACAATGATCCTTTTGGCTGAAATGATCAACGCGGTCCTATCTTTCACACCAATGGTTTGAAGTTCAACAATTGGTATAGCATTAGGTAAATCAATAGTGTTTTGGGCCCACTCCGAGGGATTCTTTGATAATATTTCATTTACAACAACGCATTTGTTCCGAGCTGTGACAACCATGTTATCTTTGTCGTTGATAAAATTTAGATAAACCTTGGATTTAGCAACCTCCACAACAATAGCTTCCCAAATTACATGTTTGTCTCCCCACAATAACTTCTTGCCCTTTAACCTGGTTCTTATCTTGTTCACTCTCTCCTGCAAATCTTGATTTTCTCTGTGTAGTTGAGCTATCTTTTCATCTTTCACTTTCATCTCATGCTTCATCTTTTCCATGCTCTCTTTGAGATTCTTGATCTCACCTGTTTTTAAGCTTACCTAGGACATAGATTGGACTAACCCCTCAGTGCTTAATCCAACCTCTGTATTTGCAGGTATAATGACTACCATGTCTGATGTTGCTGCCTATTCCAGTGACCAATTCTCTTTCTCTTTCTTCAATTGCAACAATTTAACCTTCTAATCGAGTGCCTCTTGTCTGGATATTTCTTTGTCCTGTTCCAATGTAGCCAATTATGATATCTGTGGATGATCTGTAAGTGACATATTCAGCCTTTTATTTAGACTTTGGATCATCTTGTCCTTTTCATCCAAAGAAGCTTTCAACCCATGGGGACCTTCAGACTCTAGTTTTTTCACCTGTGTCATCCAGGCTTTGCTGGACACTTTTTCCTTTTTCAGTTGTCCATCTAGTTTTGATGCGTATATTGTTAACCTTGCAACCTTTAGTGCTAAGCTCAGATAATCAGAATATAACATGTCACTGACATTCCTATGAAACTTTACTTTGTCGGGGGCAACAATATTTTCATAGTGCACTTTGATCTCAGAGACTTTATCATCATCAACCACTACAATGTTAAATGTCTTTTTCTCCACATCCCTGATTGGGAGTAAGGAAGATTTGTGTTGAGTAGTCCTTTCTACTTCAGGTAAAAGATATCTTATTTCACTATTCACCATACTTCCTTTCATAGCATACTGATTTATTAAATCTCCCTTGGACTGATACACTGCCCCAAGTGTCTGGCCAAATATGTAATTTCTGCTGTTGAAGACCTTCGTGCTGCTTTCGTTTTGTGGCTTGCTTTCTATATTGGTTTCTTCATTCTTGGCTATAGCCTCTACCATTTCCATGCATGTTTTCCCTTTGGGATCTTCTTCTTCTAGGTCAACTACTTGAGATGATGATGTGATTTTCATCCTTTTGAGAGTATCTTGCTGGCTACTGGTATCTAGTTCTTCTAAACTTCTCCTCTTATTGTAAATGATCATTTTATGAGCTTTGATAACCAACTTAGGGGAAGGTTTTCACGCTGGGCTCGGCTGATGAGTTGGTTTTGTTTGTCTCGTTTGATCTTGTTGTATGGTGACCTCCATGTCTGCATAGGTCTTTAGATTGGTAAACTTATCAAATCCTTCGACATGTTCATGTTCATAGGGACCTTGTCTACTGGCCAATCTCCTCTTTGATATGATCTGATGGGGATCATACCTTCTCCCTTGCAACTGTGTGAAACCAAATTTACTAAGCTTGGATTTAATCTGGGGAAAACAAGACTTACTCTTCACCACAAAGGGACCCACCACGAAACAAAATTTTAGATTAGAAGCCTTGTGTGCTTTTAGAAAATGTTCAGTCTCTGAGATAATTCTTTGTCTTATGAATTCCAAATCGAAGACCTTGGGCGTCATAAAAAATGGTAAAAGTTAAGGTACTTCCTAGTATCCATATACCCAAATCACAGTAGATTGTGTGAACAACACCCAATCTCCTACCATGCTCTCTAGATTTGGTTGTAGTGAGCTTTTCATCTCTTCCAGAAATATTGATAGATCTGAACCAAAAATGAGACTGTGTACCCTGGACTTAATCTTGTTGATGAATATGAGCATGGTGATCCTCTTGCACTCGGTTGAAATGAAAGCCATCTCAGGAAATTCGGTTTTGTTGGATTCCAGAAACATCCTCAACAAGTGCGTTTAGTATCTGAAGTGCCTGAAAAAGCTAAAGTTGACCAGCTGTTGATGCATATTCTCTGTAATAAATTTGTCAAACCTGACACAGACTGACTGACCAGACATAAAACAAACCAACATAAAACCTAGCATGACCTCCACCACAAACTTGTCATTGTCTAACCCTAAAATTTGACTTAGCAGGGAACAAGCCCACTGGACTTCGACAATCATAACACTTACACTGGTAGGTAACGACATACTCTCTGAATGTTGTTCAAGCTTGACTATGATCTGTAGAAATAAGGTTTTAACCTTGGGTGGACACTCTCTATAAATTGTGATCATTTTTTGTTCCTCTAAGGGCTCTGACACTGTAGGGGAGGCATCTGGTACACTAAGAGCATGCCAAAGTGATGGATTGTCTACTTTACACAAAATTTTAGATCCTAATTTATTTAAAATGACTCTTTCTTCCTGAGAATATCACTCTGCACACCAGCTTACAAATTCAGGGAGTGGAAAGATCGTTTCTACGACATAAGAGAGGATGGAGGCTTGAGCCACTTCAAGGAAAGGTATGCGCATTCCAACATTGTCCAACAAATTCGATCTAGACACGGAAACGGGTGAGACTGTTATTTCTGTGTCAAAAACGTCAAAATCTCTATCAATTAGGGCTTCCTCCCTGAAGGAGATTTCTTGTTCATCCACGGATAAAATGATAGGACTGGAAGCCATGGTGAAGAATACTTGTTAAGCGGTGAAAAACGCGAGTCTGGTTTAGTTCTGAGCTTTGAAATTCGAGTGGAAGATTCGTGCCAATTTTTCGAACGTTTGAAGGCTTCGAATGTCATAGAATAATGTCGGGGGGTTCCTCCTTTTATAGGTATCTATTGGCATCAGGGGTTGGAGAAAATGGTTTCAAGTGAACCTCCTTTCGCCCCGACATGCCTCTGAGGGCACCGCACGTCCATGATTTAAACCATGATAGTTTTCCCCGCCCCCTCCTCTATCGATTAATCTTCATGTTGTTTCAATCGTCGATATAAACTTCAACCGTTGATCCAGGCTACTTCAGGATCCATGGTCCACATTTTCCTGGCAGCTTTGGCATCGGGGGATTGAAGGAAGTGGTATTAGTCAGACTTCTTTTTCCCCTGATGTACCTCTACAGGTGCCACACATCTTGTAATGAAACTGCTACTGTTTTCCCTGGCCTTCCCTCGATCGATTAACCTTTGCATTAGTTAAATCTCCAATACGCGGCTTAGCCGTTGATCCGGGCTGCTTTTAGGATCGATGGTCCGCTGAGTTTTTCTCTTTGCATCTCCGCTATTTTTTTCGTATGTCGCCAGATATAGTGGGGCCTTCTGATCTATCATCTCTCTGTGGAGATATAATCTTTCACTAAGATTTTTAAGCTCAGATACCATCCAAAAAATACTATGGTGATAACATGATCGACATTAGTTAGGAGTTTGGTCATTGGATGTCAATTTTTGGCAACCCCATTTCTTCTTCTTGTTCACCAGCATTCGAGTCATTCTTGGAACTGTCATTCTGAGGCTGTGTCCCCAATTGATTGAGAAATACAATGTCAAGAGTGCTCCTAGCTACCGGGGATGATTTTAAGGATGGAAATTTATTTTAAAATGTAGGAACCTTGGCGAATCTTACTAATCCTTCATATGCCAACTATAAATGATTGGCGATAGTTTTGTAAAAATATTCTAATTTCTAAGGATTTTATATAGTTTTTATAAACTTTTGGTGATTTTTAAGATAAAATAATTTTATCCTATAGAATTTGGGCGAATCATTTTTAAAATAGCGAATCTTAGTTTTGGAAAAACCATGGAAAATTAGCCCATGAGCGAAATTTATCCCCAAAAATCATCCCTGCTAGCTACCAAGTCACCTCCTTGAGGATTTGGAGTCACATTATTGGAAACTAGAGCATATGTTTCTTCTGGTTCCTTCTCCTATGTGATTGGCACCGGGGTTATGTGCAAGGCCTCTGACCCTTCCTCATTGCCATATATCAAGATTAAATCTATGAGGACAATAGGCATACCCGTACCACTTGATTTTCTCGTCGACCTTAGCTGGGTTGTAGTGGTCACCGATGATCCTATCTACGGTGACATAGGGATGGGGTTTTCTTGATTAGAGGTATCCTCCGGTGGAATTGTCTCTGAGCCATTTAGCTCTTCCTCATGATTACTTATATCTACCAGGGTAATCCAAGGGTTAAGTGGGGGATCTTCCCCTAATATTTGCGAAGCTCTTTGGGCTTATTCTAGTAACAATATCCCCCACCTCCATGCCTCTACTGCTTCTGTGGCTTTGTTTTCTTCTCTTACCATGAGGGATTCCTGAGCTGTCTACTCTATTGTATCAAGTTGTTTATCCATTATCACTACTTTGAATTTGGTCATATTAGGGTTAGCCCTTCTATGGAGCACTTCCTCCCAGTCTTGGGTGCCCTTGGTAAATATTTCATCTTCGAAGCTATCATGAGCATATGGCCAACATGAAGACACCTGCGACGCATGCTGAAGTACCAGGATTTTTGGATCATTCTTGCGAAAATGGCCTGTGGGGAACCGATACTCAAGCTGACTCAATCCCTCTTTTTTCTCCTATGTAGTTTCTTTTACCATGTAAAACCTGATATGAAAACCATAGGGTATGAAATCCCTCTTCTTTTCTTTTACCAGAGAGACATTATAGCCTTGCAGAATGGTCTGGTAACAAATTTCTCCCAAAACGAGATGGTCTGATATGAACGGGGAGTAGGTGTGGTGCGCTAGTATCCCCGAACACTCTGATATAAGTGGTTGTTTCTTCAAAAAAATAGTGGACCACTTTGGAAATCATCTTTTGGCCAACCACGAAGAAAGAGTTATGGGGGACTAAGCTTCATTAGGAAGGGAAAGGGAAGCGAGATGAGAGGATAGGAAAAAGGGGTTCAGCTTGAGGGCTTAACCCAAGGGAATATTATAATGTATTTCCTAAAATACTGAGGCTGGGGAAATAAACCTTGTTATCCTAAGTTCCTTTGGGGAGAGGAACAAAATCTAAGTGGAGAGGAACGAGCTCCTAGAGAGCCACGTGTCATCCAGGACACATGTAAATATATGTGGAGAATCCATCGGTGTGGGGGTTCTCTAACCATTCTTTCCATCATTTTCCCCATTCCCTCACGCACTGAGAAGGCACACAGTGTAACATCCCCGACCACCTAGGCCGGTCCATGCTACTCTAGAAACGCTTTGATACCATATTGTAACATCCCCGGCCACCCACGCCTAGACATACTACTCTAGAAACACTTTGATACCATATTGTAACTTCCCCAACGTCCAATTGGGCTATGCCATGCAAAAATTTTCAAATTGTATGAAAATTAAATTATATACACACAGAAACTCTTGCGGAACTTTATATATAAAAATTAAAATAGAAAAATACATTCTATAAATGCATAGATTCATACGGAAATAAAAGTAAACATATACATGCGACATAGAAAGGAAATACCCATAAATATAGTGACAGGTATAAACCACACACAGGAAAAACCCATAAAATAAACAGATAATTAATAATGCAACATATAAATTAGCACAGAATTGAAACTTATATTGGTAAGAATATCACCAACTACATGCAGAACTTCCATGAACCTCCCATCCTTAGACCACACTGCTCATCACTCTCAGTAGTGGGTCACCCTCGAGCTCAGACTAAACTCCACCTGGGTAAAGGGATTCCTAACTAGGATGATGTATCTCAAACAACAGGAGAGACTCCATCACAGGTTCCAACTCAAATTAACAGCCTATAGTCCCTCATTCTCCACATGCCTATCCCACCCCAGGAAGTGTGCCCCTTCTTTGCTCAAGAGTCCCTCAGCTTCCCCACTTCCCTTCCAGGGCTTCAATAACAGGATGGACATGAAGTCTTAGAGCCCTGTAGCTATAGTTTAGCACCTTTAGGAATTAATTCTTAGCAATTCTCTCATCTAGAGAGAATTGATTATGGACCTGACAACCTGCCTCTTCAGTCTAGCTCCCAAGCTAACCAGGTACAGATCTAGGTATGGGTACAGATACAGGTACATGTACAAGAAGGTACATAGGAAAATTGAATGAATGAGTGAATGATGATGGAATGATGAATGAATGGCCAAATGAACTAAGCCCAAAATATATGTATGTATGTTCCCAACTTGACACTTGTCGTGTTGGGAGCTACTTTGGCCCACTTGTCCCCATCCATAGAACTTAGGATAAAATAATTATCCATACTTTATACTTTAAGGAATATTAATATAATATTCCCTTTTGGCTTAAGCTCCCTAGCTTATCCCTTTTCCTTAACTTTTAGCCCCCCCTTTCCCCAACTAGTGGAGTTTAGCCCCCCATATTCTTTTATCATGGTCAGTCTACACACAACGATGTATTTTATAGTAATGATGAGACATATACAAAAATAGGCTCATTGGCCTTTAGAATATAGGCTCTCTGGCCTAGCCTAATCATCACATAATCCTTCTGGCTTATAATAAACTGGCTCACCAACCTATAAAACCCAACATATACACAAAGGCTCCCTGGCCTCAAAATCACATGCACTTAAGTTTGCTGCGCGTGGTATCCTGGAATGTGAACACTTCATCATTTTACTGCGCTGTACATGTGCACACTATACCATGGAAGTTGCTTACAAACATGATATCAAACAACTCACCAGCTTAAGTACATTTTCATTTAAATTTACAATTGGGTTTAGCATAGGGGTATTACAATCCCCTAGCCTTATTTATGCACTGTCCTCAGTTTGTTGTGTGCGGTATCTTGGAATGTGTACACTTCATCATTTTACTGTGCAATACATGTGCGCACTATACCATGGAAGGTGCATAGAAAAATGATATCAAACAACTCACTATCTTAAGTACATTTGCATTTACATTTAGAATTGGTTTTGGCCTACGGGTATTACAATCCCCTCCCCTTATTAATGCCTTGTCCTCAATTTGATGCATGCAGTATCTTGGAATGTGCACATTTCATCATTTTAGTGTGCAGTACATGTGCGCACTATACCATGGAAGGTGCATACAAAAATTATATCAAACAAATCACCAACTTAATTACATTTTCATTTACATTTACAATTGGGTTCGACCTAGGGGTATTACACACAGTCAACCATTTTCCACCATTGTTGAACCCTCTTTCATCGTGAACCTCTGTAATTTGCACGCACTGGTATTTTTGCTAAGCCCACAACCTGCCTTACCTGATTTTGCTACTGTGGTTACTCGTTTGACTTAGGATCCAGACATAAGAAATAGGTTGTCAGGACTGTGGTTTTGAAGAGGAGGGTTTTCAGGCCCATGCATTGAAGAACCAAGTTGTCAGGCCTATGAGAAACTCTCTCCAGGTGAGAGAGATTGTTGGGGAAATGATTTCTCCTGAAGGGAGTCCGACAGTAGCTATAAGGCTCTGAGAATTCTTGATCCGTCGTGTTGCTGAAGCCTTGGAAGGGAAGTGGAGCAACTGATGGACTGTGGAACAATGAAGGTGTATATTCCTGAGGTGGGATATGCATGTGGCGACTGAGAGTCTATGAGAAATGGGCATAATTAGGCTCCTTGGAGGGAATCCTTCATGTTGCATTGTGAAACTTTTGATAGTCTCATCCTAGCCTAAGATTTCCTTTACTCTAGGTGGAGTTTATTCCTAGCTCAGAGGTGAACCCCTATTGATAGCTTGGAGCAACGTGGTCTAAGGCTGGGAGGTTCATGGAAGGTCTGCACTCAGTCGGTGGGTTTCATAAAAAGATAAGTACCAATTCTATGTTAATTTTACATGCTGTGTTTAAGTACATGTCTGAAGTTTATCAGAATTGCATGTATTTGTTTATAGTCACTTTCGCACGAATCTGTGTATGAGTAGAATGTATATATCTGTTAAATTTTCATTATATATATATATATATATATATATATGTATGTTATCATAGTTTGAACAAAATAGATATTTTTGGTATCATGCTCCGACCCTGGGATGGTGGGGTACATTACAATCTGGTATCAGATCCTAGTTTTCAACATTGAGCCTGAATTGGACCGTATAGTGGTTATGGAAGAAAAATATTAGAGGAATTGTTGTCGAGAGGGACAAAATTCGAATTTCAAAGAATTCCTGAGTGCCAAGAGAACACCTTGGTCGTGCTTGGAAAGCTCATGAGGTATAACATCTTGATAAACCATGAAAACCATGGTATTGGGCCACAAAGCTTAAATTTGGGTCGTAGGATCTGTTTGGAAGAAGACAGATCCCTCACAACCGTTGGACCCAAAGTTTCAGTAGTTCCGGGGTTGTGCAGAGTTTCAACAGGTAAATCCTCTGAAGTCTTGTAGTGATTCTCAGTCGTAGATCATTCGAGAGGAGTAGAGCCATTAGATTTCCCCAGGTAGTTCGACAGTTTGGTGTTCGGGGAAATCCATTGGATATTGTGTGGTGAAGAAATAACTAAAGTCCCGAAGAATCAGATATGACGTGGACTTGTTCGACAGTCGAAAGTTCGAGAGTTTTGAAAAAGTGTCGATGAGAAAAAATTCCCGAAGTCCCGGTTCGCCGAAGTGACATGACATGATGATTTCATCGGGCATGACATGGACTTGTTTGGCAGTTGGCAGTTTTGAAAAAGTGTTGATGAGAAGAAATTGCCAAAGTCCCGAAGCACCGGATATGATGTGGCATGATGACATCACCTAGGGTGATGTGGACCTACCCTAAGTCTACCACGTGCCACTTGTTTTTGTACTTTTGACAAGCCCTTAGTACCGATTGGGACTTGACACATGTCACTGGGGCCACATGTCACCACCTTGAATAATGACAACTATACTACATGGACCCCGGGAGGTTAAGAAGTTTGGGCATTCGACGTTCGGGGGAAAACTGTTGGAAGAACTTCCAGATCTCTTAAGTCCCGGAGTCCCGAAGTCTCGAATTTATGAAGTCACAAAGAACTAAAGTGACATGTCTTAGTGATGTCACCTGGGGTGACATGGGAAAAAAATAATGTGCCACATGTTAGTGTGTTTTGTGCTTTTGAAAGGATAGTTTTTCTAGTTAGAAATTGACACGTGTCACCCTTCAGATTGGGCCACATGTCCACTTCTTGGGAACTTCCACGTAGCACTTGGGTGTTCAGTATTGAGTGGACCCCAAGAGTTTTCCAATTCGGCATTCGAAAGGAATGAAGTGTGAGGAAGGAGAAACCACCGAAGCTCCGAAGAGTAGAGTAAATCCTAACCATTGATCGAGAGAGGACACACGGTAGTAGATCCCATAGTATGGAGGATTCAAGTCATAAATAGTTGTGGTCGAGGAATTCCAGAGGCCTGAAGACCAGAGTCCATCTCGACTATTGATCATAGAGGATGCATGGCACCGGCTCCCAAGGTTTGGATAAGTGGTACTCCAGGGGATTTGAGTTGCAGGTTGCTTGAGTCGATAACTCTCGGAGGGTCGGAGTTAATCTCGACTATTGATCGGGAGATGACATGTGGAGGAAAGAGAGAGAATATCTCGTCAGTTGACACTGCGAGAGATTTGTAGAGAAGTGATTTGGAAACCACTAAATCCCAGAGTCTTGGATTCCTGGAGCTCCTATCCACCGTAGATATAAAAAAATAATGAGGACTGTCGAGATGTATGTCCTTCGAGTATTCATAGAATTGGTGTTCAGAGGAAATGTATTGTAGTGAAGGAATATCCTCCGAAGCCCCGAATTTCTAGAGCCCCAGAGGCTCGAAGCATAGGATAAGTGCTTATTTGTTAGTGCTAGGTCATAGCCTAAGGTCACATGAATTTGGGGGCTGAAGAAAAGGGGCTAGCGCCCAAAATTTTGTTTTAACAACATATAAGGGCTTAGATAAAGAGCCCGTGAAGTTCTTGATTGTATATACCTACACCTAAAGAAGTAAGGAAGGGTTGTAAACCTGAATAAGGGATCCATCACGGATCCAAGAGCCAATTTGAATTTGAGTTGGAATAAATCATGTATAGGATTGCATCACTGAAAAGACAAATTGTTTAAGTATCCATAACTTCCTGCTCAAAACTCAGAATTGAGCATGGAAACAGGCATTGGAAAGGTCTTGAAAATTAGAAGATAATTTTTCACCCAGAAATTGGATATGAACAGTCAATTTCTTAGGAAATCAATAGAAAATAAGTATGATATATATTAATGAATCTGAATGGTTCGTGTTTTCATGAAATTATTAAGAACAATTATCCTGACATAGTTCTGTTGGCTGCACATTTTTGTAGAATTAACAACAGTTAGATCAGATTCAACAGAGAGTGCAGAGTGATGGATGATACATATATAGTATGTATTAAAGAGTATTAAATCAAAGGGATGAATGTCCAGTTGGGTATGGAAGGAACCAACTCCAATGGACATGGAGGAGGAAAGGGGGAAGACATAAATTTGGCTGAGACCTTCAGAAAATTACAGACAGATGTCTAGAGCCACAAGGATGATAATGAAAGGCTTATGAAAGTGAATGAACAACATGAAGACTTCAATATGAATTTAATGAAAATCTTGGACATAATTGAAAAGAAGTTGGATAAGGAGAGTGGTTCCAACAAATCAGGAAGCCATGAGACCCCTGAGGGAAAATGAAGATCAAGGAGTGATAACAAACATCACCATCACTCCCAAAGACATTCCAATAGGAGAGCACATATAAGCTCAAGTTCATCCCCTATCAGGAAGCATAGGAAGTCTGGGGTGGATGAATTAAAAGGATAAATGGATATGATCAAACCTCCTACTTTTGATGGAGAGCATAAGAAGGATGAAGATGCTGAGACATGGATTCTAGGAATGAGGAAGTGCTTATAATTTCATAACTGTTCTTCTCTTGCAGAAGAAAGGATTTATATCTATCAGTTGAAAGGAAAGGAATCCATGTGGTGGGATCAGCTTGTGCAAGTGCAACACCTTAGAGAGAAAAACGTGACTTGGAAGGAATTCAAGAAGCATTTTGAGAAGAAATACCTGACCAAGAGGTATTATGAAAAAGAGATGAAAGAGTTCTTTGAAATCAAACTGGGAAGCATGACAATTGATTAATATGAAAGGAAATTTTTAGAACTATTGAAGTGTGTCTCCTTCATCAAGGATGGGACAATAAATATTCAAAGATATTTGAGTGGTCTACCATCTTTCATCAATGAAAATATCCAATATGATGATCCCAAGACTTTGGAGGAAGCCACAAGGAGAGAAAAGTGTTTATATGATCAACATAAGGGAAATCCTACTTTCCAAAGAGATTGGGAAGACAAGAAGAATTTTAAGAGGGAACAGAGGTAGAAGGGGAACAAGCCACCATTTTTCAGTAACAATCCTCAAGGTCAGCCATCTTTTAGAGAGCATAGAATGTCTGAGGTAGGTGGGAAAAAGCCAAGGTAGAAACTCATTCAATGTTGGGGTTGTAAAGGAGACCATATGTATAGATATTTTCCTCACAAAAGTGACAAAGTGAGAGCTGTCCACAATGTACAACAAGCAAAAATAGTGGAGGACATGGGAATAAGTGTACCTAGGATCTATGCAACCCTGGACAACAAGAAAGCAAAGTTTCAATTACATATGAATGAATTAGAAGGCAGGGATGATTTTAGGGGCTAAATTTCGCTCATGGGCTAATTTTCCATGGGTTTTCCAAAAATGAGATTCGCTATTTTAAAAATGATTCGCCCAAATTTTATAGGATAAAATTATTTTACCTTAAAAATTGCCAAAATTTTATAAAAACTATATAAAATCCTTATAAATTTGAATATTTTTACAAAAATATTGCCAATCGTTTATAGTTGGAATATAAATAATTAGTAAGATTTGCCAAGGTTTCTACATTTTAAAATAAATTTCCATCCTTAAAATCATCCATGGTAGAAGGTATGATCAATATCCATGCCTTTACTATTTTAATAAATTTAGGAGCTAATCATAGCTATATAGATCCTAAGGTAATGGAAAGATTGCATTTTCCAAGAAGCAAGCATGGGAAATCTTGGCTGGTACAACTGTTTACATGAGCCAAGAGAAAAGTTGTTGAGTTGGTTAAATCATGTCCAGTGGACATGAATGGGATAAGTACGAAGGAAGATTTGAACATCTTGCCATTGGGTTCATATGACTGCCTAATTGGTATGGATTGGTTGGACCAATAACATGCCATCTTAGACTATCATAACAAGGCATTTACTTTCTTGAATGAAGAAAGGAAGCCAAGAGCAGTCCAAGGAATTCCTAGGGAAGTTACTATTCGAGAGATCTCAACAATGCAATTGAAGAAGTGTTACATGAAGGGATGCCAAATATTTGCAGCTCATATGGAGGAATCACCTAAGGATAAGGTGCTAAATATGGAGGATCATGCAGTACTGAAATATTTTGAGGATGTGTTCAAGGAGATACCAGGACTACCCCCAAAGAGAGATATTGATTTCTATATAAATTTGATGCCTGGAGCAGCTCCAGTATCAAAGAATCCCTACAGAATGAGTACACCAGAGCTGAAGGAGTTGAAAATGAAGCTTGAAGAACTTCTGAAGAAAGGGTATATATTCCCAAGTGTTTCACCTTGGGGTGCCCCAGTTTGATTTGTGAAGAATAAATATGGGACATTGAGATTGTGCATCGAGTTTAAACAATTTAACAAAGTGACTATAAAGAACAAGTATCCTTTTCCAAGGATCGATGATCTCTTTGATCAGTTAAAGGATGCAAGTATATTATAAAAGATTGACATTAGGTCAGAATATCATCAAGTAAGGATCAGAGATGAAGACATCAACGAGACCTTCTTCAGGACAAGGTATGGTCATTATGAGTTCACAATGGTGCCATTTGGGTTATCAAATGCACCAACTGTTTTCATGTGCTTAATGAATGGTGTTTTCCAGGAAAATTTAGACAAGTTTGTCATTGTCTTTTTGGATGACATCCTTTTATATTCAAAGTCATAAGAAGAACATGAGAATAATTTGAGGATGATGTTACAAGTGTTAAGAGAGCACCAACTGTATGCCAAATTGAGCAAGTGCTCATTTTATCAAAACCAAATTCACTATTTGGGGCATATCATACCCAAAGAAGGGATAACAGTGGACCCTGAAAATATTGAGGCCATTAAAGGGTGGAAAACACCTATGAATGTGACAAAAGTAAGATCCTTCATGGGTCTAGCTGGATTCTACAAAAGATTCATTGCAGGGTTTTCGAGAATTGCTCACCCAATCACTTCCTTGCAAAGGAATGGGGTGAAGTTTCAATGAACAACACAATGTAAAAAGATCTTCCAACAATTGAAACAATTGTTAACCAATGCTCCAATTCTGATAATTGCTGATCTGAATGAATATTTCATGGTTTGCACCGATGCATGCAAAGACGGACTTGGTGGAGTCTTTAGTCATAATGGGTTTGTGATATGTTTTGAATCTAGAAAATTGAAAGAGCATGAAAGGCTCTATGCCACTCATGATTTGGAGTTGGTAGGCATATTGAACGCCTTGAAGAAGTGGAGGAACTACCTCATGGGAAAGAGGTTTGAGCCGAGGACAAACCATAATGGTCTAAAATACTTGTTTAATCAACCACCTTTAAATTCCAGTCAGAGCAGATGGTTGGCATTCCTCTGTGAGTATGACTTTGATATTAAGCACATCAAAGGAAAAGAGAACAATGTGGTTGATGCACTCAGTAGGAGAGTCCATGAACTGCATGCTAAAATCATTAGCATGTATCAAACTCATCTTAAAGGTAGAATTTCCGAGGCTGCAAAAGTATATTTGCAGTACATGGAGCTAGTAACAAAATTGCAACAAGGTAAAATGCAAAAGAAAGTTGAATATTATGAAGTGGGAATTGATGGAATTCTCTTGTATAGGAACATAATTTATGTACCCAATTATTATGAATTGAGGAGTATGATTTTGAAAGAGAAGCATAATGTACCTTATGCAGGACACCCAAGATATCATAAAACAATTGTAGCAATCAAGAGGCAATACTATTGGCCAGGAATGAAGAGGGAGATTGTTGTGTACATTTCTAAATGTTTGGAGTATCAAAAGGTCAAGGTTTAGCATAGACACCTAGCTCGGTTGCTATATCCATTACCGATTCCTGAGTGGAAGTGGGAAGTGGTGACATGATTTCATCACCAAATTTCCCATAACAAGAAAGAAACATGATGCGATCATGGTGGTGGTGGACAAGCTTACTAAAGCTTCCCATTTCATGACTATGAGGGTTACTCACAAGACAACCAATGTTGTTGATATTTATCTGAGGGAAGTAACACTCTTGCATGGAATAACCAAGACAAATGTGTATGACAGAGACCCAAAGTTTACCTCAAAGTTTTGGAAAGTATTATTCAAAGGGTTCAAAACAAATATGAACTTCAACATAACTTATCATCCTGAGATTGATGGAAAAACATAAAGAGTGAACCAAGTGATAGAGGACATGCTAAGGATGTATGTGATGGACAAACCATATAAATAGGAAGATTATATAAACTTGGTAGAATTTTCCTACAATAATGGGTACCAAGAATCACTGAAGATGAGCCCATTTGAGGCACTTTATGGAAGAAAGTGCAACACACCAATAATCTAGGACAACCCAAATGACAGAGCAATGATTGGGCCAAATTTGCTTAGGGAAATGGAAGAGAAAATGTTGAAGATAAAAAAGAATTTAAAGGCTTCCCAAGATAGGGAGAAAAGATATGCTGAAAATGGAAGAACTCATAGGGAATTTAAAGTGGGTGATCATGTTTCTTGAAGGTGAAGGCCAACAAAAGTTTCCTGAAGTTGGGAAACTGTTCCAAGTTGGCAGCGAGATATTGTGGGCTGTTTGAAATCCTAGAGATGATTGGACGAATAGATTATATGATTGCATTTCCTACATCTATGTCTATACGTAATGTATTCCATGTATCATTTCTTAAGAAATATATACCTGATGCTAATCATGTTATTGATTGGAATGTGATTTTGGTGGAGCAAGAAATTGCTTTCCAAGTGCATCCGGTATGCATTCTGGACTGAAAAATCAAACAGCTCCAGAATCGAGCCATAGGGCTTGTAAATTTCCAATGGACCTGGTATGGTCCTGAGGATGAAACTTGGGAGTATGAAGATGCTATGCGTGCAGAATACCTGCATATTTTTGAATATTTTTGAAAATCTTGTTGTAATATGTAAATATGATGCACTGAGGATAGTGCATAAATAAGGGGATGGGATTGTAATACCCCAAGGCGAAGCCCTTGCTGAATTGTAATGATGTTTAACAATGTTTATAGGCTGATGAGCCAAGTATTTATAAGCTAGGAGGCTTATGTGTTTATTATGATGGAGAGCATATATGCTAAGGCCAGTGATCCTATTTTTGTATATGTAATTATTCAAATCATTGATAAAAATACATCGTTGCATGTAGACGAACCACAAAGAATGAGTTATGGGGGAATAAGATCCACTAGGAAGGGAAAGGGAAGGAGGATGAAAGGCTAGGAAAAAGGAGCCTAGATCAAGGGCTTAACCCAAGGGAATATTATAATGTATTTCCTAAAATACTAAGGCTGGGGAAATAAACCTTGTTATCCTAAGTTCCTTTGGGGAGAGGAATGAAATCCAAGTGTAAAGGAATGAGCTCCTGGAGAGCCACATGTCATCTAGGACACATGAAAATATATGTAGAGAATCCATCATTGTGGGGATTCACTAACCATTCTTTCCATCTCTTGCCCCATTCCCTCATGCACTAAGAAGGAACGCAGTAAGCCATTTTCTGCCATTGTTGAACCCTCTACCATAGTGAACCTCTATAACTTGTGTGTACTAGTATTTTTGCTGAGCTCGTACCCTACCATACCCAATTTTGCTACTGTGGTTACCAGTTTGACTTAGGAGCCAGAAAAAAGAAGCAGGTTGTCAGGCCTATGGTTTTGAAGAGGTGGGTTGTTAGGCCCATGGATTGAAGAAGCAAGTTGTCATACCTATGAGAAAATCTCTCCAGGTGAGAGAGATTGTTGGGGAAGTGATTTCTTCTAGAGGGATTCCAACAACAACTTTAGATCTCTAAGAATTCCTGATCCAACCTATTGCTGAAGCCCTGGAAGGGAAGTGGAGTAGCCGATGGACTATGGAACAATGAAGGTGTATATTCCTAGGGTGGGACATGCATGTGGGGAATGAGATTCCATGAGAGGTGGGTGTAAGTAGGCTCCTTGGAGGGAATCCTTCCTATTGCAATGTGAAACTTTCCATAGTATTAGCCTAACCTAGGATTTCCTTTACCCTGGGTGGAGTTTAGTCCCAACACATGGGTGACCCACTGCTGATAGCTTGGAGCAACATGGTCTAAGGATGGGAGGTTTGTGTAAGGTCTGCACGTAGTTGGTGGCTTTCATAAAAAGATAAGTTCCAATTCTATATTAATTTTACATGTTGTTTTTAAGTACATGTATGAAGTTTATTAGAATTTCTTGTGTTTATAGTCACTTCCGCATGAATCTGAGTATGAGCATAATGTCTACATCTATTAAATTTTCATTATATATATGTATATAAGAGTTTGAACATAGTAGAGATTTTTAGTATCATGCCACAACCCTTGGATGGTGGGGTACGTTACAACTTTAGATATGGTGCTTGCTTCTATGTCCTCGAACGCTGGAGGTTGGGTGAATTGTTTCTTTCTGGAAGTTGGGATGACTGACTTTGTTTTTGAAATGAAATCAAGTTCTCTTGCGAAAACTGGTGTCGACCTTTCGTCGATATCCAATTATTTCATCTTGGGCATTATTGATGAGTGTCTATTCATAGGCTTTCTCAGAGTCATCTTCCTGCACAAAAAACAAAATAATAAGCTACAAGCCAACTACAACAAGTGTTATTCGACGAAATCTCAAATGTAATCAATAAATAACATGCTTACCTCTTCCTCGTAGGAAATGACCTAGGCTTACTAGTAATTGAAGCGGCACAATGACCTGTTAGCTCTTCAATGCTCTCTCTTGCTCCTTCGTCTACTCGGGAGATCAATGATTTGCGAATGGAACACCATGCTTGGGCATAAATCTCATAAATTTAAAACATACTTACCTTGTCGCATCGAGTCTTAAATTCCGATGTATAGATATGATCTATACAATCTATAAAAAAATCCACACCATGCATAGGATTAAATGCAATGTAGGATGACGATGCAGGAGCATGTTATTTTAAAGTTCATCGACGAATTCAAATTTCAAAATTTGGTCAGCGCGTGACATCATGGTATCAGTTTTATGAAGTTCTTGTTTGATAAATAACAAATCCCATACTTTACATAGCTAAATGTGTCTCCTCAAATTATCCGAGTGTTTTTCGAACTCCAACGGACCTAGTATGATCGGTATCGAGGATAAGTAGGATCACAAAACGTCTAGGTTCATCGGTGGATAGATATTCGAACTAAAATAAATAAAATTATGTTCTAGTGATCTGCTAGTAGTTGATGAGTGCATTGACGTCGACAAATTATCTTTAACGATGTTTCATTGGTCCCTCTAGGAAAAATTTCTGATTTCAATCCAAACCATCGTACAATGCCGATGTGGAAAAGAAGTCGTGGAAGTACATACATGACATGGGAAATATCAAAAGATGACATGGGTGATGACTGAGCAATATAGACTATCCACGCGGAAAAAACACGTGATGGTTGATTTGACCTTTTCGGCATGAGAATGTTACATTTCAGTGTCGATGATTTTTCTTAGGCGTACGTGTTTTGGTGCGCTGTTTCTTCCATTTTCCCAATGTCGATGATATATCGACGATCGACGATTTTTTTTTCTATGTTGACGATTTATCTTTCAAATTTCGTCGATGCTGACAATACATTGACAATTTTTAGAAACGTTTTTGTAGGCCAGAATCATTGATTGGCGTTTGGATTTTATAAAAAAAAAAATTAAGTTATGTGCAACTTAGTCTAATGCCACTTTTAATTAGAGAAAAATGTCAAACTGTTGAACAAAATGCATATCGAAATGCATGTGATCGATGATAAAACAAAACAAAATAGAAAAACCCATTGATCCATACACAACTAACTCCAATCAGAAAAGAAAAAGTGGTACCCAAAAGAAAAATTTCACCAAGACTTTTAGGGTGTGTTGAGTGCTCAACAATTCCCTCTTAGACATGAAAAGTATGGTCAATCCTCCATAAAATTGAGTTCAATTGTGCTGTAGACTGGCATTGCGAACTAGTACTGGTGCTGCAAATCCTCTGTTTTTATAGAGTTGCATCTTTTTCCTATCTATACTTTTACTCAAGGATAATTTTTTTTCCCTCTTATCATTCCTATTTGAATTTTTCTCCAATTCATACCATTGTTGTGTATAATTTTCCAGACAGGTGAAATCTAGGTATACCAACTCTGTTATCAAACCCTAAAATCCTTGTTTTACTTTATATTTCACATAAAAACTAGCATAAGAGGCTACCAAAAGTGTTTTTCAAAATAATAATTATGGATAGTCAACACGGAAGGAAGACTCACAAGGGGGGAGAGATTGTGAGAACTCAACCATATGACATGCAACTCATCAAATCTGAACCATTGTTCAAAGAAGCTTTCCAGAGGGTAGGTTGTCTCAAGTTTTTTCAAAAAATGTAGAGAGGACATCCTGAAGTGGCCAAGGAGTTTGCGCTTCATTTTAGTGGGGATGCTGGAGTTTGAAGTATCTGAGAATTCTATCTCTATAGCTACAGAGATACTTGACTGTGGTGAGAAATGGTTTAAAGCCATGTCATTAAATTATTCTTTTTCCAAAGAATTTCTTAAACTTGAATATCAAGGAGACAACCTATCTAAAGGAGTGCCCAAAAGTCACATGCTGGAATGTTTTGAGAAGATGCACAGGGTCATCCAAAGGTACTTCACATGTGAAGGAAGGTTCAATATGGTATACCAATACCACATCATATTACTATTACACTTCACTGGGAAAGAATCCATGAAACTTCCATTCTACCTTTTCAGGAATATTGGCAATATGTCAGACAGAGTCCATGCTAAGTCCAAGAATGTAGACACCAATGTTTTTCACTCTGGTCTAATCAAGATGTTAGTAATGGAGGAGTTAAATAAGACTAACACTGATTGGGAAACTTTCCTAACTACATCACATTTTTAGTTAAATATTTCTCCTACACCATAGTCCAAAAGACAAACTCCTACCCATATTTAGTGGACTATGCATTCATATTCAAGCAAGAAGAAGAGGGTGAATATGAGTGATAAACATTTCTGGGTTACTGATGAAACATAATAATTTGGTCCTTCACAATCTCCTGAAAAAGAACTTTCACCTGTGGAAGAACCCACTCCCATGGATTTTCCTTCAAGCAAATCAAGAAGCTTGAAAGGTGAAAATCTTATCCTTTCTCCACCAGTGGCTATATAAAAAGTCAAACCTAGAAGACCCTTTACCA
Source organism: Picea sitchensis (assembly GCA_010110895.2). NCBI lineage: Eukaryota > Viridiplantae > Streptophyta > Pinopsida > Pinales > Pinaceae > Picea > Picea sitchensis. The sequence continues at coordinate 106,188 of SNQJ01S0007226.1, read as the reverse complement.
GATGAGTAGCCAAACAACATGTTCCCACAAAGCATGGTACAACATAGAATTAAACCTAGAAAAAAGAAAAATCTCAGTCTTCTAAGCATCCCATAGAGGTTATTGCCATCAAAACTCCTCATCATGAAAGTAACCCTACCTTCAAAAGGTTCAGGAGGTAGCTCAAGGAAGCAAGATATAAAATTGACAAGTTGAAGAAGGAATATTTCGGTTCCAGAATAAAGATAAATGAGATGTTGGATCCATATGAGGAGGAAATTGATAAATCAAGGTTCATGGCTGAGAGGTTTTTTCCCCTTCATAGGAAACTAAAAAATGTATATAGGCAGAATAGAGCTTGCCAAGGTGAAGTAAAAAAATTAAAGACACATTTACAACCTTTCAGAGAAGAAGTGGAAAAGAGAAACTTGGATATGCTGGTAAGGTGGCTACCAGAAGGAGTACCAGAAAAAAAAGATAAATACAAAATTATCTTCTAAACCAACATCATTTTTGTCAAGGTTTACTATTTTGTATGCAGTTACAACACTAAGTGATGGTTCGAAATTTTGAGCTAAACTTAGCATTTTTTTTTGTGTTTTATCCAAGGATATATTAGGTGGAAATAAGTTTGTAGCATATCTAGAAAATTTACACTACCTTTGGTACGATTTTTAAAGATATGAATCTTTTTGTAAAAGGAATAGACTGCTACAAGAAAGTTCGCAATGCCTGGACTCATTGGTGCTGCGAACTGGGTATTTTAGGATAGTTTGTAGCGCTGCGTTGAAAACTTAGAGTTATGAATATTTTGGAGGCAAGGGAGATTTCTAGGTGTCAAGGGTAGCTCGAAAAAGCATTCATAGGATCAGTTGTGCATCAGAAGGCCCCCTGCCTCAAGGAGATGCAAGCATAAAAGACACATCATTAGTTGTTGAGGACTTGTTCTACATGTTGCCAACATCTTTCTTCAAAATAGCAGTTTGTTATTTTCTTGTTGTACACATGTTTCCATGCTTCCCTTAGGCATGGAATCCTATGAGGAAGTTAGGGGCAAATTGTAAATCTTTCTTTTGATGATTTTGGTTATTTAAGATGCATTGTAATAGGAGAAGAGGTTCGAATGGTTGAACATAAAATTCTTATCTTTAGTATTTTATTGCAACATATATTTCTTGATGTATGGATCAGATTCAAGAGACATTTAATGGTGGAAATCGGTCTTTATCTTATTGTCATCTCTTTTCTGTCTCACTTTGATATCAATTTCTGTTGAAGGATTCATCATACTGTTGTTTCTTTATTACAGTAAATGATTTATTGCAGTATTGTATGAAATTGATCAAAGTGATTTCCTCTTTAGAGTGAGAAGTTCTTATTCAAATGAGTTTTCTTTCATATGTGTTCCAAAAATACATGATGTAAAACTAATACACATATTTCATTTTTCTTGCTAAGTATTCCATCTCTCATTTAGATATCTTAAACCCTAATTTGAAGCTATTCAAATCCTTGCTTGCTAGTGTGTATTTCATAGAAGGTTTTGTGTTTGACATCCTAAACTAAGTTTCACATCCATTTGCTACATTATTTAACACATTATTATTCACATTTATATGGGTATTAGGATTACATATATAGTATTATAGGTGTGACTTCTTGTGCTAACAGGTTCCACAAACACCTCCGCAAGAAGGTGTTCTCCTTGTAGTGAAACCTTTTGGCACTTCACCTCCTAGGGTTAGGGTTTTGGACATTTAGGATTCTTTATTTATGTTAAAAGGCCATTCTTGTGGCCCATTGTATGATATTTTATGTGAATGAGATTAGCTAAGATTCTTTCTCTTCAGAAATAAGCTACCACCATTCCAACCAATTTGTGTTCTACAATATTGTACTATTTTATTCATTAATAGAAGTTGGGTTTCATTATTTTGTTGTATTCTCTGTTATATTTCTCTATGTGTCACATTTTATTCTCAATATAATCTAGATTAGTGGTATCAAAGAAATATTCTCCTTGTTATTTCTCAGTGCATTTCCCCAATGAGGTCATGGTATGGAGAGTTGGGTGTCAAGTTAATTTCACTTGGGGATGACTACTCTCGACAGCCCAAGAAACCTTCCATGGTGGAAGAAAAGAGAGATGATGGAGCAGGAGATCCTTTCAAGATATTTCTTGAGGAATCCCTCACATGATAATGGAATGAGATAATGGACAACTTCACCCAAGTCCTTCGATGATTGTCGACGAAAAACAATCCACCTTTAACAAGAAGTCATTTCATAGGTGTGACACCCTTTAGGGTACAAGTGTTATAGTAAAAAAATGCCATATCTGTGCATACAAGACATTGGCTCATCCATTTATATACTTTTCCAAAAATACTGCAGAGGCTTCCTTCTAAAAGACCCTTTTTTGTATAGTATACATGCTCTGCTACACTAGTAGCCTGTGCACACATGCGTGTTTCATGCTAGTTAGCTCACGTACATATGCGTGTTGCATTCTATTTATCCCACGTTTACCTCCAAAAGTTTCAAAAAATATAAAATTGCGTGGAATTCGGCAGAGTTTACGGGCTATGGAGGATTTAATAATCATTTTACCCCTTGTAGCCCATCCCCAAACCGAATAACCATATTTTTCTCATATAAAAAGAGGTCTTGGGGAGTCATTTATGGACATGAACAAGAGATAAGAAAACTTTGCCAAAATCCCTTCCCTTTCTTTGCCCAATATTTGCATCTCATTCTAAGTTTTAGCCTCAACTTTCCCCTTAAGACTTTCTCCTTATGCTACCCTTCCTCCTTACCTTGATGGTATGTTGGTGAGAAGCTAATGTGGGATTTATGCACTTGGAGCCATGATAGAGGATCCTGGAATTGGTTCATAGAGTGGTCTCCAACAAAGATTTGGGAGGATATCTTTGATCTAGGAGGTGACAACAAGAAAAAGAGATATACACCAAACACAAGGATTGAAGGTGCACTCATTAACCCTCTCTTTCCTCTTTTATCATCACTTAGTTTAGATGGTTTTGGGGTAGATTAAAGGTAGATCAATATTTTAAGGGAGTCACTTTGCCTATTCCTTAGACCCCATTTAGGGGGATTTTTCCTCGTAGAATAATTGTCGACTCCACTAGGGAGTCTCTCTAGGGTCTTGTGGGATATTTTGGTTTGATTTTATTTTTTCAGTTTCTTTTTGAGTTTTCCAAGTTTACTGAGTCAATTAGGGTCTCTGGTCACCTTCCAGGTGCCTACCATCCTTCCCTGCCTAGTTGGCTTTCCAAACCTTTTTATTTTTGAAAGTTTGCAGAGTTGTACGCATCATGTCCTTAGTATCGCATGTGTACATATGTAGTATACATAGTATACAACCCACGTACATACCCAGGATGCTCATACACATCATGCGTCTTTGTGTTTTGGAAGGGCTTTTAAAAAGACCTTTTTTTTTTCTTGGAAAAAAGCTTTGTGCTTTTTAGGACTTATTGAACTCTTCAGGGTCTCTGTTAATTGTGTTTGGTTGGGTTAAAGATCCAGTTTATCTGGAACTTTGTAAAGGACCCTTGTTGTTTCTTCATTTTCTTTTGTTTTCTTTGAAGGTTTAGGGTGATCTTATAAGCGTTAGATCATCTTATGGATTCCAGTGAATCCATGCATTCAAGAAGTGGTTTAGGGTCTGTGTTTGTCTTGGGTTTATTTTCTCTTTAACTTCTTTATTCTTTGAAAAATGAAACATATCATTTACTTGTGATTTTATTTTCTAAAGCATTCAAAAACTCAACAAATTTGTAGTTGCATTTAGTTATGAACTTTTGTTTGGTAGTTGTAGCATAGGTTGTTTATTACAAAAGAAAAGAGTTCCATTTACAATGTTCCTTCCTTGCTATTTCCTTGAAAGTTTAGTAGTTTTCATTTTCATTGTAAAACGAAAAGCGAATTCTAGGAAACTTTTTTCATTTTGGGATCTTGAACTATACTTTGAAAAATTTGCATTTAGAAAGATTAAAATCCTTTTTTCAGTTGTAGAACCTATCTTGCTTTTTGCACGAATTCTCTAAAGATTTTATTTCTTCTCTTTCGTCGCTTGAAAACACCATAAGTTGCACGTCCCTACCCTTTTGAGTAAATCAAGCCACATAAAATCAACTAGAATTTTGTTTGTAGGGTTAACCAAGTAGTCTAGGCATTAAGGCCTTGAAATAGGCGTGGAGAGGAAACTCTTCAATTCCGCTTAAACAAAAATAAGAGTTTGTGGTAGAGAGTGTTAGAGTCCAGTTTTGTAAAAGTCATCCGGGACCCCCCTCTAACATAGGGGATAAACATGAGGTCACGTGAGGAAAGGTAGAGGAGATAACCCCTCCAGAGCTAGACCAAGCATAGTGGGGATTGTATATTGAGGGTCATTCTTGGGATTTACATTGATCACATTTGACTATAGAGCCTCATGGACCTCAAATCCGTTTGAGATCCTCAGTTTTTTTTCTATACCACATTCCTTCGGTACCCTTGAAAGGCTTCATAATTTGTTATCTTGCTCATTATGATCAACCCCAGTGTCGACTGTACCCGTCTGGTGACTGACTGCGAGATGGAAACCTAATTTCCTATTTTTTAGGGACTTACACAGGTGACTACGGGGGTATACCGCAGTACCTAGAGCAAACATCAGATCAAACTTTTGAGAGTATACCCAGAGGGTGTTTCCATGTTCGTGTTACACTTGCATCGGTAAGTTTCTCTAGTGTCGATTGGCGTAATTGTTCTTCCTGCCAGTTAGTTGTTTTCTTGATTTTCCATTAGGAACATTTTAGTCTGTGATCTATATTTCACGCTAGCTCAACCTTAGAGTGTCGGTTGATCATTTCACAAGGTGGAATATCAACAACTTCATCGTTCGGGTAGGCTTTAGGGCCTGCCACTGGTTACTTTGGATCCACCTCCACCACTGTTGAGGTGCAAGATAGATCAAGAGGGTTCATTTGAAGCAACCAAGCCACAAGAAATTGTACCTAAGTTGGGTCCTATAGAAGACTTTCCTGCATCAGAGGAGTCCACCATTTCTAAACTTGAAGCTGAAGGCTTCAGGCCCAAAAACCCTCCAATCACTGACTTATCAACACTGCTTCTTATTTAGATAGTCCCTCATGAGGTGGCTTCACTTTAACATCAATTTTTTAGATGAGTGGTGATGGAAGCAACTGGTGCTACCTCTTGTAGGAGTCCTCATACTCCTATCTTGGCTTCCGTGGGAGGGGGTGTCATTCCTCCTCTCCCACCTCCACCTATAAGGACTATGGCTGTCTAGAAACCCACTACTTTGGCCAGTGGCACAATCCCTTCAACAAATTTGACCACCGTTCCCTCTATCTAAAACGTTTCTAGCGCTCCCTTTTTGTATGGGATGTTAGGTTTCAAATCTAGTTTGATCCTAACCTACTCTATTCTATAAACTGTTGGTCTAGGGGTAGGGAGATATAATGCTCCCTTACAAGGATCTGTCATGGGCACCACTGCCCCATTTAATGCTATCCCTTACAGTGGGGGTCATATCCCTCCTCTATCCCATTTGCTCGAAGGTGCTTTCCAGCAGCCGATCGGGCTTAACACTAGCTCTAGCTTCTTCAATGGGGGGAGTCATGGACCTCATTCCTATATGACTCTGGTAGGGTCTATGCCTTTTTCTTTATTCGGTGCATTTGGAAATAACACTTTCTCATCGTCTTCTTTCTCTATAGGGGAAAACACCATTTTTGGTTAACCAAACCCTATGCAAGGCTTCATTCCCTCACAGGGAGCGATGACATGAGTTTACTCCTCATAAGGTCTTGGAAATCCCTTGCAGGGATCGTTTCCTTTGAAAGGGATGTCGATTGGGGGAAATCCCTCCCCAACTTAGTGGAACCCCGTGCATGGTTTAATACCTATGCCAAGAGGGTCAACTGGGGGCATCCCTAACCAAGGTCCTTGGAATATTATGCAGGGAGAAATCCCTACATAAGGCATGTCATCCAAGTATGAGAATTAGCTGATGATGCAGAATCAACCACATAGTCCTTTCACTGGCCAGGGACACCATGGTTTCTACCAAAACCTTGGCCAGAAGGAAAAATTTTCATGGAAACCTAGTGCCAGTCAAAATCCAGGTCCCTCTTTTCCTTTGAATTCACCACAACCTAGACTACCTTTCCTATAAAATCTGCATTATCTAGACTTGTCAAGGTTGTTGAACAACTAGATCTATCATGATCCATGTTGGACCCCCATTCCAACTAAGTTTCCTTCAGACATCCCTAAGTTTGAAGGAAATTTTGGTGAAGATCCAGGAGATTATGTTATGACATTTCATTTATGGTGCTCATCCAACTCGTTAAAGGATGATTTCGTTCGGTTCTGTTTGTTTCAACGCACTCTTATAGGGGGTGCCGCAAAATGGTATATCATGCTCAATAGCTCGAAGTACGCTTACTTTAATGACCTGACTATGGTTTTATTAAACCATTTCCAGTTACTAGTAAGATACAACGCCAACACCGAGTTGCTTACCAATTTTAAGCAAAAAAAATCCGTCCATATCTTAGATCACATCCAAGAATGGTGTCGACGAAAGAGCTTGATCAAAGTTAAGGTCCCTCCAACATTTTTTCTCAAGTGGTTCCTAAATTACTTGGTGCCTTGTGTATCCAAAGACATTGCAACATCCATAGTTTTTTTTTCTGAAGAAGAGGCTATCATGAGAGCCCAACAAATGGAGTTGATTTACTCTCAATCTGGTATGATGTATGAGATCTTTACTGACGCACCACGATCAAATTTTGACAAGACAAAAAAAAATTATGGGCCTCACGCTAATGGCATAGTAGGTTGAACATAGAGAAAGCCCACAGATCAGTTGACTAATCAGTTACAATCATTATCGATTCAACATACTGTGGCCAACTAAACTCCTAGTTCGGTTAGCCCTGTAACCCAAATGTTGGATGTACACAGTGTGCAATCGATGAATCTGAAGGGCAACTAGAAATCGGAGGGAAAGAGGAAATATGAAAACAAGAAGGTTAAGGGGGATAAGAAGGTTGTGAATAACACTAGCATGGGTAAAATTGAAAAGAGGAAGGTGAAGTTTCTGTGTAATCTTTGCACATATGACCACTTGAATCACTAATTCCCTCGGATTGAGGAAGCCCAAAATCTATTGGCACAACAACAACCTGCCCTGTTAACCAACCCTTTTCCACAAGGGAAAAATATGGCTCAAGATTCCTCATCCACAAATGTGCCTAGGGGAAATCAGGGAGCCCCCGTGCCTAATGCTAGCAATGAAGCCGCAAATGTTTATATGATGAAATATGATGTTGATCTACATAACATAGCTCATAATTATGGAATTCCAAAATCTGTCGAGAAGGGAAAAAAAACCTCCAACCGATCACCTCCTCTTCACATTGAGAAGATTGTGGGAGAAACTATGACTCGCATCCCTAAGGGTGCGTTTAAAAAGGCTTCTCACAACCCAAATGTAAGGGCTTCTCAGAATTACTCCATCATGGAGGATATGGCACAGAATCCTTATGCAATGTATTCTTTGGAATTCCTCCAAAGTTTCTCCTCACAAAGGAAATCATTTTTGTTTATCTTGGGAGTAGCCGAGACTACTAACTCAAGAATGATTGTTTTTGACCCTACAGATTACAAACTCATCTTCCTCACCACGTCGCTTTTCAGATAGTAGTGGTTTATTCCATGAAATCATTGACAAAAAACATTTTTCGTATGGTGGTTGATAAGGGTTCCTTGATATGCATGATTTCATTGGCATGTTGGAAGGCCATTGGCCAACGTAAGTTGTCTCCATCTCCCACATTGCTAACCATGTTTGACATTCAATCTCTTAGACCACATGGCATAATTACCTCCTTCCCCATGCAGTTGGAGGGAAAAATTGTTTGCGTCGAGGTAGAAGTAGTCGATGAGCCTCTTGACTACAGTGTTTTGTTAGGGCAGAGTTGGACCTGCACTATGGACGCGGTTGTATCCACCATTTTTTGGGTCTTATGTTTTCCTCACAAAGGCCAGATCATAATCGTTGATAAGTTATTCTACTCCCATCCTAACCCTTCATCTGGGGCATCCACGGTCCCTATGATTGACAACCCATAGTTGGGTACCGTCAACTTAGGTGCTAGATTGTTTCCATATTTAATGGGGACTTTTGATTATTCACTGCCTACTAATGATGTCAAGTTTATTTCGGCTGTCCCTGACCAGCCGAAGGTTGTGATCTTTCAAGTCACTTCTTTTAGAAAAAGTTACTTTAACGACCCATGGATTTTACCTTCCTCATCGGCTTCAATGGAAGGGGTAGGGCATCCTGGAATGACTATTCCCTTATCTGTTGTTGGGGTTGCATACAATATTGTCCAACAAGCCTCAACCAACCCTGATCTAGCTTCCTCATAGGAGTTAGGTCCCATTCTCGAGCCTATTTTGTAAGTTTTAAACCTGCGAAGTAAAGCAATGCATATAGATTCTTAAGCAATATAGAAATTAATGAATGGCTCATACACGAAGTACACAGAGATTTTATACCGGAAACCCTCAACGGGGAAAACCTTTCTTATTTTCATTATATCAAATTTCACTATTCGCCATAAAATATATACAATGTTTTTAGGTATTCCGTAGATACCAAAACCCTAATCCCTTAATCCGGGATTAATTTACAAGTCCGCTAAAAATAGCAAAAAAACACCCAAAATTTTTTTTTGGGGCACTGCCCCGAACCCCGTCGACCCCGGGCTACCACCCGGTGCCAAACGCTGCGCGTAACTAGGGGGGGGGGCATACCTGCCCCCCCTAGGACCCCCCTAGGAAAGTGCCCGGTGCACACGACAGATCTCTAGGTGAAGGGATCGTCAGACGCAGTTGTCATATCTGACGCACCCACACACACACACATGCAAAGAATATAACACATACCCAACATATTTGGGCTCAATACTCTCTCACCACTCATGATCATTTAGACTTAGTCTTGCCCTCTGACGAGGTGATTTTGGAGTCAATGACTAGGACTTATAGACCTTGGGACGATCTTCACGACAAATATTATTTTTTACCTAAGCTGAGGAGAATAGAGGTAGGAAAGTTCACTACGATCATGAATGGAGATGACCCTTGTCTTGTTAAACCTTTGGCCACATACAGAATCTATACCAAGGGAACACATGGAAATTATAGCCGAAACAATTCCTATTGACATCTCTAGAACCCCTGGCATTGTGGAAAATGTCTTCGTCGGAGTAGATTGTTCCCCCGAAGAGATTCAGATCTATACTAAATTATTTAGAGAGTTTTGTGACGTCTTTTCCTGGTCTTATCAGGAGATTCTAGGAATTTATCCACGTATCATTGAACACGAGATCACAACTTACCCCGATGTTAATCCTGTCCGATAGAATCTTCGACCAGTCAATCCTCGCAAGGGAGTGGGGATCAACGTTGAGGTAGATAAACTCATCAAGGTCGGTTTCATATATCAAGTGCAATTGAAAGAATAGGTGTTGAACCCTGTTCTTGTAAAAAAAAAGAAATATATGATCCGTGTGTGTATGGAATTTCATGATTTGAACAAAGCTTGCCCAAAAGATAAATTTCCAATGTCATTCATTGACCATATTTTCGATGAATGAGCGGGTTGCGAGGTATTTTATTTTATGGACGTTTTTTTTTAGAACAACCAAATTCAGATCAATTTCGAGGACCAACATAAAATGACATTTATTTTTCCTTGGGGTACATTCACATACAGGAAAATGCATTTTGGCCTTAATAAATCTAGAGCCACTTTTCAGCGGGCCATGTCGTTTTCCTTCCACGACCTCAAACACATAGTCGAGGCGTATCTTGATGATATGGAATCATGTTCTAATAAGAGATCTGATCATCCCGCCCATTTACGACTTATCTTTGAGAGGTGTTTCTACTATCGGATTTCCATTAATATAAACAAGTGTATTTTTTGCATGAGATTGGGTCATTTGTTAGGTTTTATCATGTCAACTAAAGGGATCATGGTCGATCCTCTAAAGGTTGAGGAAATAATTAAATTTCCTCCCCCACACACAATCCATCAAATTCAAAGTCTACAGGGGAAGACAACTTTCTTCAGCATTTTGTTACCAACTATGCCAAAATTACTAAAGGGTTTATGCGTCTCTTGAAGAAAGGGGTCCCATTTTGTTGGGATGAAGCGGCTCGGTGCTCTTTTGAAGCATTGAAACATGCTCTGACATCTTCCCCTCTGCTCAGTCCTCTAGATTATGGAAAACATTTCTTGTTGTACTTAGCTACCACAGAGTTTGTCTTGGTCCAAGAGGATGACACATTCAAAGAGCATGTTTTCTACTATCTTAGCCAAGGCTTGGTAGGACTAAACTCAACTACACACATGTTGAGAAACTTTCTTTGGCAGTTGTTCATGCTGTCCAATGGTTTTGTCATTACATATTACTTTGCAAGAACACCATCATGGTGGTCGTGAACCCTTTTCAATATGTGTTAAAATGATGGGTCATTGGTGGGAAAATTAGTCAATGGATAGTCATCCTACAAGAATTTGACTTGGATTTTGTTTCGGTGAAGTCTAAAATGTCCTTGGTCTTTTTTGAACTAATCTAAGAACTTCCAGTCAAGAGTGATAGAAATTTTCCTGAAGATTCTCTGATAAATGGGGATATTTTCTTTATTGCAACTTTGAACCCTTGGTATGGAGATATACTTGTGTATCTTCAAACTTAGAAGTGTCCGTCTTCAACTTCTCGTGATCAGCGTCATCGAATACACCATCAAGTGAGGAACTATCTCATTATCGATGATACTTTATATCATTGAGGAGTGGATTGCATTCTCCATCGTTGTCTCACTCACAAAGAGGAAAAACTTGTGTTGAATTACTGTCACACTGGATCATGTGGATGTCACTTGTCTCGTTTGGCAACAACCTAGAAAATTCTTCGCGTTGTTTACTTTTTTCCCTAGTTGATCAAATATTGTTTAGAGGTGGTCAAGAAGTGTCACCCGTGATAGCTCTTCTCTCAAAATATACAGGCACAAACTGCTCCCATGTTTCCAGTTATTATTGTTGGTCCCTTCACCAAGTGGGGGATTAATTTTACTACATGGCACCTGGTTTCAGCTATATCATTGTTGTGGTAGAATAATTCACTAAGTGGTTAAGGCCATGAAAACATTCAACAATGATGGAAAAATGACTGTGCTTTTCATTTTTAACCAAATTGTAGCTAGGTTCTGTATTCTGAAAGAGATTTTCATAGTCACTTCCAGAACAAGATGATGTCTGAGTTAACATCAAAACTGAGGTTTAAGAAAGAGCATTTGTTACCTTACTACCCATAGGAGAATGGTCAAGTGGAGGATGTTAATAAGTCTCTCAAGACTATTCTTCAATGGATGATCAATGTTTCCAAGTCAAATTGGCATTTGATGTTGTACTTGACACTTTGGGCTTATTGAACCTTAGTCAAGACTGCTACATGTTTTTCTCCTTTCCAAATCGTTTATGGGATGGAGGTAGTATTTACCATAGAGTGCCAAATCCCTTCTCTTAAGTTGGAATTGGAACTATTGGCCGACACTACTCCACTTGAAGAGCGTCTTTCATATCTCGAGCAACTTGATGAGTAGCGTCGATATGTAGCCTTAGCCAACGAGGCTCACAAACACTGTGTCAAGTGTCAGTATGATCGGTCCCTCTGCGCTCGAGTTTTCTTCGTAGGTGATCTTGTCTTGGTCTATGACCAAGATAAAGATCCCTTGGGGGCAGAAAAATTCAAACCCATGTGTTGGGTTCTATTATACTTTATCAGTTATCTACTCTGATCTTACCTTACTATCATAAGTTGACCTAGGTTCATATTTATAAATCTTCCAACAAAATCCCTCTAAAACTATCACCCCCCCCTGTAAACTAGAAGGCAACGCAACACACAAGGTGTGTTGCACAATCTCACCCGAGATAACTCTATGGGTGGATACAATACTCAAATTCTTGTAGCTTGGGAATGAGTGGAGATCTGTGGTTGCACCTTGTGATCTTTATTTATTTAGTCTAACCGCTTGATTAAAACAATCATTCTTATTCTTGCATGTGGAGTATCATATCTAACTTGTTCCTTCATTCATTCATCTAGCATTTAATCCTTAAAAACCATGGATATGCATACATCCAGTCACATAACACAAGATTTATCGTGGTTCACCCCCTCCTGGGCTACGTCCACAAAGATATGTCTCTCAATATCTTTATTATATCTCATCAATATGTCGCATTGCACATGTTTACAATCTTGTATCTTACAATATCAATAGGATTCTGGATCCATGTGAGGATGACTAGATCGCACCAGGCACCTCATCCTGTGATCTAACCCTCGTGATCGAGTTGATCAATTCTTCTCTATCTCACTAGCTTATAATATGTTGCAGTTCTTACAAAAATTACAACTTCCAGAATCTCTCTACCTCCTAGGTACTATTGATCTCTTTCTGTATCTATCCCACTCAGGTACTCCCCTCTTAGACCTCCTAAGAACTACTTATCTCCTTTTGTATCTATCCCACTCAGGTCCTCCTCTTAGACCTTCTAAGTACTACTTTTCTCCTTCTGTATCTATCCCCCTCAGGTCCTCATCTTAGACATTCTAAGTACAACTTATCTCTCTCTTTGGCTCATCAACCATTACAATATATTGAAAAAACCCTAACCCTAACATAGTTAGGTCTCCCTTGCATGCACGCCTCACGTGCTTCCCTCGCACGTGTTTCTTTTCCTTCCAGTCGTCCTTTCTTCCCTTCGTGCTTCTCTCCCCAAAAATATACTTTTCCCTAGAATGGGTTTGCGTCCAACATACCCCCAACATTGACACATGGCTCGTCCTAAGCCACCTATTCTTTGCGCGCTTCTTCAACAACTCTTTCTAGAGCATGGAACTTGTCTGCGAGTTCCCTTCCTTGTTTTTGAGCCTTCATGGTATTTTCTTTGAGCACATATAAAAATTGCGCTGTGATCTCCTCCCTGATCATTTATGCACATTCTACCTGTGTTTGTGCCATGTTCTTCTTTTCCTCCTCTGCCCGCACAATGACCTTCGCTGCTAGCTCTAGGAGAGGTTCCATTTAAGCTTGTCGGTTCTTCTTCTGTGTTTGTGTAGCTACTAGCTCTGCTTGCAACTTCTTCATGTGTTTCACTCCTTTGAGGCTCTCTGTGATATTCATCATTGTCTTCCTCTTCTTGAGGTCATGGATGGCTGCGCTTATATTTTCCTCTTCCTGGTCCTAGTGTTGGACCTATTGATCTTCTTCTATATTCGTCCATAATTGTGTTGCCCTATCAAACAAGTCTCTAACTGCGCTGACTTGTTGTTCCATTTCATCCATATGTTCGAATTATTCTTTCTTACTTTGTTCCTTCACCTCCGAGGGAGTGGTAGGAATGAGTTTTTCTCGAAGGTTCTTGATCTCCTGCCTGTATTGATCAATTGTTTGCACAATCTGATCAATTTTCTGCATTGTCATGGGCTCTTCTATTTGTGTGCTTTTTGTAATTCTGTCATAGGCTGCAACCACTCCCTGATTGAGCCTATCTTCATGATATTTCTCATATTTGGTATCGATCTTGACCTACTTGAGAACCAACTCCAACTCCTCTTTGCTGTCCTTTGTGTGCTACAACACTGCTGCGTCTGTTCATGCGCGCGACTGCACCTCCTGCGCAACACTGACTTGTAGTTTTTATAGTGCGTTGGTTGGTATCCGATCCATTATCAACTGTATCTATGCCAGATATTTCAAGGGTGTTTGGGATATAATCTCATCTATGTGCAACATGTTGGGTGTAATGTGGAAAGTCGAGCTCATCTCTGCTATCATCTGGATCATCTCATGTTCTCTCAACGCAACCTTGGCTCCTGCTTCTGATGCTACAAGAAATGACTATGTTCCTTTGTTTTCCCTCTACACTTCTTTGATCTGCTCTAGGACTTGCCTTATGTCAGCCAACTCATCCTAAATTTGGTCCCTTTAGTGCTGGGCATCTTTAAACTCCTCAGTTTCCTGGTACTGGACAATTTCAACCACGAGGTCTGTGTCATCCTCATTGATTTTATATTCTAGCGGATTCTTGTGTGCCTTGGCCTTTTTGTGCACACCCCCAATGTGTATGATCAGCCTCTTGGTCTGGCCTTGTTCCCATGGGGCAGAAATCAAAGGGGTTCCTTGTGCTATCACAACCCATTTTTTCAGTTCTTTCAGTGCTTGGGTGGTGTCCTTTTTCCCGGCCGAGGTACCTTTCTTTGGCACACCCCTCTTCTTTTGTTGTTTCAACTTCTGACTTGGCTTTGGATTCTTAGGCATAGCTTTATCCCTGACAGGTGTCTGAACTTGCCCTGCATCAACCTCCTTACATGTGGGCATCTCTTCAGTGAGAACTGGAACTCTCCATTCGTCTTTCCAATCCCTAATTACCATCTCTACATATTCTTCCTTGACGCATGTTGGTTTACTCTCTACTATATACCATCTGAGTTTATTGACCCAGGGTTCATGTCTGTTCAGGTTTCCAACAAAGCATCTAAAACTATCGGCCCTCCTCGTAAACCATAAGGAAACATAGCACACAGAATGCACTGCGTTGTCTCACCCGAGATAGATTTAATGGGTGGCTACAATACTTAGGTGTTTACAGCCTAGGATTGAGTGTGAGATGTGATAACTTAATATTGAACCACTATTATAACTTGTAACCACAATATATTGTCATTTGTGAATACCCAGGAAATATAGCAACTCATTCATTAAACATAACAATAACTACTTAAGGCAATAACAATATGCATTCATTCATCATATAATGCAAATGTTACCATGGTTCACCCACTCCTGGGATACACCCAAAAAGATTTATCTCTCGGCTCTTTTATTATAGTATTTTTGAATCTATAGTGTCGTGCACGTTACAATTCTTCTTAGTTGGGTAAGATATATATGAGGTAGACTAAATCGCACCAGGATCCTCAGCCTGTGATCTAACCCTCAAGATCTACCCTCCCCAGTCCTCTATAGCTCAATAACTTACAAAATTAGGTCATACAACAAAATATTGCATATCGCAACAACTCATAGATAACTAGCTAAAACTTGATAATACTCCCAACTGAATGGACCCAAAAAATCCAACCCTATTATGATACCTAAGTATCGATGTTTATATATTTTTTGACTCTTTATCCATTACAATATGTTACCAAAACCCTAACCCTACCTTCGTTAGGTCTTCCCTTCATGTGTGCATGTTGTTCTTCCTTCCAGCTGTCACTTTCCTTGTGCATGCTTTCTTTCCCAAAATCTCCTTGCTTTTCTGCTTTGGCCTGCTTCCAATAGGCCCCCAACACTAACATGTGGCTCATCTCGAGTCACCTAACACAAATATTCGATCTCCCTGGTGACCGCCTGGAACTTTTCTTTGAGTTGTGCTGCCTGTGTCTGCGCTTGCGTAGTCTTTTCCTTGAGTGTGCCCACTATTTGGACTGCAATTTTGTCACTAATCATTTATGTGCACTCTGCCTGGGTCTATGCTATGTGTGTTTTGGATTCCCCTACCTATGCCAGGACTTCTTCTACCCACTGTTGGACCTTAACCAATTTTTGAAGAATACTTGGTCATATTTGACCACTTTTGGGACTGCGACAGCTTGCCAAGGAAGGAGCGCAACGCGAAGCAAAAAGTAAGGAAGAAATACCTATTTTTGGGTCCATTTAGGGTTTTGGGTTGCTGTAATAGGAAAGGCATGTCGGTCCATGGTTTACCCATGCTTAGTGCCATTTTGTAATCTACAAATAGGCAATGTAAATAGAGGAGAATAATAGTAAGGTAATACATCTATGTGATGTATAACTGAAAGCTTAGTGCTAGTAACTAGATCTGTGTGATCGGATGTATCTTAGAGTGCTCTGTGCATGAGATCAGAAAGCTAAGTGCAAGTTGTTGTAATCTTGTGCTGAAGAGAAAGGAAGAAGGATCTAGCGAGCTGCGTAGATCTTATGTCCTATGCGAAGCAAGGGTTATTGAAGCTCTGTGTTATAACTGCTTGACTGCGATAATATAAAGAAGATTTTGTGGACATAGCCCTAGGGTGGGGGTGAACCACAGTAACTGTGTGTATAGTGCTTTGTGCTTTGATCTAATGTGTTTATCTCTTTCTTGGCTAAGTGCTTGATGTGATTAAGTAGATCTAGTTATGCTCTATGCTGATGATATATGAATGAACGTTAGATATGATATATAAGATGCTTAGTGCTTGATCTATTGAATCTAACCTATATTTCTATGGCTAAGTACTGAATCATCTTTAGTATACATATTCACTGCGGTGCTCTGTGCTATCTGCGAAGTACTAGAAGGGTTAAATATTGATGAAGGATCTATGCTAAGTGCCCTGTAAAAGATATAATCACAGATCAGTGTCCCAGCTAAGGTTGCAGACATCTGAGTCCTGCAACCACCCCCGCCTCTACCTCAGGTGAGACTTCATCTGCTTCACAGGTGTTGTTGAAAGGGCCAGTAGTTAGGGTTTTGTTGGTTCTCTCTTGAGCATTGAACCCTGGGTCTTCCCATGTGCCAACAAATGGTTTCATTACCGGGACAGGAACTGTGATTGCTGGGAACAAAAGAAGAAAAATATTTGTGTGAACTAAGCTCTGTGCGTAGATCTGTTGCCCTAGTGTGCAGTATTCTACTTGACCTACAAAGATTTGTGCTGAGAAAAAGAGGTCAGATCTGAAGGGAAAAGGTCAGATCTGCAAGAAAGAGGTTGATACCGAAGAAAATAAGTGATATTTGAACGCTCTATGCTTTAAGAAAAGTAAAAGTGGAAATTTATAAAGGAAAAAGGTCAGATCTGTAGAAAAGAGGTAAGATATGTAATCTTTGTGCTCTGATAACGGTAAGAATAGTAAAAAAAATTTAGATTTGAAATCTTTGTGCTCTGTAGAAGTAAGATAAGTGAAATGTTTTGTTTCTAAAGCATGGATCTAGGTATGTTTGATAGATTTTGTCCTAGCTTCAAAACTAGGGCATTAATAGATGAAAGAAATTTTGATATGAATAGATCTGATAAGTATAATGATAGATATGTTATACCTATGCATCGAAAGAATGTATGGACTAACAAGTGGATGCAGGATCCTAGAAAGAGTTTTTTGCAGTCTAGACACCATGATCTTGGTGCGCAATACAAAAGGAGTTGGNAAATGAAAGAGAGGATTAACCCTCTGTTATAGTTGCAGAAGACTAGGACATCTTGCTAAGGAATGCCCTGGAAGAAGACCTAGTTGCCTATGTTGTAAGGCTATGGACCATGAAGTATTGGATTTCCCTAGAATGATTGCTAAGCTTGAGAAGCTGAATATGGAGCAAGCAAACTCTGAAGGAGATCAAGAGATCAAGATTATAACAGAAACCCAGAAAGAATCAGAAAAGATATTGCTACAAATGAAAGATACCTTGAATGACCACCAACATGTTAGGCTATCAGAGATCTTCAAAGAAAAGGATCAAATCGAAGCAAGAATAGGGGACTTTGACATTGACTGTACTCTTGATGAAGAAACACAAGTGAACATTATGCCAAAAAGAAGTTGGGAAGCTATAGGAAATCCTGTCATGATCCCTTCCCTAGGAGGAACAAGTTTCTTCAAAGGAAAGATGGTAAACCTATGTGGAAGGCTCACCTGGATACCTATGAATATCAATGGAACTTCGATAGAGGAAGACTTTGAGATCATTAAATTTGTTGAAGACAACGCCCCGTTTACCATGCTCATAGGAAAACCTTGGATTGATAGAGAACAAGCAGACGAAAAGAGGAAGAAAAAGTTTTGGAACATAAGAAGCAAGAGTTAAAAGAATTTATGACCAGAAGGATTGTGCACTTGATTGAAGAACAGAATAGCAGATCACATATCTTTAATATTAGCAACTCCGATGACGAAGCTAAGAGAACACTTGAGGATCCGCAGAAGATCGGGTTACCTATTTTTGATACAGAAGAAGTATTATCAAGGAACCATAGGAAAGACTTTCAACAACACGAAGTAACTAAGACCACAGAAGATAAACATTAGAATGGTAAAATCATTACTGAGATGAAGCTCACGGGGAAGAAGGCTAGGAAGTTAAGAAAGAAAAGGGCTAATACTGTAAGGTTACAAGAGGTTCTAGAGGACACTTCGCAGGAAGAATAATTGTAGAATTGGAGCTTCACTGGGATATCAGAACAACAACATAGAGTACTTCGCCATGACGAAGAAATATAGCCATTGGAACTGATATACCCATTCGACCACCTCTCCGAACGGATCGAAAAACAATTATGGGTTACCACTAGACCACCAAAACGGATAGAACAGAGTTAATGAAGGCCCCATGTCCGTTGCAAGAATACCGTTGCTGAGATTGCCTAATTAACCCATCATGCCACGTACCAAGAATACTTTTTGCTAATTGAGAATTTGAGTGTGAACCCTAATATTTACTTACCCCGAGATCATTGCCTTACTATTCACTATAGTCTCTGAATTCCTTTTCCACCCAAGCCAACTGATCGAAGTTTGTATGTCGGACAAGCTCAGCGCAACTGAGAAAATTGTTGAAGAAGTTCTAATTGATTTAATGACTGAGAAAGTCATGTGAGAATGCAAAATGTCTATAGGTGTATAGGCATCGTCCTCCATGTCACTGCTAGATTTCCCCTCCACTGCTTGAGCAGGACCATCCTGACCGCCTTCAAAAAGATGATCTAAGCTCAAAAACAACATCGCCACTGTGAAGATGATCTCAATAATCTTGCCTAAATATATCCCACCACTAAGTAGAACAGTGAATCGAGACACTATACCTGGAGACTTTGACTATGCTGTAGTCATGGCATACCTCCTGAAAGGGGTGAGCGCAGTTCATGCTGACCAGGAGAAGCTCATCGCGCTGAAATTTAGTGATTTTAACCTTGGAGATCACAAGGTTTACAGTATGCTAGCCCCGCACAAGTACTTGACTATTACAAAAGGAAAGAACCCCAATATTGTACTGCAATAATGGACCCATAACCTTGCGCAGTCAACCCTTCTCAACGTAATGAAGATTCCACATTTCGAGAGGCATCAGGAAGTAAATGCATGCGTTAGACTGTTGTTGTCCTGCTACCATGGAGGATACCTATGGTTGGACCGCTGCATCACTGTGGATCCAATTATGATCAATCAAATCACTGGGCTAAGCATGCAGGGCCTTGACCGGCAGGACTTTTACCCTGGAAAGACCGCAGATCACGCTCTCGCTCAATGAATAAAATACACACATAGCGATTTGGAGAAAGGAACGCGAGGTTATAAGGTAGCCTCCATTGAGAACACAACAGTATGCTTTGGTTTCCAGTTGATTGCAAGAAAGTTAGTCCAAAAAAATAGACCTATACAAGTGACCAAATTTGTAGTTGATTTCGCAAGGAAGTGCACGGAGGGACTACAAATGAACTTGGAAAAATACTTTATAAATCAGCTAGAGCTTGACTATAGACAAGCGCAGGACCAAGGGTATGAGTTTCACTTTAGATGGTTGCTCATACTCATAGCTTTCATCACTTGGGAACTGCCTGAGGGAGCCACTTTTCTGAAGATTGAACCCTTTGAACCACTGGCCATGAAGTTCTGTACACTGTGGTACTCCAACAACATGAACAAACAGTGGTAGTCCAATGTCGTCTTCCATGCTTACTACACTCAGTTGAAGAATGTCATTTAGTCTACACCGCACATCACACCCAACACACTTCATAGGTTTAAACCTTTGATGAAATTCAATGCAGATCGTCACTTCACCTACATCACAACGCGTGTAGAGGAGCACAAACAAAAACTCCAGTCATATTACAAGATGATAGAAGATGACTTGGAGGAGATTACCAAGGAATGGTCAACAAACCTCCTTGTTGCAGCAGACCCCACAGAGATGTCTGACATAGATAACCCTGAATCTATGCCAGATACACCAGGACCGCGCAAGACTAAGAAGGATGTGGAAGTTCAATATATCCACAACACATCCACGAAGACTGCTTCGCTCTCACCTACAAAGGGAGGTAATGACGAAGAACTAGGGGGCACAGAAGTTGAGCAGAACAAAAGCGAGGTTACTCTGCCTAGAGATGAGGAAGATCCCTCCAAGAAAAGGAAGATTACCCCACCAAATCCCTCATCTCGAAAGAAATCTAAGGCCACCTAGACCATGCTTAAAAGTACCCTTACCCCAGATTATTTTGACTTCTTAATTGCCACACTGAATGATGTTTCACTAGAGCTTGCAAAAAAACAAGAACCAAAGTAGGAGGAGCTATTTCGCTGGATCACAGGTGAACTCAAAGAAGTGTAGTAGGCACTCCGACCCAACCAATTAGTTTCTACGATGCCCTTAACAATGGAAATACTAGGAACATGCGATGAGCCCACTCAATAACGCCAGATCGCTGAGAAAGTCGAAGATTGACTTCGACGAGCTCAAGAAGACATAATGCAAGCCACCCAGGCTTTGGCACAAGAACAAAGCACACATGGAGAACAACGGAGGAAGGCAGAACAAGAGAAACTTTCCTTACAAGAAAAGTTGGAGGAGGAAAGAGAACAGTTACAGCAGAGCAAGGACCAGTTGCTAGCAAAGTAACTTGAAGTACAGGAAAGAGTTCACGAAGCACTATGCTCTGTGACAATCATAGAAATGAATATGGAAGATCGTCTCCCACAGCAGGTGACCCAATTGGAAGAAGTAATCCAACAACTTCAACAACGCATCACGGATTTGGAGCTCTACACCATGCCTAAGACACCCCAAGAGATAAGAGATCTAAGAGAGGCCACTGCTCGAAGCGCAGTCGGCCGATTAAAAACCTTGGCTTTGGAATGTAGGCAGATAAGAACTATAAGTTCTCAAACTTATGAAACCCTCACAGAGAATCCATAATTGTAGAAATTGGAGGCACAACTCCAAGAAGCAAAGTAACATGCAGATGTGCTACAAGCGTAGCTGAAGTTCGTGACCCCAGTCAAAAGAATGAAGAGGTTCGTAGAACAATGCACAACCCAGCAACAAGTACACATGCTGCAAAGTAAAGTAATGGAAGTCTCTCAACAACTGCAACCACTCCAAGAGAAGGCATGCCAACTGTTCGCCGAACTTGAAATCCATGGAGATGAACTCAAACAGGGTGTCATTACTGAAATACAATGCCTGGAAGGACCACTCAATGACACAGTAATCCAAGAATTTACTGAACAAGAGGTTGTCGCACTGCAGTAGGTCGAAGCAACTTGAGCCAAGCCCGAGGTGTTCGAAGCAGAATTGGTCAAACCTAAGTGACTTAGGACGAGTCACAGGTGAGTGTTGGGGGCCTGTTGGCCCTTGACCAAGATTTGAAGAATACTTGGTCATATTTGACCACTTTTGGGACTACGACAACTTACCATGGAAGGAGCGCAACGCGAAGCGGAAAGTAAGGAAGCAAGACCTATTTTTGGGTTCATTTTAGGGTTTTGGGTTGATGTAACGGGAAAGGGATGTCGACACATGGGTTTACCCATGCTTAGGCCCATTTTGTAATCTATAAATAGGCAATGTAAATAGAGGAGAATAATAGTAAGGTAGTACATCTATGTGACGTATAATTGAAATCTTAGTGCTAGTAACTGGATCCGTGTGATCGGATGTATCTTAGAGTGCTCTGTGCATGAGATCGGAAAGCTAAGTGCAAGTTGTTGTAATCTTGTGCTGAAGAGAAAGGAAGAAGGATCTAGCGAGCTGTGCAGATATTTTGTCCTATGCGAAGCAAGGGTCATTGAAGCTTTGTGCTATAACTGCTTGACCAAGATAATATAAAGAAGACTTTGTGGATGTAGCCCCAGGGTGGGGGTGAAGCACAGTAACTGTGTGTATAGTACTTTGTGCTTCGATCTAATGTGTTTATCTCTTTCTTGGCTAAGTGATTGATGTGATTAAGTAGATCTAGTTATGCTCTGTGCTAATGATATATGAATGGATGTTACATCTGATATATAAGATGCTTAGTGCTTGATCTGTTGAATCTAACCTATATTTCTGTGGCTAAGTATTGAAT
Organism: Picea sitchensis; assembly: GCA_010110895.2. NCBI lineage: Eukaryota > Viridiplantae > Streptophyta > Pinopsida > Pinales > Pinaceae > Picea > Picea sitchensis. The sequence continues at coordinate 83,962 of SNQJ01S0007226.1, read as the reverse complement.
CATCTTTAGTATACGTATTCACTACCGTGCTTTGTGCTATCTAGGAAGTACTAGAAGGGTTCAATATTGATGAAGGATCTATGCTAAGTGCCCTGTAAAAGATATAATCACAGATCAGTGTCCCAGCTATGGTTGCAAACATCTGAGTCCTATAACCACCCCTTCCTCTACCTCGGGTGAGACTTCATTTGCTTCATAGGTGTTGTCGAAAGGGCTGTTAGTTAGGGTTTTTTTGGTGTGCTCTTGAGCGTTGAACCCTGGGTCTACCCCTATGCCAACACCCACTCTTGAAATGGTTCCATTTGAGCCTAATGCTCCCTCTTTTGTGTTTGTGCATTGGTGAGTTCTGCCTACAATTTCTTCATGTCTTGTGACCCTTTGATGCACTCTGTGATGGACATTGTCTTCTGCCTCTGCTTGAGTTCCTGGCTAGCTTCTCTTATCCTTTCTTCTTCCTTGTCCCACTTCTAGATTTTCTGATCCTCCTCTAGCTTTGTCCAAAGCCGTGCTATATTCTCGAACAAGTGAGATGTGCTAAGCTATTTCTCTATATTTTGTAGCTATTCTACTACTTCCTGCATCCTTTTCTCCTTTACTACTGGTGGATTAGTGGGTGTGATATGCTCACAGATATTCCCGATCTCCTTTTGATATTGATTGATTTCCTATGCAATCTGATCAATATTTCCTGCTGTTGTAAGTTCATCCGTTTGCGCGGTCAGTGGAATCTTCTCGTATGTTCTCACGACTTTCTTCTCCAATCCACTCATGTGCTTCCTTTCCTCTTAGGTCTTGAACTTAGCCTGCTCAAATAATATTTCCAGCGCGTCCCTCTTCTTTGTTGCCTACTGCAATTCAGCTAAGTCTGTGCGTGCCCGAGACTGTACCTCTTATGTGACGCTCATTTGCAATTTGTGTAGATCCTTGGATGGTATCCATGGAAATATGAATTGGATTTGGCTTATGTCTTTCAGGGGTGCCTGTCTCATGATATCGTCCATGCACAACATACGGGGTGTGATATGGAATGTTGCGCTCAGTTGCGGTATTGTATGGAGTGTATTGTGCTCATATTATTCCAATATTTAATCCTTATGTGGTGCTGATGGCCCTGTTCCCATGCTTCTTGTTGTCTATATTTCCCCAATTTGGTTGAGGAGTTGTCGCATGTCTTCCATCTCTTCTTGAATCATGTCCCTATGGTGCGCAACATTGTCAAAATACTCGACTAGACAATCCTGGACCATTCGGGCTATCATTTCTCCATCATCCTCCATGATTGTATATTCTAGAGGTGTTCTTTGGACCTTCATATTCTTGCATGCTAATCCTATCTATGTGGCTAGTCTCATATTCCCACTAGGTTCCTGTGAGTTGGGGTTTGTTGCGGTCCCCTACGCTGCCTCAGACTATTTCTGCTACACTTGAGTCGATGATGTAGTGTTCTTTGTCCCCTTCTGGGTCCCTTTCTTGGCCACTCCTTTGTCTGTCTACTTTGTCTTTGTCTTTTTTTGGCCTGTCCTCCATTTCTTGGGCATTAGGACTTCTTGAGGCTATGTTTCTCCCTGCCCTGCCTCTTCTTCCGCTATCCTTTCTGGCAAGTCTTGGGTGAGGACTGGAATCTTCCACTCATATTCCCAGTCTTTGATCACCATGTTGATGTCACCCTCTATTATACATTAGCACATTTGTAGCCACTGCTTGTTGGGATCCTTCCATGCCTGTATCCACATTGTATGTCATGTGGCCTTGAAGTTGGCGATGTCCCAATACCGCGCGTCAACCTCTAGTGTTATTATCCACATGTTGTTGATGGCCTCCTGCAAATCACATAGGTATCCTTCAAATATGGACTCATTCATCCTTTTGTGCTTAGCATATGATGTGGATTTAAACAATAAATATCTTTCTCCCTGATTCAATTTGGGTCTGGTACCGAAAATTACATATATTGGTTCTCTCCATCCCATAAAGGCTATTAACATGATTAACCATGAATAGTGAAACTTTGTTCCTAGGTCCTGTGCATCCTTCCAATCATCCAAGAACAAGTTTAAGAGATAGGGTGCCCAACTCACTGTGGTGCCCTCCACACACTGAGCTGAAAATGCGACAACCCCAGCCAGAACTTCCTCCCTGCGAAATTTTCTCAGTAGCTTTTAGAACAATATTTTTGTGCCCATTTGTGTTGTGACATCATTGATACTCTTGATAATGATTCCTCATGTCCCCTTGTCGATACCATACTTCTTCTTCATCTCTTCTACTAACGCTTTCTCCTTGGCTTTGTCATTCATAAACTGTGTGGGATCCATGCCCCGGGATGGAAACCCTGTTATGTTTGCAATAAGCTCTACATCTATTGAGACAATCTTGTCCAACCATATGTCCCCGCCATGTGTGATTGCTAACAACTGTTTGACACACCCACTTGCGTACTAACCTCTGCCAAAAGGTGGTAGATCCAACAGACCTAAAATTCCTATTTTTTCCATCCCTATTGCCCACTGGAGTGGCTGATCGATCCGTTCCCCCATCATATTTATGCCCACAGTCTCCAAGTACACTCTCTTTTAAAATTCCAGAAACTTGTCTGTGTCTACTACATCATGGTCCGAGTATTTTAGCTTGTCAATCTGCCCAAGCAAGCCTAATTCCACCCTTACCCCATCTGGTATAAGCGGTAGAATGAGGGATGTGATGGGTTGCTTGTGAGGTGAACTAGGTACCCACTGCTTGTCTTTCTTTGGTGGTGGTGGTGGTTGGATTGAGGTTCCAATGACTCCCAATTGTGTTTCAGAATACTATTCTGGCCAGCTTGTTATGTCTTCTACTGTTCCTTTTAGTGGGTGTTCTGACATGGTGGTTTGGGACTCATATGGCTCAAGTGTTGCTTCCTGATTCATCACCATTCAATTGATTTTCAGATATGCTTCAATGTTCTCTGGTTGCATCTCCTTCAAGGTTTCTGCTTCCTGGTTTTGCTACTCTGGTACCTTTATGAGTCTATCTATATTCGTTCCCTCCGGTGTTGGCTGTTGGGTTTCTTCAACTACAGATGTGGGGTTTACTAGTGTTGTGTCTGGGGATGGGATTTTGTTGACATTAACGACCTCCAACAGTTGTTGTTCACCTCCTTCTAGTTGTACCCATGACCTGGTTCTAACTCTGGGTTGTCTGACACTCTGATTTGCTTCGGCTTTCTTTGGTGGTGCCATAGTGGTGAATATCGAAGGTTTGCTGAGTTTGAATGGTCTCTGTGACCTCTGTGAACTCCGCTCTATTCTCCTTAGCATCTATCGTTGTTTTTCTGTTCTCTTTTCACAAATAGACTCTTTGCTCCCACATTCATGTGTTGTATGGGCATCCCATGAAGCTTGTCGAGGACGCTTCATTAATTCTGGGTTCAATGCACCTCCGGTTGTTTCGTACTTTCCATTAATATTTCTTTTCGTCTCCAGTTGGCACTATTAATGTGGTGTCCCATTGGTCCTTTCCGTCCTTCAATTCCACCTGACTCCGTCATTTCGTACTAGTTTTTTCATCTTTCCATTTCCTGTTTGTTTCCCTTTTTATGTGGTTGTTGTCCTTCTCCTCATCGAGTTTGTGTTCCTAACTATGCACACCCTTTCTTATTTCGATGCACTTCTCCTCTGTTGGTATCGTTTAATATCCTGGCTTTTTTTTTTACTGCGCAGTGGGTGGTTGACTGTCCTTGTACAACTTCAGTCAGATCCCATTGATCATCCCTCTGAGTTATGTGCCTAATAAGTCTCTCAACTGTACAACTCCTCCATCCATGAAAATTTTTACTTCATATGGTCCTAGCCAATGTATTCTGAGCTTTCCTGGGTGCTGAAATGATTTGTTGTCGTATATTAATATGAGGTCTCCTTCCTTGAAAGTTTTCTTCTTGATGTGTCTATCATGCCAAGCTTTGTCCCTTTTTTCCTAAACTTGTTGGTGAAATCCTTCTAGGATTCAATATTCCTCCATGGTTATTAACTGATTTAGTCACTCCTATACTACATCTCGTTCTATCATGTGTGTAATGGTTGCTACTTGCAAACTTGGTACTAGAAATTCTAATGGCACTACTTCTTCTTGGCCATAGACTAGTTTAAATGGTGTGTGCCCTGTCAACTTTTTGCATGTAGTCCTGTAGGCCCATAATACTTCTGGTACTTTGAGGTCCTAGTCATATATATTGATGTTATAGATCTTTGTCAGCGCATTCCCAAGGATTTTGTCAAATGCTTCCACTATGCCATTTAACTGTGGGCGATATGGTGTGCTCTTCTGATGATGGACTTCAAACTCTTAAGTCATAGCATTGATGGTGTTGTTTATGAAGTGCATTCCTTGGTCGCTCATCAAAACTCATGGGCATCCAAATCTAGTAATTACTTATTCAAATAGGAAGTGTGCTACTGTTTATGCACTGCAATCCTTCATTGGTGCGGCTTCCGCCCATCTTGTTAGGTACTGTGTCGCGGTGATAATGTACCTAGCTCCTATTCTTTTTGTTGGTCAGTTGATTGGTCCCACAAAGTATATTTACCACTTATCAAATGCCTGCAATGTTACTTGTGGTCATAATGGCATCTCGTCCCTTTTGTTGGGTTTACCTACCCTTTGACAAACATCACATCTCTGACAGTACTCCTTCGAGTAACTATGAATCGTCGACCGCCATAGTCATGTGCGCAATACCTTCTGCATGGTAGCTTTTCCTACGTAATATACTCCTTATATCCTCTCATGGTCTTCTGTTAGGACTCTTGGTGTTTTATGCTCTAGCACGTACCTTCACAAGATGCTACCTCTGCCCATTTTGTATAGATGTCCAAGAATCAGTTGATAGTCTGCGGTGCGGACTATCAGGTTTTTCTTTTGTGCGGTGTTATATTCTTGTGTCACAGTACCTGTGCTCAAGTACTAAATGATATCTGTGAAGTATTCATCAACGATATGGACTGAGAATAATTGTGCATCCAGGAAGTTGTCTTCTAAATTCATAGGTTCTTCTCCATTTGTGACTCTTGATAGGTGGTCAGGTCCTGCATTCAATTTTCTTTGCTTGACTATGACCTCGAAGTCAAACTCTTGAAATAGTAGTAACCATCGACAAATTTTCCTTCCCAAAATTGTCTTGTTGACTAGGTATTTCAGGGTTGAGTGATCTGTGAACATCTTAGAGTGTTTCCCCAGTAAATAATGTCTGAATTTCTGGAGTGCATATACCATAACTAGGCCTTCTCTCTCTCTATAGTATTATAGTTTTGCTCCGATTCTAATAGTTTCCTACTCGCAAATGCTATCGGGTGATCCAGGTCTCCCACTCCTGGATGCACCAAGATAGCTCCAAGTGCAATGGATGATGCATCTACATGCACATGGAATGTCTTCTCCCAGTCTGGAAATACTAATATTGGCACGATGACTATATTTTCCTTTAGGGTATCCAGACAGTGTTGACACTCGTCGTTCCACTGAAAATTTGTATCTTTTCTTAAGAGATTTTCCATTGGTTCAGTAATCTGCACATACCCTTTGATGAACTTCCTACAATATCCTGTGTCCCAATGTCGCTCTTAGTTGACAGAATGTTTTTGGTGGTGGTAAGTTAACAATTACTGCAATCTTTGTAGGATCTACTAATAATCCTTGTTTGCATACTATATGGCCCAATAGTATCCCAAATGGTGTTCCAAATATGCATTTCTTTATGTTCAGTGATATCTGCAACTTCCTACATATTTCTAGCATCAAGCGTAAGACTTCTACATGTTATTTCAAAAAACTGTAGACTATCCAATCGTCTAGATATACTTGTAGAAAATGGTGGATGAATTTTTTAAATGAAATAATGACTACTCTGGAAAATATTGTTGGTGCATTCTTCAGTGCAAATGACATGACTGTGTATTGGTAAGATCCCCATTCAGTCGCAAAGGTGGTCTTGTATCTATCTTCCTGTGTTGTCTTAAATCTGGTGGTAGCCTGAGAATCCATTAGTGAATGAGTAAGCTTCATGTCCTCCTACTTTTTCTAATACTTCGTCTATGAAAGGTGTAGGGAATGGGTCATGTAGGCATGCATCATTCAACTTCCTCAAGTCGACACATATCCTTATCCATCCTTGTTTCTTGTCCCGCACTACCATCAAGATTATCTATTCAGATTCTTACACTAGCTCTATGATTCCAACTTCGAGCATTATGTCGATCTCAACTTTAACTTTATGCTTGTATATCTGGTTTAATCTATATGGTCATTGTCTGATTGATCTTGCTTCAGGTCTGAGTGGTATTTTAATTTCTCCTAGCTCTCCGGCTATACCCTTTATCTCTATAAATGTCATGGGAAACAAGTTGTTGTACTCACACAGTAACTCTATTATGATTTCTACTATTTTCTCATCCCAGTAATCTTTGATGCTGACCATTTTGGCATGCTCAACTATCCCAATGTTGACTTTCTTTACCTTGATTGGCACAACAATAATTTCTGATCCTATAAGTGGTCCCTCCACTTCTCTTTCACCTTTTTCTTTTGTGATCTGAATATCGTGCAGATCGTCTTCCTCTGGTGCTTCCTCTTGCACATGGTAACATGAAAACAATTCTTTGACTATCTGTTTGTTCCACTATTGTTCTTCTGTGATAAGTTCTACTTCTCGTTCTTTGATGAATATTACTCCTCTTATCTGTTTAAGAGTTGCATCTATGTTGGGGTTTTCATGTTCAAATGAAAAAGTGACTGTAAAATTACGTTGCAATGTTTTCTAGGTCACAGTTCCCTTGCACAATTCCTATTCTATATACCAGTTCGTTCGTATGCACTCTAGAGTGTGTATGAATTGATGAGGCCATTCCTCTGGGGATGTCCTTTTCCACAATGTCCAACACTTCTCCAAGTGTTCCGCTAGTGCCCCCTGTCCATCGTACCTCTGTTGCTTGTTGTTTTTTGGTTCTGCGTTGAACCTTATGCGTAGTATTTGCTTACATTGGTACCAATCTGTGATTTCCTCTTTGTGTGCATCCCAACATCTTGCTGGTGTGGCCTTGAGTGTTATATCAAGTTCTAACAGTCTTTGGTTTTCTGGAATTTTCTCTTCGTACTATTTTAAGAATTTTTCCAGTTTTTTTATTCCATGGAAACTGGGTGGTTCCCTTATTTCCATACCTACCCATCTTACTGCACAGTGTATTCTTGCACATCTTCTCGTGGACACTTCATGTAGCCTTTTTTGCCAGTCCTCTAAACCGCTATTTGAGTCTGTTGCACATGAAGTAATGCTCCACCAACTGAGTATTTTTTCTGCATTTGGGTTCACGTAATCCTCATAACACACAAATATTATGTACAACTGGTTGATTTCTTCTAAGTCCAAGCAAGTAGGTTCTACAAACCTTTCCCCTTCTGGTGGGTCGAATGGCACGATGATCCTGTATTCTCCTAACTAAATGTCATTTTCCTAGTCTTCAAGTTGATTATGGCCTGGTTGTCAAACACCCAATCCAGACCAAGCAATGCTGGGTAAGGCGTTGTGCCGTCCACTATTTCAATGACTTCAAAATCTTCTTTAGCGCGCACCCCATCCAGGTCTACTGTTACTCCTTTTAATATATCGATTGGTAGGAATCCGTGTTGGTTTGCCAGTTTCAATTGAACAGGTGAATATCCTAATGTGGGCTCTCCCATGCATTTCCATTTCTTCTTTGATAGTACATTAACTTCAGATCCTAGATCCAGTATGATATCTCCCATATTGAAATCTTCGATATTGGCATTCAGTCTAAACTCCCTACTCATTCTTCTCCTTGTATGTAGGTGATTGAATGTTTTTGGTTCTAGTTTTCCTTCCATCTCGATGCTACATTTTTCTAGTATGTTTTTCAATATTTTCACAGATGATGGATCATTTAATACCTTTACACATGATTTCAAAAAGACTTTGATTGTACTTAATTGTCCCATGGAATGTATCTCATTGGTATGATCCAATAGCAGAGGCATTTCATACTCCGATGCTTCCTTGCTTTGCTGCGTAGTTGACGTCATCGAAATGTCCTCCTTCTGAAATTCTAGTCGGGCTTGCTTAAATATCTCCTTGTCCTTCTGTGCATCGAACTATTTCCTTGGTTCGACGTTCTTCTTCACCCATTGATTTTGTGATGGCTCTTGCTAGCCTGCATTGTTCCCTATTTTAGCTCCTCTGTGAGTAACTATATTGATGTTCCGTCCTTCCTCCCTTCCTTCAGCTGAGATCCACTGAAAATTTTGTTTGTTATGGTTCCTATTTTCCTGGATATTTACTAATAGTGTCAGACATTTCTTTGTATTATGGTCTGATGCGTGACAATACATACAAGTTGCTGGTGGAAGCAAACATTCTCTTTCATAATGTCCTGGTTGTTGAAAATTATGACATACCATTGGTCCTCTACCTCATCTTCTACCTCCTCTCACTCGTGCTCCACCTCTGTAGCTTGCTCGATCCCCTCTCGACGTGTTATAATGAGGTGCCTGATTATACTGCACGGTATTATACTGAGGTTGTGTTGTGTTGTAATATGGTTCCGTGTTATTATATGGTTGTTGCGCAGTATTATACTACTGCTGTGCAGTGTTGTATGGAGCTAGAACTTGATTGAATTATGGTGCGTTTTGCCTAGTCATCATTTCTTCTTACACTCTATATGCACATGATGTCCTTTCTCGCATTAAGTCCATAGTTCTACAATCTTTGTCATTGTGGCCTACTAAATTGCAAAAGGTACAATATGAACTCTTTGGGGCTGTCTGGTATTTCTGCATCATCGTGAAGTGACATTGATTGTGACCCAGTTTCTCGCAGATTTCACACCATAGTCCTCCCGTTGGTTACATATTTGGCATTCCTGCTGCCATATACTTCGTGAATGTTGGACATTCGTTCTTGTGGTGTCCTTTCGTTCTGCATGTAGTATACCAAACAACTTCCTGTTTATCCTTATTCTTTTTCTAGTTGAGTTGGAACGTTAATTTATTAAAATAATCCTTTAGTTCTTCGATAGCTGGATCTATTTGCTGATACTGGTTTTCCTCTAGTTGCAGGGATGCCTATAGAGCCTCTTCTTGTGTTTGGAACTTTTGTTGTCACAGTGGATATTTTAAGTGTGGGAGTAGTGAGTTGATAGACAAGTGCCGATGTTGCATTTTGGTCATGAGATATTTTAACTTTCCCTTGATTCACTTGAATCTCTGGTCAATCTCCCATACAGATTCTCCCAGTTTTTGTCTAATTTCAATCATCTCGTTCATGTACTAATCTTCTGATCTTGACTTCTGGAACTCATTGATTAGCAACTTCTTGATGTCTGCAATTTTTCTGGTTGTCCCTGGTGGATTTTTCATAGCTAAGCTCATATACCAATCCAGTGCACGATCCCTTAATGTAATCGCTAGTTGTGCCAATTTAGTGTCTTCGTTTGTGATCTATTTTGCTTCCCAAATCTTCTCACAGATGAATACATTTTTTTCTTGGTCCTCCGATTCTTTGCCTTTGAATTATGGTAACCTAATGGTAGGATCGTGTCCTGCCATTCTGAATGTTGAACTACTACCTCCACGCGGTGTAGATACCTGACTAGTGCTGCCTGAACTGGTCCCTCTAGTTTTTGTTTCTTGTGTGGATGTACTTTCTGCTGTATGACTGCTTCTGAAGTTCGGTTGTCTAAACGGTGGTGTTCTCTTTGGTTTATTAGTCACACATGGGTTTATGGGTTCCACACTGACATTAATATGGATAGGATTGTTGCCTTCTCTTCCCATTCTTGGAACTCTCGTCTTCCTCTCATATTTTGTGCACATGATTTCCTCAATCTGCTCCACATCCTGGAGATCCTCTACCTCTTCTTTGTCACTTTCCAAGACTTCCCTCACGGCTACGAATCTCTTCTTGGTATTCGCCTTGTATTGGTAGGGTACTCTGCTACGCATCTTCCCATTTGTTTCCAAGATCCACTTGATCTGGTCATCATCCATCATGATTGGGTCCAAGGGTTCCTCCTTCTTCCCTTTATCCTTTCCTCCTTCCATTTATCCTCTTTCTGTCAGTGCTTCCCCTCTTCCCCCATGCACACAGTGAAGTTTAGCTGTCTGAATCCATTGTCAGTACACCTTTTTTATATAGAAGTATCTTAATATAAGTATACAATGATTGAATGTACCTTCCTCAAGATCCACGTAGAAAATCTTTCTCCGCTGCGCTATAAGACTTCATTGTGTCTACTACAAACTCTGTTATGAACCCTTCCACAATATTGTCAAGCCAAAATCTACTATGCGGGTGAATTTGTTATTCACCTGTTGTAACTACTCGATCTGTACTAGGTTCCACTCTAACTATCAAATCCAGTTCATTTCATGGTTATCCTTCACCCTTAGTAGCCACTCCTGCAGTAAATGTGGAAAATCACAGAAAAAGACTTCATGTAAATCAGTAAACACATATTTTTCAAGATATTTATGGGGTGTTATTCTAGGGTTTTGGTTATCTTTCTGTGCAAACTCCATCTCTTTGGTTCTTAGACAAGTTTTGATCTTTGCTTTTGTGGGATTCCATGGTCTCAACATCCCCTTCTAGCAGTTCATCATTTCTCTTTTCTTGCTCTGCCTCCGACATACCTTTGACTTATCTCATCTACTCAACCCTATTATGTTCCTACCAACGACAACATAACCACTTGTTGGTTTACTCTCTCCTATATACAGTCTGAGTTTATTGACCCATGGTTCATGTCTATTTAGGGTTCCAACAAAGCCTTTAAAACTATCGGTCGTCCTAGTAAACCAGAAGGCAACACAACACACAAAATGTGTTGCCCAGTCTCACCAGAGATAGCTTTAATGGGTGGTTGCAATACTCATGTGTTTACAACCTAATATTTAGTGCAATATGTGAGAGATGAATATTGAACAACTATTATAACTTGTAACCACAATATACCGCCATTTGCGAATACCCAGGAAATATAGCAACCCATTCATTAAACATAACAATAACTATTGAAGACAATAAAGAAATGCATGCATTCATCATATAACACAGATGTTACCATGGTTCACTTCCTCCTGGGATACGTCCACAAATATTTGGCTCTCATCTCTTTTATTATAGTATTTCCACATCTACAATGTCACACACGTTACAATTCTTCTTAGTTGGGTAAGATCTATATGAGACAGACTAGATCACACCAGTCTCCTCATCCTATGATCTAACCCTCAATATCTACCCTCCCCAGTCCTCTATAGCTCAATAGATTACAAAATTAGGTCATACAAAAAAATATTGCATATCGCAACAACTCATAGATAACTAGCTAAAAATTGATAATACTCCCAACTGAATCGACCCAAAAAACCCAACCCTACTATGATACCTAAGTATCAATATTTATATATTTTCTGGCTCTTCATTCGTTACAATATGTTACCAAAATCCTAACCCTACAATCATTAAGTCTTCCCTGCATGCGTGCGTGTTGTTCTTCCTTCCAGTTGTCACTTTCCTTGTGCATGATTTCTTTCCCAAAATCGCCTTTCTTTTCCACTTTGGCATGCTTCCAACAATGCAATATCACAATTGTAGCCATTCCTTCTTGGGATCCCTTCGTGCTTGGATCCATACGGTGTGCTTGGTCTCTTTGAAGGTGGCAATGTCCTGGTCTTGCACGATCACTTCTAGAGTAATTCGCCAAGTGTTGGAAATGCTTTCCTTGAGGTTGTTGTAATACCCCTCTTGCATTTTTACTTTTGACTTTAGGGTCCGAAGTGCTCCCTAACGATGTGTACCACACTGAACGACAACAACTAGTATGCTCACAAAAGTACGTGTACTGGGGCTCCCTCCATTCGATCAAGGAGATCAAGATGAGTAGCCAAGAGTAATGAAACTTTGTCCCTAGGTCCTACACGTCTATGCAGTCATCAAGTAACATGTTTAATAAGTACGAGGGCCCAGATGAGCATAGTGCCCTCCTCGCACTGTGTTGCAACTGCGACGACCTCAACATGGAATTACTCCTTGCGACACTTCCTGAGAAACTTTAAATCCATGAGTTTGATGGCCAACCTTGTTGCCGCATTGTTTATGCACTTGATGATGATTCCACACGACCCTCTCTCTATGCCATATGTATTTTTCATCTCCTCTGCCAGTGCCTTCTCCTTTTTCTTGTCATCGAGGTACTGTGCTAGATTCTCCTCCCGAGATGGCAGACCTGTAATATAAGAGATGAGTTCTACATATATACAGACATGCTCTTCTACCCATAGATACCCTTCGTGGGTGACTGCCATCAATTGATTAACACATTTGTTTACATCTTGACCCCTTCCCAAATTTGGGATATCCAACAGGTTTAGAATTCCAGTGTTGGCCAATCCAGCTACCCACTATTTTGGTTGTAAAATTGGATCATCGAAGGGTCTTTTTCCCATGCTGTCAAGTTAGACCTGCCTTGCAAATTCTGGGAACTTTTCCACATTTTCCACATTGTGGTAGGAGTAGCATAGTTTTTCCATACATCCCATAAGGTTAGGCATGGCCTGCACCCCTTACAGAATGCATGGAAGGACTATGGATGTTGTGGTCTGTCTGCGTGGTGATCTTGATATGTGTTGTTTTCCCTTTGTCTATGGTTGTTGGATCGAGGTTCCAACATCCATTTTTCTTTCATCAACATATGCTTCTGGCCAGCCTGTAACATCTTCTACTAGCCCCTCCTACTGCTACTCCCACTCTGTTGTGTGTGACTGTCCTGACGCAATCTCTTTTGCATGGTTTTGGGTTGTCTCCTTTACCCTCTAGGCCTATTCAGCGTGTTCATGGTGTGAAGGATTTCCTGTTTCCTTGGCCTGCTGGCCCTTTCCCATTTCTAGCATATCAATGTCCATGCCAACCATTGTTGTTGGTTGGGTTTCCTCCACCACGGGTGTGGGGATCACTGGTTCCACATAGGGTGAAGGAATTTTGTCCAAGTTGACGAATTCCTAGGTCTGTGTGGGTTTCTGTTCCATTCCCTGTAGCTGTTATGGTGCTCTATGATGGCTTCAAGGTTTTCTGTAGGCCTGGCTTGACGCACCTAGCTTGGGTGGTGCCATGGTGGTTAAGGTTTATTTATTTCGAGCTATCTTGCTTTGTATATTTTTCTAATTCGATCTATGCTTTGTATACTCTCTCTCTCTGTGATTTCATAATTTCACAATAACCGTTCCGTTACCCACGTTCCTTCCTTATATAGCAAGTGTTGTGAAGATTCTCAGAGAAGCTACCCTAGCCATGGTTTAAATGAATTGGTTCTTCCTACATATGTAACATTAAATTTCCTTGGAACTGCCAGTTGGCGTGATTAATGTGAAGTCTCTTCGAAATTACTTGACATTCACTTTGATATACTTTTCCAATTGGCACCTTTTTTCCGTAACTGCCATTTTTCCAATTTCTGCCTTTTTATGACTGTTGGTCCTTTTTCCGGCACTAATTTTTCCAAGTGTGCGGTATGTTGTTTAGCCAGTGCATGTGGACATTTTATTTTTATTGCACTAACTCTATTTTATCTACGCGCTATCTTCTAGTGTCTGGAGTAATAACCCCTTTCTTCACGCAGTCCTCTGTTGTCTGGCACGTTTTTTTTTTTTTATCTGTAACTTTCTAAGTGCTAGGAGGTTGACTGTCCCTATATAGTTTCAGTCAACTCCCATTGATCATTATTTTGAGTTCTGTTCCTCCCAAATCCTTCAATTATACAACTCGCCCATCTAAGACAGTCTTTACTTTATATGGTCCCAACCAATGCATTCTGAATTTTCCTGGGTACTGAAGATATTTACTATCATACACCAAGACTAGGTCTCCCTCCTTGAAACTCTTCCTTTTAATATGTCTATCATGCCAAGCTTTATCCCTTACTTTCTGTACCTCTTGGTGAAACCTTGCTAGAATCCTCTCTTCTTCCATGAGCATCAGCTAACTTAGCCTTTCTTGTACTTCACCTCACTCTGTCATGTTAGTAATTGCTGCTACACACAAATTAGGTACCAAAAATTCTAATCGCACCACTGCTTCTTTTCCATACACCAATATGAATGGTGTCTTCCCTGTCAACTTTTTACGTGTAGTCCTATATGCCCACAATATTGCTGGTATCTTCAAGTCCCAATCATCCCTGTTGACATTTCATATCTTTGTCAGTGCATTCTCTAGGATCTTATTAAAGACTTCCATTGTTCCATTTGCTTGAGGATGATATGGTGTACTGTTTTGGTGATAGACTTCAAACTCCTTAGTCATAGCCTTAATAGCGTTGTTAATGAAGTGAGTGCCTTGGTCACTCATCAAAATCCTTGGGCATCCAAATATAGTGATCACTTGCTAAAACAAGAATTGTGTTGCTGTCTCTGCGTTGCAATCTTTTACTGGTGCTACTTTTTCCCATATTGTTAAGTGCTCTGTCGTAGTAATAATATACCTTGCTCCTGACCTCTTTGTTGGTGGGTTAATTAGTCCCACAAAGTCTATTTCCCATTTTTCGAATACCTGCAAGGTTACTTGTGGCCTTAGGGGAATCCCATCCCATATATTAAGTTTACCAACCCTCTGACATACATCACATCTCTGGCAATATCCCTTTGAATATCTGTGAACAATTGGCCACAATAGTCCTACGCACAATACCTTATGTGCAGTAGATTTGCATGCATAATGTCCTTCTACTATTCCCTCATGGGCCTCTAATAAAATCCTAGGTCTTTCATGTTCTAGTAAACATATTATTAAGATGTTTTTTGTACCCATATTGTATAAGTGTTGTGTAATCAATTGATATTATGCAACTCTGACTACCAGATTTTTCTTTTATGTAGTGTTGAATTTTTGTGGCGCAATCCCTATACTCAAGTATTGAATGATGTTAGAAAAATATTCATTAGCTACTTGGACTAAAAATAACTATGCATCAGGGAATTTTTCCTCTATATTCATAGGCTCCTCTCCATTGGTGATCCTTGATAGGTGATTAGGTCTCGCATTCAACTTCCATGGTTTGACTATCACTTCAAAGTCAAATTTTTGGAACAACAATAACCATCTACAAATTATCCCCCCCAACAATGGCTTGTTCACTATGTATTTGAGAGTTGAATGATCTATACACATATTGAAATGTTTTCCCAATATGTAATGTCTGAACTTTTGAAGTGCATAGACCATATCTAGGCCTTATTTTTTGTGGTATTGTAATTCTGCTATGACTCTGACAATTTTCTGCTAGAAAATGCTATAGGATGGTCCAATTCCCCTATTCCTGGCTATCCCAGAATACCTCCAAGTTCTATAGATGATGCATATACATTCACATGAAATATCTTTTCCCAATATGGGAATACTAGTATTGGTGCGGTTACCATCTTCTCTTTTAGACTATCCAATCCTTGCTCACAGTCCTCATTCCATTAAAACTTGCTATCTTTTCTTAATAGTTTCTCCATTGGTGTAGTGATCTGCAATACCCTTTTATGAATTTCATGTAGTATCCTGTGTGTCCCAATGTTTCTCTTAACTGACATACCGATTTTGGTGGTTGTAGATTAACAATTACTACAATCTTGGTAGGATCTACTAGCAAGCCTTGTTGGCACACTATATGGCCCAATAGTATCCCAAGAGGTGTTCCAAAGATGTAGTTATTGATGTTTAGCGATATTTGACACTGCCTGTATATTTCTAACATCAACCTCAACACCTATACATGGTCTTTCAACATATTGTAGACTGTTCAATCATCCAGATATACCTCTAGAAGCTAGTGGATGAATTCTTTGAATGTAGCTATGACTACTATGGAAAATATTGTTGGTTCATTCTTCAGTCCAAAAGGCATGAATGTGTACTGGTAGGATCCCCATTCTGTGGAAAATTTGTCTTGTACTTGTCTTCTGGGGATATCTTGATATGATGGTAGCTTGAGAATCCATCGGTGAATGAGTAAGCTTCCTGGAATTCTACATTCTCGAACACCTCATATGTGAAAGGGGTAGGGAAAGGGTCATGTAGGAAAGCATCATTCAAATTCCTCAGGTTGACACATATATTTATCCCTCTCTTCTTCTTCTCCTGAACTACCATAGGTCTTACCCATTCATGTTCCTCCACTAGTTCTATGATTCCAGCCTCCAACATCCTATCAATTTCTTCTTTCACTTTTTGCTTATATATTGGGTTTAGTCTTTAGGGTCTTTGTCTGATCGGTCTTGCCTCAGGTCTGAGAGGTATATTCATTTCACCTAGATTTCCTTCTATACATTTCATTTCCATGAACATTGTTGGGAACAGGTCAATGTACACACGTAGTAACTCTCTTATGTTTTCTACTATTTTGTCATCCCACTAGTCTCTAATGCTGAACATTTTTGGATTCTCAGTTGTCCCAATGTTGACCTTCTTCATCTTGATCGGTGAAACAAATAATTATTATTCTATAGGTGGACCTTCCACCTCTCTTTCACGTTCAACTTCTATTATCTGAATGTTGCACGAGTCATATTCATCTGGTGCTTCTTCCTGCACATGGTAGCATGACATTAGTTCTTTTACTGTCTGTTTGTTCTGATGTTGATCTTTTGTCATAAGTTCAACTTCTAGTTCCTTAATGAATATCAAACCTACAATTTGTTTGAGTGCTGAGTCTATGTTGGGGTTCTCATGTTAAATGAGAAAGTGACTGTAAAATTATGTTGTAATATTGTCCAGTCTGTAGTTCCTCTACGCAATTCCTGGTCTATATACCAGTTTGGTGGAATCCATTCTAATGTGTGAATAAAGTGATGAGGCCATTCCTCTGGTGGTGTCATTATCCATAGTGTTCTTCACTTCCCCAAGTGTTCTTCTGGTGTCCCTTGTCCATCATATCTATACAATTGGTTTCTTCCCTGTTCTGTGCCAAATTTGATGTGCAGTAACCACTTACATTGGTACCAGTCCTTGACTATCTCTTTGTGCGCAAACCACCATATTGCAGGTGTTTCCTTGCATGATATATCTAGAGATAAGAGCCTCTTATTTTCTAACACTTAATCTTTGTATATTCTTAAGAACGCTTTTAATTCATCCACCCCATGGAAGTTGGGAGGTTCTCTTATATCTGTACCTACCCATCTTACTATGCGGTCTCTTCTTCTGCATCTTCTCGTGGAGAGTTCATGTAACCTCTACTGCCAATTCTCCAACCTTGTATTTGAGTTCGATGCACATGATGTGATGCTTCTCTGACTGAGTACCCCATATGCAGTTTTATTCACATAATATTCTTCTCACACGATGGTTCTATACAACTGGTTAATTTCCTCTAGGTATAAACAAGTGGGTTCTACAAATCTTTCCCCTTCTGATGGATCTAATGGCGTAATGAATTTGTATTCTTTTGAATTGAATGCCATATTCCTCATCTTTTTAAGTTGATTATGGCCTGATTTTCAAATGCCCAATCCAAGACAAATAATGTCAGATAAGGTTTTATGCCATCCACTATCTCTATCACTTCAAAATCGGCTTTAGTGCACACTCCATCCAGATCTACTGTCACCCCCTTTAGCCTTGTAATTGGTAGAACTCTATCTTTATTTTCTAGTTTCAACTGAACATGTGAATATCCTAATGTGGGATGTGCCATATGTTTCCATGTCTTATTGGGTAACACATTTACTTCGGATCCTAAATCCAGTCTAATATCTCCCATGTTGAAATCTCCAATGTTGGCATTTAGTCTGAATTCTCTGCTTGTTCTCCTCCTTGTATGTAGATGATTAACTATTTTTTGTTCTAGCTTTCCCTCTACCTCTATGCTACATCTTTCTAACATATTTTGTAACACTTTAATAGATGATGGATAATTTAGTAGTTTAACACATGATTGTAGAAAATCCTTAATCATACTTACTTGTCCTAGGGGTTGTGCTTCATTAGTGTGATTCAACGATGGAGGCATCTCATACGTTGGTACTTCCTAATTATTATGCGTAGTTGATGTCGATGCAATGTATGGCTTCGAGAATTCTTGTCTAGCCTGCTTGAATATCTCATTTTTTTTCTGTGCATCAAACTTCTTCTGGAGTTCGACATTCTTCTTCACCCATTAGTTTTGTCCTGGATCTTGTCTTACTGCATCATTTCATGTCTTAACTCCTCCATGCGTCACTATGTTGACATTTCTTCTGTCATCCCTTGCTTCCACCGAAATCCACTGAACATTTTGATTGTTTTGATTTCTCTTTTCCTGGATCTTCCCCAATAGTGTGGGACAATCTTCTGTGTCATGATCTAATGCATGAAAATACATACATGTCACAAGTGGAAGTGGATGTTGGCATAGGGTCAGACCCAGGGTTCATCTCCAAGATCACACCAACAAGCCCTAACTATTGGCCCTTTCGACAACATGTGAGGCAAATGCAGTCTCACCCAAAGCAGCTATGGGGGGGTTGCAGGAAAAAGATGTCTACAACCAAAGGGAATATCAAGTGGATCTAATACAGGAACAACATAACATTCATATATCAATGACCATATTAGATCTACTCTGCACAACTATCTATCAGATCTAACATAGTAGTGCAATAGTAGTATATCAAATAACAAAGAACATAGTATCAATCACACACAACACACAATATACGTGGTTCACCCTCTCTCTAGGGATATGTCCACAAAACTGTGATTTATAATATATTAAGATGAAGCATAAAATTCTTGTCTATGCTCTTAGCTAGCAGATCTTCTCTTCTTCTCTCTTGTTCTCTTCCTTCCATGCGCACCCAACTACATGACTGATCTTCGCACCGAGCTGAAGATCTTACAATACATACTGCTCTTACAATACAACACTTATCTCTCAATAGGAATCTCTCCTCTTAGCACAATCTCATCTAACAACAACCCAAACTAGGTCCTCTTGACCTTTATTTATACATTACAATAGCTCACTAACAACCTTAGGTTGAAACCTAGGTGTCAAAACCCTAGATACCAAAACCCTAGGTGTCTAAAACCCTAGGTCAACTTGACCTGTATTTTCAGGGCTTCGCCAGTCTGTCTTTCCTTTCTTCTTGTGGTGTGCTCCAAAGCATCCAACGATGGATTTTTCATCTTGCTGAGTTGTATACAATCATTCTTCCTTGCTGATCTGTCATCCTCGATATCCTCGTCCAACGAAATTCTTTCTCTTACTTCGCTCCATCTTTTATGCTTGTTTTCTCACTTTGACTCAGTAACAATCACTGTGTCTTCCACACAGTTCACATTTTTCCTTTTATTCCTTGATATTCACTTGCTTCCATAACCAAGGGCCAACAGGCCCCCAACATTCACCTGTGACTCATCCCGAGGCACTTCAGATCTGATCCTTCTGTTTTACTTCAACTTCAGACTGCACAGGGCAGTCTTTGCTTTCTTCTCTATGCCTCCTTTCCTTCCTTGTGCAGACTGTATTTTTTTTGTCTGGTACCCAGTTTCAACTGCACCTGGTACCTAGACCCTTTTCCTCATGCTTTTACTAAGAGCTACGAGGCAACTGGTTGTCATAATACAATTTCAATCGGCTCCCGTTCACCAAACCTTCCTTCCATTCTCCATTCAAATTCTTCAATTATGCAGCTCCTCCTTCTCTAACATAGGCAACCTCATATGGTCCGAGCCAATGCATTATGAACTTCCCCGGATGTTTCATGAACTTACTGTCATATACTAGTACCAAATCACCTTTCTTAAATACCTTCTTCTTGATGTGTCTGTCATGGTAGGCCTTCTCACTTTCTTTTTGTACTTGCTGATGGAATCCTGCAATAAATCTGTCTTCTTCTAGTTCAACCAACTGCGCAAGCCTCTCTTGAAAAATGCTAGTGTTCTCCATACCTATAAAGGCAGTGATTCTTAGGCTTGGTACCAAATATTCCATTGGGACAACGACTTCAAGGCCATAAGCCAACTTAAAAGGGGTATACATTGTTAGTTTCTTGCAAGTGGTTCTATAGGCCCAAAGTACTGCTAGTACTCTTAAATCCTAGTCATCCCTATTCACACTACAAATCTTCGTTAGCGTTGTCTCCAATATCTTATTGAATGCTTCAAATGTCCCATTCGCTTGAGGATGGTATGGTGTGCTCTTCTGATGATGGATTGAAAATTCGTCAGTCAAGGCTTTAACTATTTTATTGATGAAATGTGTGCCTTGATCGCTCATAAGGATCTTCAAGCATCCAAACCTGGTTATGATGTCATCAAATATGAAGCGCGCAGTTGTAGTTGCACTACAATCCTTAAATTCTCTTGCTTTTGTCCATCTGGTCAAGTACTATGTTGCAGTGATTATGTACCTTGCTCTTGTGTGATTTCTTGGTGGGTTTATAGGTCCTATGAAGTCAATGGCCCATTTCTCAATTTCTTGTAAGGTCACCTGTGGTGCTAAAATCATTTCATCTCTTCTATATAGTTTCCCAACTCTTTGGCATACATCACAAGCTCTATAATATTCCTTAGCATCTCTGTGTAAGGTATTCCACCAAAGGCCATGTCTAAGAACCTTCTGTGCAGTTGCTTTTCTTGTGTAGTGTCTTTCTGTGATGCCTTCATGAGCTTCGGAGAGGATCAACGGTTGCTCTTCTTCCATAACACACCTCCTTAATATCTCATCAGGTCCCATTTTGTAAATTTGTCCAACTATAAGTGAAAATTCAACAGCGCACACTACTAGTTGTTTCTTCTGGGTGATTGTATACTCACTAGGTGCCATTCCTGTTAACAGGAACTAGACTATCTCGACGAAGTGATAATTAATATTTCTAATGGAAAACAATTGTGCATTTGGTAGTGTATCTTCCAAATTAGTAGGCTCTTCTCCATGTTCCAACCTCGAAAAATGGTTAGGACCTTTGTTCATTCTTCTTGGCTTAACCACGATCTCAAAACCATTTTTCTGAAATAGTAGAACCCATCTGCATATTCTCCCCCCCAATAATGGCTTGTTGACTAGGTATTTTAGTGCGGAGTGATCAATAAACATTTTAAAGTGTCCTCCCAACAAGTAGTGGTGGAACTTCTGCAATGCATACACCATGTCTAACCCTTCTCTTTCAGTAGTGGTGTAATTAATATATGCTATTGAGAGCTTTATGCTAGCAAAGGATAATGGGTGGTCGATGTATCCTGTTCCTGGTTGTGCTAACACAGATCCTAATGAAATGGAATATGCATCGACATGCATGTGAAATTCCTTGCTCCAATCTGGAAAAACCAGAATACGTGCAATAACCATTTTCTGTTTCAAAGTGTCGAAGCTCTGCTGGCATTCTTCTGTCCAGTGAAATTGACAGTCTTTCTTAAAAGGATTCTCCATGGGTGTTGTAATCTGTGCATAGCCTTTAATAAATTTCCTGTAATATCCAGTATGTCCCAGCACAATGTGCAGCTGTTTGACTGAAGTAGGAGGGGGAAAATCAACGATAATGGCAATTTTAGATGGATCTACCAACAATCCCTGCTTGCATACAATATGACCTAATAGCACTGTAAATGGTGAAAAGAAAATTTACTTCTTTAGGTTTAAGGCAATCTGACACTGCCTGCACTTATCCAACATTAGTCTTAGACATTCAATATGTTTTTTCAATAAACTAAAAACAACCCAATCATCAAAGTATGCTTCTAGAAACTTATGTAGAAAATTCTTGAATGCTTCAACCACCATCCTAGAAAATATGGTTGGGGCATTCTTCAATCCAAACGGTATCACTGTATATTGGTAGGATCCCCATTTTGTTGCAAATGTGGTCTTATGGCGATCTTCCTTGGCAATTTGGATCTAATGGTATCCTGAAAATCCATCTGTAAAAGAATATACCTCCTGGGCTCCTACATTATCTAACACTTCGTCAATAATGGTGTAGGGAATGGGTCATGCAAACATGCATCATTCATCTTCCTAATATCTACACAGATCTTGATCTCTCCTGTCTTCTTGTCTTGTACCACCATAGGGCTAATCCACTATGATTCTTCAACAAGTTCTATAATCCCTGCTTCCAACATTCCATCGAGCTCACTTTTCACTTTCTCCTTATATTTAGGGTTCAATATGTAGGGTCTCTATTTGACTGGTCTTGCATCTGGTTTCAAAGGGATCCTCATCTCTCCCATACGCCCTTTAATTCCCTTCATATCAGTGAACTTGGTCGGAAACAAGTCCTGATATTCATGTAGTAACTCTGTGATCTTGTCCATAGTGGCAACATCCCAATAATCTCCAACATTTGCAAGCTTTGATGTTTGCTCTGTTCCAATATTGACTTTATTGATCTTAATCGACTGTCCAATAAATGGTAGCTCAACTTCTGGTCCTTCCACATCTCTCTGGCCTTCTGTTTTTGCGATGTTCACCTTCCTAGAATCATCGTCTTGATCAGTGTTGATGTTGTAACAACCTTGCAATTTCTGGAGAGGCGCAGTTCATTTGTCCTCTTCTTGTTCTAAGGGGAGGCTAGATGCCTCCTCAATTACTTTCTATCTTACAATCTATAATGGTTGATATACTGAAGGATATTGACTTTCAAATAAGAAGTCAGTTACAAAATTTTGAGTCATACCTTCCCAATTTACAGTGATGAGGTGCAACTTTGCTTGAGGGTACCAGTTGATAGGGGTTGTATCCAACATGTTAATGAATTTTTTCACCCACTGCTCTTGAGGAATGTTTCTCTAGGCTTCCTCCCAACTTTGTAAATGGTCCTTTTGGCAGTTTCAACCTGTGTACCTAACTTCACAGCCTTCTACTTGTGCTGAGAACCATGCTATCATCAAAGTTTGACATTGTACCTAGTCTCTAATGTTGTTTTTGTGTGTCCCCCACCATCTTGTTGGTGTTTATTTCAAGGCCTCATCCATTGCCAACAATATATTTTATGTTGGTACACTTTCTTCAAAGTCTGACAAGAATGTTTCTAAAGGATTCAGACCATTGAAGGTGGGTAAGTTACTTATTGTTGTGCTGATCCAATGAACTTATCTGGTTGATATAGCACATCTCCTTGTAGATACTTTGTACATTTTGTTCTACCAGTTCTACAGTGATTCTTTTGAATCTGATGAACATGCATTGTCACTTTGCCAGCTTAAGTTCCCATCCACTGTAGGATTAATGTAATCTTGTTTTCTGGCTGTTAATTTGTATATGTTTTCCAGTTCATATGTGTGGTCTTATTCTCTGATAGGTTCTGTGTATCACTAACCTTCATTGATATCCAAGGGTGCAATGAACCTAAGGCCCTCTCCTTAAAACTTCATTCATCTTTTCTTTAAATCAACCACAGTGGAATTATTGAAAGCCCAATCAATTCCTAATAGCACAGGGTAAGGAAAACTATCATCAACTATCTTAATCACCTCAAAATATGCAAACATCCTCACTAAGTCGATGTCCACAAGGACATGTTCCAATGTTCCAAAGGGCCTTATAGTTTGTTGATTAGCCATCCTAAGCCTGATAGGGGAATAAATCAACTTAGGTTTTCCCATCAGTGCCCAAGGTTGCTTTGTCATGACATTGACCTCTGACCCTAAGTCGAGGACCACATAGTCTATATCATACTCTCTGATTTGAGCATTCAAGTGTAATTCTTTATTTTTCCTTCTCCTTTTAGAGACTTGGTGTACTTCTCTATTAAGTAAGGGATCTATCTTCCCTAGCTCATACTGTCTAATTAAATTTCGTAGCTCTTGTACAATGATTTCATCCTGAATCAACTTAATGAAAGTATATAATAATTCCATGAGCTTTCTTACCTCTTTTCCTTCTTTTGACAGAGAATACTGATCAAATGCCAGAGGCATTCCATATTCTCTTACTTCTGGTCTTGTCTTTGATGAAGAACCTTGGTCTCCCCTGAATTCTTTTCTTGCCTCCTCAAACACTTGTCTTTCTTTCTTTGCATCAAAATTTTGCGTCTTCTTTGCAGCTTTCCTGACTCCTGATTCTTTTGTAGTCTTTCCTTGGGTCACTTTGTATTCTTCTGTAACAACGCCTCCTCTAGTGATGAAAATGACTCTAGGGTCCTCTCAACGAGGTTCAATGTATATTAGTTGCACTTGCGGGTTCTGCTAAGGTCCTCGTCTCTCCTGAATCTTGGATAGTAGTACAAGACAATCTTCGATAACATGTTCGAATGAACTACAGTAGATGCAAGTAGTACAAGGGTTCTGATAGTCCCTTGCTATATTTCCTGGTTGAGTGCAGTTGTAAAAAATGGTTTGTCCTTGACCTCGACCCATACCTCCTCCTCATCCTCCTCCTCTGAATCCACTGCGAGGATTGAAGTTTCCTCGTCTTGGAGAAATCTACTACGTAGTGTTTCCTTCTTGCTGTGCTTCGCCTTAAATTTTGTATATATCCCTTGAACTTTCGTGCATGAGGTCATAAGCCCTACAATCCCTATCATCATGCCCCACATACTCATAGAATGTGAAATACATATTTGTGGGTGTCTGAACATACTTTTGCATGTAATAGAACTCACCTAGGCGATGTCTATTTCTGCATACCTCGCACGAGGGTAGGGTGACTTGATTCAAAGGGCTCGGAGCTCTAGAGGCCAAGTATTCATGAAATAGGGGACATTTCTCCTTGTCATGGCCTTATGATTCATATCTGACACACCAAATGTCTTCTCTTTTATATTTTCCTCTGTCTTTCTTCATATCTTTGACCTATAGAGACAAACTAGTTAGCTGACTCAAGATTTGACTCATACCTGAGTTGGATTCTCCCATAGGGGTTGCTTCTAACTTCATGGCGATCTCTAGTGCCTCAGCCTTTGAAGAAATCTTTTGTTGCATCAGAGGGAATCTCATGTGTGGTAAGAGGGAAACAATGAACCATTCCTTGTTCTTCTCATTTGGGATTTGAAAACTCAGATGGCCTGTCAAGGTCTTAAATCTCTAATCGAACTCCCAAACTGATTCAACTATTCTTTGCTTGATTTATTTTAGTTTTGTAATGCACTGCGATTTTGACTTAGGTTTCTTGAATTCAACAATTAGTGAAGTCTTAATGGCATTCAATGGTTTAGGTGTAGCTCCTTAGACAAATTTCATGTACCAGCTCAATGCATGATATCTTAGGGTAGTACTGAACTGAGCTTGTTTGACAACTTCATCGGTGATATTATTAATATTCGACATGGCTTCACAAAGAAGCCAGTGTTGTTCAGGGTCTTCAGATCCATCTTCTCTAAAGGTGGGTAACCTCATCTCATATGCCATAGATATTCCTAGGTTTCCTTATTGAGTATGTGGTGGACTACTAGTGACAATGCTCTAAATGCTCTGGTGACTCTGATTACTCTAATTTCTTAATGTTGTTGAATCAACAAGAGGAATAATAGTACTTACTTCAACAATATGTGTAGTTCCTGAAGTTTCTGGCTCTTCCTGATGAGGTTCTTCAGCTTCCCTTCCTCTTCCCTAGTGATTTCTGGATGCTCTTTATCCATCAAATCTGCCTCTTCTCCACTGTAGAAACCCTTGTCCCCGTAGTTCTGTTTAAACAGGTTCACAAGATGAACTTCTCTGAATGCTCTCCCATTGCACGTATGTCCAGCCTATGTGTCGCTGTCGCTATCTGAATTATTGAACATTAGCCTTTTCCATTCCAACCAACTACTATATATTCAAGATGTTCTTCTCATGCAATAACATCTTGATCCTCAACTTTAGAAAGTGTAAAAATTTTCCTTTGGGTCCCTTGAAGAAATATCTCTCGGCTTGGCTATATGACTCTACTCTGTCAACAATAAAATCGGTTATGTACCCTCCAATGGTGCTATCAAAACAATGATCTACTACTCTTGACACAACGTTATCAACTCTCTTGACCTTCTTGATCAACACCGATGTCCAAACCACAGGAGGTCTAGATCTGATCTCAAACTGGGTATCTGCTAACCTAGATAACCACTCATATAGCTCTTGATGGATCCCTCCAAAGAAAATATCGTGTATATTTGTGAAGATATATCTTCCTAACCAATCCTCTGTACTAAGATTAGGGTTATTTTTCTGGGCTTCAGCGAAGTCCTTTTCTTGATCTTCTATCCACTTCTGAATCTTTGTATTTGATGGAAACCACCTTGAGTTTCCCTCAAGGAGATTATGGTCCTGACAATGAAACCATTTTTTGGCATAGGGGTAGGCCCAGGGTTTATCTCCAAGAGTGCACCAATAAGCCCTAACTACTGTCCCTTTCAACAACACCTACGAGGCAGATGCAGTCTGACCCAAAGCAGCTATGGGGGGGTTGCAGGACAGATATGTCTACAACCAAAGGGAATATCAAGTGGATCTAATACAAGAACAACACAACATTCATATATCACTGACCAACATAGATGTACTCCACAAAACTATCTATCAGATCTAACATAGTAGTGCAATAATAGTATATCAAATGCCAAAGAATAGAGTATCAATAACACACAACACACGATATACGTGGTTCACCCTCTCTCTAGGGCTACGTCCACAGAACTATGATTTATAATATATTAAGATGAAGCATACAGTTCTTGTTTTTTTCTCTTAGATAACAAATCTTCTCTTCTTCTCTCTCATTCTATCCCTTCCCTGCGCACCCAGCGACAGGACTGATCTTCGCACCCAGTTGAAGATCTTACAATACAGACTACTCTTACAATACAATACTTCTCTCTCAATAGAAATCTCTCCTCATAGCACAATCTCATCTAACAAAAACCCAAACCAGGTCCTTTTGACATTTATTTATTCATTACAATAGCTCACTAGAAACTTTAGGCCAAAACCTAGGTGTCAAAACCCTAGATACCAAAACCCTAGGTGTCTAAAACCCTAGGTCAACTTGACCCACGTTTTCGGGGCTTCGCCAGCCTGTCTTTCCTTCCTTCTCTCACGGTGCTCCAAAGCATCCAACGGTGGATTTTTCCTCTTGTTGAGCTGTCTACGATCCTTATTCCTTTTTGATCTATCATCCTCGATCTCCTTGTCCAACAATTTTCTTTCTCTTACTTCGCTCCGTCTTTTCTGCTCGTTTGCTCACTTCAACCCAGTAACAATCACTGTGTCTTTCGCGTAGTTCGCATTTTGCCTTTTATTCCTTGATATTCATTTGCTTCCATAACCAAGGGCCAACAATGGAAATTCTCTTTCATAGTGTCTTGGTTGTTGACAATTATGGCATACCACTAGTCCTCTTCCACTTCTAAATCCTCCTCTTCCTCTTCCTCCACCTCTATAGCCAACTCAATATCCTTGCGATGCATTGAACTAGGGAGCCTAGTTATATTTCATGGGATTATAGTGTGGATGCACGTATTGTACTACAACTGTATAATGTTATATTTCTACTGCGTAGTGTTATACTATTGCTGCGTAGTTTTATATGTGGATGGTACTTGATTAAACTGTGGTGCAACTTTCCCAGTCATCATTTCTGCCTGCACCCTGTAATCATATGATGTTTGTTCCCTCATCAAGTCCATGGTCCTGCAATATTTATCATCATGGCCTACTTATTTGCAAAAGTTGAAATATGAAATCTTAGGTACTGTCTGGTATTTCTGCATCATTGGACAATGATATGGATCATGCCCCTAGTTCTTACAGATCTCACACCATAGTCCTCCTGTTAGCAAAGGGTTTGGAAGTCATGTTTCCATGTACTGTGTGAATGTTGGGCATTCATTCTTATGGTGTCCTTTTTTCGTACATGTGGTACACCAAACGACTTCTCTTTTTTCCTTACCCGTGTTCTGGTTTAATTGAAATCTTAAGTTTTTTAGATCCTCCTTCAGCTTCTCTATGGCTGGATCTGTCTTCTAATATTGGTTCTCTTCGATTTGTAGGGATGCCTATAGAGCCTCTGCTTGGGTATGAAACTTATGTTGTTGCAAGGGGTATTTCAAGTGTGCAAGTAGTGAATTGACAAACAAATGCCTATGTTGCATATTTTTCATGACATACTTTAGCTTTCCCTTCAATCGTTTGAATCTATGGTCAATATCCCACACAGATTCTCCTGGTTTGTGTCTAATCTCTACCATCTCATTCATGTATTGATCCTCCAAGCTAGGCTTCTAAAATTTAGTTATCAATAACATTTTGATATCCCCAATCATTCTGGTTGTCCCTGGTGGACTGTTTGTATCTAAGCTCATGTACCAATCCAGTGCATGATCTCTTAGTGTGATGGCTAAATGTGCAAGTTTAGTGTCCTCATCTGTGATATGTTTTTCTTCCTAGATCTTTTCACAAATGAACAAGTGATTCTAAGGGTCCTTTGACACCTCTCCTTTGAATTCTAGTAACCTGATGGTGGGATCATGTCCTGCCATCCTCATTGTTGAAATAATACCTCCATGCGGTGTAGATACTTGACTAATTCTTCCTAAACTGGCTGCCCTAGTTGTTGTTCCATGTGTAGATGTACTTCCTGCTATATTCCTTCTCCAGAAATTCGGTTTTATAAATGGTGGTGTTCTTATTGGTGTATTAGTCGCACATGTTTTTATGGGTTCCACACTGACACTGATATGGATAGGAGTGTTTCCTTTTGTTCCTGCTCTTGGACCTCTCATCTTCCTTTTATATGTCACATGCAGGATTTCCTCAATCTTCTCCACAGTCTGAATATCCTTGAACCTCTACCTATTATTCATCACTTTCCAAGCCCTCCCTCACGGCTATGGCTCTCTTCTTGGTGTTCATCTTATATTGGTAGGGTACTTCACTACGCGTTCTTCCAGCTGTTGCCATGATCTGCCTGATTTGGTATTCCTCCATCATGATTGGGTCCAAGGCCTCCTCCTTATTTCCTTTATCCATTTCTCTCTCCATTTCTCCTTCTCCTGTTAGTGCTTCCCCCCTTCCCCCATGCACGCAGAGAAGTTTAGTTGTCTGAGGCCATTGTCATTACACCTTTGTTATATAGTAATATTTTAATGGAAGTATATAGTGATCTAATATACCTACCTCAAGGTCCCTTCAAGAACTCTTTCTCTTTTGCACTGTAACACTTCACCGTATCTACTACAAATTCTGTGATAAATCCTGCAACAATGTTGTCTAACCAAAAATCTAGTGCACACGTAAATTTATTGTCAACTTTTTGTAACTGCACGATCTCTATAGGATTCCACTCTAGTTCTATGATCTGATTTGTAGGATGGTTGTCTTTCAACCTTAATATCCACTCTTGCAACACATGCAATAAATCACAAAAAAATACTTCATGCAAGTCTGCGTATACGTACTTGTCCAGATATTTGTGCAGTGTTAACTTTGGGTTTATGTTATCTCTCTGCGCAAACTCCAGCTCCTTTGTTTTCAACTAGTTCTCTATATCCTCCTTCATTGGGTTCCACGGTCTCAATATCCCCTTTTAGATTCTCATTCTCATAACGTCTTGTCATCAGATATGGCATTCTTTTTACGCTTCTTCAACAGATCTCATTCACTTAGTCCCATCTTGTTCCAACCAACAATGGAACCATTTGTTGGGTTCTACTCTACTTTATCAGTTATCTACTCTGATCTTACCTTACTGTCATAAATTGACCCAGGTTCATATTTAACAAGCTTCCAACAAAATCCCTCTAAAACTATCACCCCTCCTGGTAAACTAGAAGGAAATGCAACACACACGGTGTACTATGTAGTCTCGCTCAAGATAGCTCTATGGGTGGCTACAATACTCAGATTCTTGCAGCCTGAGAATGAGTGGATATATGTGGTTGTACCTTGTGATATTTACTTATTTAGTCTAACCTCTTGATGAAAACATTCATTCTTATTCATGCATGTGGAGTATCATATATAACTAGTTCCTTCATTCATTCATCCAACATTTAATCCTTAACAACCATGGAGATGCATACATTCAGTCACATAACACAAGATTTACCATGGTTCACCCCCTCCTGGAATACATCCACAAAGACCTGGCTCTCAAGCTCTTTATTATATCTCGACAATATGTCACGCCGCACATGTTTACAGTCTTGGATCTTACAATCTCAATAGGCTTCCTAATCCCTATGAGGATGACTAGATCACACCAAGCTCCTCATCCTGTGATCTAACCCTTAGGATCGAGTTGCTCAATTCTTCTCTAGCTCACTAGCTTACGAAATGTTGCAGTTCTTAAAAACGTTACAACTTCCAGACCCTCTCTACCTCCTAGGTACTACTCATCTCTTTCTATATATATCCCACTCAAGTACTCCCATATTAGACCTCCTAAGTACTACTTATCTCCTTCTGCATCTATACCACTTAGGTCCTCCTCTTAGACCTCATAAGTACTACTTACCTCTCTCTTTGGCTCATCATCCATTACAATATATTTCAAAAACCCTAACCCTAACATATTTAGGTCTCCCTTGCATGCGTGCCTTGCATGCTTCCCTCACACGTGTTTCTTTTCCTTCCAGCTGTCCTTTCTTCCCTTCATGCTTCTCTCTCCAAAAATAACCTTTTCCCCAAAATGGGTCTGCATCCAACAAAAGTGTTGGATTCAAACACCTATAGAATCCATCAGTCAACGTACATGGATGTATTCCCTTTCTAATAGTGAGAGAACTTTCCATTAAGGCATGTAGACCCCAAGGTACTTATAAACATCTCTAATATCAATCCCATATGATGTTCTTGAGTCAATGGGATGAGATTTGCGAAATGTGGGACTTAAGGAATCCCACATCATCCAACATGAGAAAAACACAAATTATTTTGAAGAACCATAGCACAATATTGAACCAACATGAGCTTACAAAACTTACTGTGAATGTTTCCAACAGGAATCCTAGTTTTCAAGAAAAATTGTTTTCACAACTAGACTTATTTTATCTTTACTATTCCATTTATTGATTTATTCTTCCACATTGGCCTAATCTACTTGGAAAAGAAGCCCTCCCTCAAGTGTAGGAGAAATTCCAATGAAGCCATGTACACAACATGATTACAAACATACTCATATTCGATTTTCAAAAATATACTTGGATAGATATTCGAATATGAGGCACCAACTGCATTGATTGATATGGTGCCAAGAGATGTTGAAGGATATAGTGGTATTGTGGCATCACGACTATTTGGAACCAATTTTTGATGGGATATTTATCTCCTTGGTTCTCTTGTTCATTAGCAATTGTCTTCATGTCCTCCTTTGTCATGCCATGAAAATATTCTAATACTTGTTGATTTCTCTCTTAAATGCATGAAGGATATGATGATAGGCATGAAAGGAGTTCCTTGACCTCATGCTCCAGTGTTTTTTCTCCATCAATTGTTTCCCATGAACCTTTGGTATTCTCTACAAATTTTAAAGTGTGATTAAAGAAATATTCTAGGTCTTATTCTTGATGTTGCACATCAAATTTTGGTTCTTCTATCACTTCCTGGAGTGCAACTATGTTCCTAAATGTTGTCAATATTTTCTATTCCTGAGATGCAAAGATGTTTCCATCTACTACTAGGATACAAGAGATTCATTGGAGTAGCATTTCCTCTTTCACTCAACGAACTCTTTGTCATCCTTATTTTGTTGGCTACTGGGTCCTATCTTTCAAAGGGGTTAGTGTATGGGAGGATCTTACAACGCCAAAAGAAAAACTTTTCTATTTTAAAGAAATAAATGAAATTTTCCAAAAGAAAAAAATTTCAAAGAAAAAAATAATCATGTACTCAAACACCCTCACACTACTAAGGCCCTTATATCACCAATTTATATGTTGACATGAGTTAGATTCTTATTTTCCATGAATCAAACCAAAAGAAAACCTACTTGCACAAAACACACTTGTGTAAAAGGAAACAACGAGGCTTCAAAGAAGCTGACCAAAGTGAATGTGTTAGGATAGAATCCCTTCAAAATTTTAGAAGTAAAGGTGACTTTCCATATCACTGCCTCTCCTCCCCCAAGTTGCAATTTTAGCTAAATTACACACAAAAAATGAAAATTATGAAAACAATCTACCTATGCTCTAATCCCTTGTAGCATTTTCCTGGAAATGATGCCACAAATGTTGAGAAAATTAATTAACTTAAAATTTTGATCATTAAATCATCAATATTGTTGAGGAAAAGATATGAAATAATCTTACTCAAGCATTTTCAGATGTTGCTTGGATAAGAAAAGATAGACGGAACTATCACTCTATGTTATAGCCTCAAAAATTGTTTCCTTATCCACATGTATTAGTTACAAGGGCTTAGGATGGTTTTTTAAAAATAGAATATTGTTGTAAAATTCAACATTTTATATAATTTTATGAATATAACAGATCCAAAAGTAAATTTGGAGACAAAAAAAAATACCAAGTCACATATTAACACAGTGAGACAGAATAGAAATCGCTTATTTCATTCTAGGAAATCAAAAGAATCATTCTCTTTACATAAATCCCTGAGGGAGTTTGGACCAAAGTCAAACTTAGATGTCCTCAATGAAAACCATACATATTATCACTCCAAGAAAATCTTTGAGGTTGTAGGTCAAAGATGCTTGGTAGCTTAAAGTAAACTTGTTTTTGTGTGTGTGGATCAATGGGATAATTCAAACACAGTATGGTATTCAAACAGTCAAAATGAGAATCAAATGAACCAGTGCTCTCAAGGATCAATAATCAGATAATAGCTTTTAAGTGGGTGAGAAAACAATGCTTATAAACCAAATACAAATGTAGGGTTTAATAAACAATGATAAGAAACTATTAATCAAGTTATGAGATAACCAATGATATGACAGTCACTCTACAGCTAAAACAACTTGAATAAGAGTACAGAAGGAAAGATGAGAATCTAACATCAATAGAGAGAGAAAACTGTGATTTGTATTATCATATGGAAAAGTCTGTTTACAATATAGTATCTTCTGTATCCAAAATCGATCTCATTGCCTCTTACATCTATAAGCTTAAATAATCTTTACAGATTATTTTCAAGATCCTCAAAATATGGATCTGATATCCTCTTTTCTTATCTCAAATTCGAAATTGTGAGGTGGCTAGAAAAGATAGAAATTTATGGAACAATGTTGCTCCAAGATTCACCTATATCCTACAAATAAAAATATATCTTGGGAAACTGAGAGAGGTTATTGAAGAGAAGTCCATTCTTATGAAAAACCTCCTTCATTTTCTAAAAATAGTATTCCAACTCATCATAATATGTCCTTAAAGACAGTGACTAAAACAAGAAAAATAGAGTATTTAATTTTTGGAAATATGGTGCTCAAAGATTGACCTATATTTAACAAATCACAATAGATATTGGAAAAATGAGAGAGTTTATTGAAGAGTCACCCGTGCTTATGAAAAAATCCTTTGGTTTCAAAAAATAATCTTCTATATGATCAGAATCTGTCTCCCAAGAAGGTGACTAAAACAAGAAAATCCAGATTTCCAAATCTAGTCATATTCCTACATTTTAGGATTTGATCTCTAGAATATTTATATTGATCAAATGAAGTGCCACCTGCACTCTTGGATGATATTTGATAATATATATTATTAGTCATCATCATCTTCTCCTTAATAAATTCAACCAAGTCGAATTTGACTTTTTGACCAAAATAATACATTTGGAAAATTTCTGAAAATGATGCCTCATCTTGTGGGGAAATTTTGACTACCTTCTCGAGATCTAAATGAAGATATGAAAGTACCATTGGAAATATTAGGATGTCTAGTTGTCAATCAACTATTTGAGCATGTAAAACGGACTCTCCACGACTCAACAAATTGATTTTTCCCAAGCAGTTTATTAGCTGAAAAACCTTATTATCATCTTATGATATGATATCAAAAAAAAAATTAGAATGAATTATTTGATCGCTAACATCTGGCTCCAACTGGGATGGAGACCTCCCTGTGAGGTTTCCAAGAACCTGGAAGACCTTATGCCTTTAGTATTGGGCATGGAGTCATTTATCCTTTACGATTTATCATCTGAAAACCTGTAGCAAACCTGTAACCTGCTTGTTTATTCATTAAATCAATCAACTAAAAATAATCAAGTTGCTCATTTCCCTCAGAGATCTCAATGCTAAATACAGACTGCTTAATCTCTATCTGAGAAGAAAACATGATGAACTGTTGATCTGGACTTTTCATCTCATCATCTTTCTCTCTGTATCTGCTACAATCTTCGTGTGTCTGCAAATCAGAAAAATGTGGGCTAATCTCACTTATTTCAACGAACATTGGATCAATGGAAATCTAATCATCTCCATGTGTAGCTAACGAAACCAATTCTTCAGATACATTAAAATAAGAAATAGAGGTAATAGGAAATCTTTCAGCTCTTCATTACTCTTTTCTAATTCATGTTTATGAGGAAGCACATCACAACGAAGATCATTTGAAAACTGATGTAGATTGTGAGGAAAATATTCTTCTCTATTTAGATCTTCAACTTTAGAATGCAATTCACATTTCTCACAAAAATTATCAAATAAGGACTCATTTGAAAAGAACGTGTTGTCTAATTCCTTTCGCAGAAGTGGTCCTCCTTTCTTTCTTCCCATCATGCAATAATCATAGGTTGATCTGTACATGGTTAACACAGAGAACTTTTCTAAATGGAGAAGGTGTTGGTGCTGGTGAAAATGATCCTGTTTCTGGATGTAATTGTTGGAGTTAATTCACACACATCTAGGATTTATTTTTCCTAAGGTTTTTCCTTGTTTATTAGTCATAATTAGTCATTATCCAGTCTCCTATATTTTAGGAGAGAATATTCCACCTAGAGAATATTTCATGCAGGAGGTCGAACAGATAGAGAAAGAAGAGAAGCCATCCGAAGATCAAGCCTCTTAATATGAAGAGTCTTCTACAAAAGTATTTGCAGAAATTTGCATTCCATTAATTGAATATGATGTCTACTCCATTTCAGATTTGTTTTCTGAAATTCATGTGGAAAATATATGACATGCATCCCAGGAGTCACATGCAGACACTTTTGCATGCACCATGCATGCATCTTAGGAGTCCAAAATGGAGCCGCGCACATCATACGCCATTTTGATATTTTTTGAGAAACATTTGCATAAAAAAATTGGATATTTGAATTCCTCTCGGGAAAATATCCAATTTCAAAAAACAAATCCTCCGAAACGGAGTCTGGAAAGTGAAGTTATGATCGTTTCAAAATCAACAAAATTTCAGCGCTTTTCTAGAAACGGCCGTACGGTTTTCAAAGTTTTATCCAAAATTTATTTGGATATTCTTCATTATAATAA
Source organism: Picea sitchensis (assembly GCA_010110895.2). Lineage (NCBI taxonomy): Eukaryota > Viridiplantae > Streptophyta > Pinopsida > Pinales > Pinaceae > Picea > Picea sitchensis. The sequence goes on along the minus strand of SNQJ01S0007226.1, from coordinate 48,599 downwards.
GATAATTTGGATATGTGTGGACATATCAATGGTGCATATACTTCATCATATCCATGCAGACATCTACATCTTCAACAAAATCTTCAACGAGCACAAACTTGCACAGTTGCAAGGTCTTCTTGGAGTGAAGGACAGGGTTGCTTAGAAACTGTTTTTTGTTCCTTATCATTTTTTATTTTATGCATTGTAATTTGAGGGGGGGTTTTGTTCCCACAAGGTTTTCCCTCTTTTCTTGTTTATTTCAGTGTATCTTTTGTATTTGGGTACCTAACATGGCCTTGTAGCCGGGACCCATTCTTTATTTTCACCATAGTGATGTTCAGGGGGGTGTTGGAGTTAATTCACGCACATCTAGGATTTTTTTTTCCTAAGTTTTTTCCTTGTTTATTAATCATAATTAGTCATTATCCAGTGTCCTATATTTTAGGAGAGAATATTC
>SNQJ01S0007226.1:31538-48110 GCA_010110895.2 Picea sitchensis | reverse complement strand
ACTACTCTTTGTTCAGTCAGTTAACTGAAGACTAGTTGACTAGTTAACTCAACTAGGTGGCAGTTCACTCTCGTAACTGCCTGAGAGACTAGACTAGGTGGTAGTTTACTCTTGTAACTGCTGGTGTGTGTCTATATCAATCTAGACCACCACTATGGCTCATTAGTTACTTAGGTATCCTATATCTATTGTAAATTATTCACTCTTTGAGTGTGGAATACGGTTAATGAGAATTCTTCCATTCTTTGTATCTTTCTTCTTCTTTCTCAATTTATCTCTGCAAATGTGTGTAGTATTTTCTAGCTAGATCTATTCTATGTAGGTTCAACACATTTACAGTAATAATGATCAGATCATTCACCACTCTTAAAATTGTCCTCCGTCTACCACACATAATATATGACCAAATCCATCATCATATTCCACTAAGACATGGTGAAAACATGTAACCATTCTTGTGCCTCTATTTAAATTGCCATCATGATTACATGACATGTGTACAATATGTCTTTTCGGGTTCTTAAGGCGCTGGAGAAAAAACCCATGTTAACACTTTCACCGGCTCGCTTGCTGCTGGGAGTACACTTTATCCATTGAAACCTGAGGCTTTCACCAGCTAACTTCAACTTCAAAACATATGTTAGTTGTTGAAAATATTTTTCTTCATTTTTTGAAAATATCTTTTGACAATCGATTTATTATAAGAAATAACAAAATATATCCTATACTTTGATACTTGAATTTCTAAAAAAATTGTATGGAACTCTATTTATGACCATGCCATCACTAAAAATGAAACAAACTGTCTGGTTCATTTTCGGAGATAACATCTGGCTTTTTTTTACCTAATCCTCTGCTAAACTAAAAACTGTACGTAGTTTGTTGTATCCTGCCTACTTATTTTAGAAATCAACAACTGAACATGATCGTATGAGGAGGTTATTCTCACACCTACTCCTACTTCTAATTAGTAGGAGAAAACTGATCAAGTAAAACTAAATCTCCAATGTAGCGAAGAAAGAAATTGATTTACTGGTAACCTCCTTGATTTGAATCCGACAAAGAAAGGAAACCATATCTTGCAGAAATATAGTTTGAAAATATGGCAGAACCAACCATCATCTGACAAAATATCTTGACTTTTATGTTGCTCATAAACTCCAAGTAGTCAACAATAGGGTCAATAAAGCCCCAAAGAAATACCTCCCTTTGCTCTTGTTACAACTGAAAGCTAAAATTCTGTTGGTTGCTCAAGTCAACATGACTTGCTGTAGAAATATGTTCTTCTTCATATTCATATCCTTGTGATTTGAATTTACCAGTATGATAAACTAGCACACTTCAACTTATAATTTCTGAGAGATAAGGAGTAATATGTTTTTGATCTTTTATTTCATTGTTTTCCTCATCATCAACAACTTTTATATCAAAATCTGAAACAAAGGGTTCAAAAGGAAGAAAGTCCTCTTGATATTCCTTATGATCATAGGATGATTTCTACAAATTATGTTCTTCATGATCACTACAACTTCCTTCCTTTTACAAATCTAAAAAATGAAGACTGTCTTCATTGATTTCTATTTGCTTTTGACCCAAAGACAACTGATTATCTCTGTGCTGAACAATAGAACTAAATGAAGTTTCATACATAACCAAATCTCCAAAAACTTCAATATCTTCCTCCTTATTATATTTTTCAAATATGAAAATATCAGGAAACAATTCTAATGACATAGATGGAAATTTTGGCATAGAATTGTTAGCAATAGGATTCTGAAATAGATTTGGAAAAATATCATCCTGTTTCTCATCATAACTGCAGCTTTCCTTGATACACAAATATGAAAGTTGTGAACTACCCTTACTGATTTTAATGGACATATGACCAACATAAAGCTGATTCTCATGATTTTTAACTAAAGAAATTAATTCTTCAAATTTATGAAAATCAAAAATATTGTTAATAGGAGAATCTTCATCTCTTTTATTATCCATTTTTAATTCGTCTTGATGGGAAAGCACAACATGAAGATCATTGGGAAACTGATGCATAATATGAAGGAGGGATTCTTCTCTATTTGCATCTTCAACCTTATTATTTAATTCATGTTCTTCACAACAATTACAAGATAAAAATTGATCTGAAAATAATCTTTTGCAATTCTCGTTGAAAACTCTGTGAAAGTCTTTCAAAGATGAAATATTGGAAGGAGGTAAAGAGAAATACCACTGACGAGCATCACCATATAATGAATGCATAAACATATTCATGCTGCAGATCTAGTAGATCCATGCACTCATGAAACTTTTTGAGGTGTTCTACAGGATTATCTTCTTTCTCCTCTTTGAAGACAAGTATAAAATCTCCCCATTCTGACATATGAGGCACTAGATTTGGGAAATCATAAACTGAAGAGAATTCCATAGGTGCAAACCTCCGAGCCAAAAGAGAAGGAAATGCTTTTGACATCTGAACACTGTGGAGCCGCCACTGAATCCGTCTTTCATGGAGTCGCCAGATAGATGATTACAATTACAAATGTGTCCAGCCTTTGTCTATCATCAAAGATGGATATTTTCATGTCCCAAGAAAGTTGAGCTTCAATCTCCTCTCCCCGACAATGGCGCCAATTTGTTATCACTCCAAGAAACTCTTTGAGGTTGTAGGTCAAAGATGCTTGGTAACTTAAAGTAAACTTATTTTTGTGTTTTTTTGTGTGTGGATCAATGGGATAACTCAAATATAGTATGGTATTTAGACAGTCAAAATGATAATCAAATGAACTAGTGCTCTCAAGGATCAATAATCAGATGATAGATTTTAAGTGGGTGAGAAAGCAATGCTTATAAACCAAATACAAATGTAGGGTTTAATAAACAATGATAGTAAACTATTAATCAAGTTACAATCTAACCAATGAGATGACAATCATTCTGCAGCTAAAACAACTTGAATAAGAGTACAGAAGGAAAGATGAGAATCTGACATCAATAGAGAGAGAAAACTGTGATTTGTATTACCATATGGAAAACTCTGTTTACAATATAGTATATTCTGTATCCAAAATCGAACCCCTTGCCTCTTACATCTATAAGCTTAAATAATATTTACAAATTATTTTCAATATCCTCAAAAGATGGATCTGATATCCTCTTTTCTTATCTCAAATTCAAAATTGTGAGGTGGTTGGAAAAGATAGAAATTTCTGGAAAAATGTTGCTCCAATATTCACCTATATCCTACAAATCACAATAGATGTTGAGCAACTGAGAGAGGTTATTGAATATCATTCCATTCTTATGAAAAACCTCCTTCAGTTTCTAAAAATAGTATTCCAACTCATCATAATTTGTCCTTAAAGACAGTGACTAAAACAAGAAAAACTGAGTATTTAATTTCTAGAAATATGGTGCTCAAAGCTTGACCTATATTTCACAAATCACAGTAGATCTTGGAAAACTGAGAGAGTTTATTGAAGAGCCACCCATTATTATGAAAAAACTCCTTTTGTTTCGAAACATACTCTTCTATATGATCATAATCTGTCTCCCAAGAAGGTGACTAAAACAAGAAAATCCAGATTTCCAAATATAGTCAGATTCCTACATTTTAGGATTTGATCTCTAGAATATTTATATTGATAAAATAAAGTGCCACCTGCACTCATGGATTATATTTGATAATATATATGATTATTCATCATCATCTTCTCCTTAATAAACTCAACCAATTCGAATTTGACCTTTTGACCAAAATAATACATTTTGGAAAATTTCTAAAAATGATGCCTCATCTTGTGGGGAACTTTTGACTACCTTCCCGAGCTCTAAATGAAGATATGAAAGTACGATTGGAAATATTAGGATGTCTAGTTGTCAATCAACTATTTGAGCTTGTAAAAATGACTCTCCATGGCTCATCAAATTGATTTTTCCCAAGGCAGTTTATCAACTGAAAAACCTTATTATCATCTTATGATATGATATCAAAACAAATTCCAGAATGAATTATTTGATCGCTAACAATACAAAAGGACTTCTGACAGAAAGTAAAAACTGAACTTTAAAATTTTGATAATCTTGCTAAAGATTGCTTCCCACTCAAATCTGCAAAATATCCTTTATCAGCCATGAAATTTAATTCATAAATAGACAAGAATACAGAGACTACCAAAGATAGATCAACACATCTGAAAACAAGTGTCTAAATGATGTAATTCAACTTTGAATCTTGTTGTCTACAATAGGACCCTATTGTCATAAAACATAAATATGATTTTAATGAATTGAAGAATGAATGAAAAATGAACTATCTCAATAAAACTCAAGAGAAAACCTTAGTATTCTTTCTCCTTCTATTCTCCTTTTTTTCTTTCTCTTCATTTTTGTTTTATGCATCCCAAATTAGTTGAAGTAGTTTAACTACTTATTTTAGTTAAGTTAGCTAAAAGTCAACTAACTTTTAGTTATGGGAAGAATTAATATAATAATAATAATAATAAGAGTCTTTTAATATATAATAACTAGTAGGTGGGACCCCTTGTGACTTCCTTTAGTTCTTTAACAAAATAAACATAACTAGTCAATCAATCAAACACATTCCTCCTTGTGGCTCCCATAATCATTTTCATAATTTAAAAATTAAATACCAATGATATTTTAAACCATATCCAACATATAATATCCAAAATATCAAAAAATAGTATGTTGTCCTAAAAATTCATTAGTGAACTGTTCTCAACAAATCAATAATAAAATATCCTGAAAAACCATATTTGCCACTTTGGGAGGCAATTTTCCCTTTGTTGCCACTGTCTTCCTTTGACCTTCTTGAATTAGCCTTATCATGTGTGGAGCCTTTAGGCTTGATTTCACTGATGACATGAGAACAATCATCTCTCAAGTGCATGCGGGATGAAACAAATTTGGATGAATCACTTGAGGGAGAGGAGGGGGTAGAAATAACTATTCCTTTGTCATGCATGTGGTGGGCTTCAATTTTGAGTCTTTTTCTTGCATGGGATGATTGTACAGGTGAATGTGTAGGGGAAATTTGGACATTCAGGTTAATCGGTGGAGGAGGAGTAGTTAGAGACAAATTGGGCCAGCCACAATGTTGGGAGACTATTGGGTGAACAATCTCCTGCCATCCATCATTCTCAGGGACTTCAGATTGCAATGAAACATGAGGGGGGATAGGGATACTAGGGACATGCTGGGGTTGGAATGGAGGCCTTTCTAGCCTAGGTTGGACTCCCCTTTTCCAATCCAATTGAAAAATACATCTTGGAAGAGCTGGTTTAACTCTTGTGGATTTGCATCAAAATGTATCGAGAATCTTGGCCTTCTAGGACTTCTGTTCCAATTCCTTATGCCCTTGTTATTTTGGCCATGTCTTCCTCTGCTGAAGAAGCTCATCCTGTATGCAACGTTTATTAGTAACTAGCTTCGTAAAAAAAACATACATGACATCTCTTTAATATGAAACAAAGTTTGGCTTAGCAATCACATTAGACCCATGCAATCCAATCCATACAATTCAATTAATACTTGTCGATGAGCAGGGGGTGAATAAGGGTTCTGGGACATCTGAGGGGGTTGTATTGAGCGGAAAAGTGATAAAATGAAAGGGAGTATGAACATGCTTACTACTCAACAAATCATTAAACAATCAATTGTGTTACAATAACAAAATCATATCAAATATGACTCATCTCTGTGTCATCTTTTAATTATTGTAATACAAAGTTTCCATTCAATTTTAATTTAATTTTAAGAACAGGGCATGCAAAGTGAATCTGGGATTGTGAGGGTATTCATAATGAGCGAAAAAGTGAGGAAATGACAGGGGATTTAATGGATACTCTTCATAAAACAAATCAATAATCATAACACTGTATTAAAATCAATCCAAAAGCACCAACATTCACTGCTTCTCAATTATATCCCAAACTGTTTATTGTTCCAATAGTTAAATTTCCCATAATTCCTTTAATTCATAATAGTCTGTGCAATCATAACTTATATATAAAAAACTTTCCATTCAACAGTCTTGTTTAACAAAACGTTGATCCATTTTTTTTTTAATAAAAAATAAAAAAATACACAACAATATGCTCAACATCTATCCCTGATAATCCATAATGCACCATGATAATAATCAACATACACTTTTTACCAATCAACAATCAGGCCCAATTAAAATATACACAGGTCTCTTTTCAACCGTGAACAAACTTCAAATATATGCCCGATTATACATAGTCTTCATCATATCAATCACAAAAACAATAGTCAACCAAAACATAAAACCTGAGCCTTATCACTGTGGATATAACTTCCTTCGAAACAATTTGTAGTATGTGCGATGTTCCAATATAATATATGAAGCGAACATAACAAAATACACACAAGAATCATTAATTAAAATTGCCAGAACCCTGATCAGAATTAGCAAAACCACACATGTGTTTCCATTTGCAATGAAGACCACATTGGTAAAAACATAGTGAGCGAAATCATAACGAAAAGGAAGACAAACCTCGACTGTATGTAAGTTCTTGTTTCATTTTTATTCCAAAATTTTTACTATACAAGGACGAGACAGAGACTCGGCGAGAGAGCATGTGTTTTAAAGACCTCCATAACCATTCATTGATACTCAATAATCGACAACCCCAGAAGGTGCCAGAGGTGAGAAAAGACAATGGAGTTTAAATCAAGCTTTGTCAGAATCAAATGCAGGGAAGAAACAAGCATTTTTTCATGCTTAAACAACAACATAGAGAGTTGAAGGTCTTCCGGGACTTATATCAACCACATGAAACAATACCTTTCGAAAAATATAGAGAAGTGAGCCACACAGTCTTAATTATTACTTCAAGTCCTGGATGGAACTAATGTTCAACACCCAAGGAGAGAAAAGACAGATAGAGTAAAATAACCCAGTGCACATGGTGCATTTAACACTTGCAGAGGAGAGGCGAGGGTTAATTTAACAGTGGCAATTATAAAAAAAATCTAGAGATATAAGATCCCTTTCCAATACTTAAGAGTCGAACAACTTGACAACAACACTAGTGAGGACACACTCTTCCTTTTGATAGAATGCTCATATACAACTTGTATCAATCCACAACCATACCGACATGTATTAACATTACATCCAACAAAGACTAGATCATGGGGTACTTTGGTGAAAACACAGTAAAAACGAGCCAACGACCATGACTCAGGGTTTGAAGAAAGAACACAACAATTGTTGGCAATTCCTCTGTGACTGGGTAAGGGTTACCACCATCACTATGATGGAACGAGTTAACTGACAATAATACATAGAAAAAAACCCTCCATCATCAATGCAGAGCCATATTGTGCCACCATTCACTTATTATTCCAAAGAGACCCATCATGATACTAAAGTGATCGAGCAAACAACCAATGCACAACTTAAAATACCCATTTCTTTAGTTGCAATCCTAAACATTTATCGTCATCACACAGAGCCATAACACACATCTACACTGGTCTAGGTGGATATCGGTGGCCACCCACCTTTTTCGACTGGCTCAAAACAGTTTTCTGGCAATTTTGACAATTTACTATTTTTAGCAGTTTTAACTTCCAGGGCCATTTTGAGGGCCTAAATGAAGTTTTTTTGGAATCAATCTTATCAATGATGGTCTATGGAATGATTGAGCCCCCAAAATTAATCTCCTCGACTATACCTTTCCAATGGGATATCATACGCCTAAAACGAATATCGTATGTAAAAGTTACCACCCCCAGAAGTTAATGTACTAACTTACCCAAACGGGGCCCACATGACTTTTGGTGCTTCACCTCCTAGGGTTAGGTTTTTGGATGTCTAGGGTTATTGGCATTCTTGTTTATTTTAAAAAGGCCTTCAGAGCCTCATTGTAATCATCTTCTTTCGAATGAGCGCAACGGTCACATCTCTTCTCAGAGATAAGCCACCACCATTCTAGCGAGTCCTTCACTCTGTATTTTTACAGTCTCTGTACATTTATTTCATTAATAGAAATCATGTATTACTATATCTTGGTGTTTATGGTTGAATCTATGATACATTTTTGTTATATTATTGGATATATGGGATATCTCTATGCATTTATTTACTATATCTCTGCTCTCATTTCGTGTCAAAAATAATCTGGATCAGTGGTATCAGAGCAGGCTGCTCTTGATTGTTTTTTAGTGCGTGTCCCTGATGAGGTCCAAGTATAGAAAGTTGGGTCTTGAGATTGTCTCTTTGTAGTACAATTGCTCTCGCACACATAAGAAACCCTCAATGGAGGAAGAAAGTAAAAATGATGGAGCAGACAATCCTATCAGTCTGTGGCTTGAGCAAGCTCTCACACGATAGAGGGATGAAATGATGGAGAATTTTTCCCACATCCTTCAATGCTTGTTGATAACAACATGCAAATCTTCCTCAAACGACCACTTTGGAGGAACCTCGCCTTTCAAGGTCCAAGTTAATTTTGATATTCCTTTATTTGAAGGACAAATAGATGCAGAAACCCTAGACAAATGGTTAAAGTGACTAGAAGGTTATTTCTCTATTCACAATTTTTTCAACATAGAAAAGATCACCTTCACACTCCTTAAATCTCTCCCTCATGTCAAACATTAGTGGGAAAATTACTGGGACCAAAGTTCTACAGAGGAGTCTGGAATATATGGGGTCGAGCCCACTTGGGAATTTTTTGTGGATGCGGTAAAGGAAAAGTATTACCCTGTTGGAAACTATGAGGACCAGTACATGAGATGGACCACACTGCGACAAGAGAGGGGCCAAGCAGTGCTAGAGTTCACCAATACCTTCCATACCTTGTGCACCAAGCTGGGTATCAAAGACTCTAAACAACATTTGGTTCTGAAATACCATGGGGCTCTACACAGATACATCCAGAATGAAATGGATTTTCTGGACATCTCATCACTCGGTGCTACTTATCGATATGTTGTTAAAATCGAGCAGAAATTTAAGCACCAGAAAAAATAGGAGCTCAGGTTTGCAAATCCGCAACAACCAAAGTATGAAAAAGACGACCCTAACAAACAGTCTCCCAAAAACCATTCCAAGACACAAGAAAAGAAGGGTCACGAGAAGACAAAGAAGGACACCCAAAAATGGTGTGATTTCCACAAAATCCCCTGGCACAACACCAATGAATGTCGCTCAAAAAAATCATTGGTGGCCGAGATCAAAGACAAGGAGGCGAACCCTGATTCCGAATCTAATTCTAAAAATACTGGTAAAGGAAAGATCATTGATGCAGACCCCACTTCTATTGTTGTGACCGCAACAATTCAACCAGAAGAACCAACAGATCTTGAAGAGGGGGAGCACCTTTTTCATTCACAAATGTGGGTGAAGGGGACCCCACTACATTTTATTGTTGATAGTAGAAGCCAAAAGAACCTCATCTCAGCAGAGGTCATCAAATAATTGGGATTGTTGACAACACCACACTTGCAGCCATACAACATTGAGTGGCTTCGCCAAGGATGAGATCTCTGTGTCATCCAACAATGTCGATTTTCATATGGCATCCAACCCTTCAAGGATGAGGTATTGTGATGTTGCCCCATTGGATGTCAATGATGTTCATTTGGGTAACCATATGTCTTGGAAAGCAGCAGTGTTTGTTTTATCAGTCCTAGACCCACATGATTATGGTATTGTTTCTCGGGGGTCGTATCTATAGAATACCAAAGGTAGTTCAACTATATTCCACCTAAAAGTGTCACAAGGTAGTATCTCCATCTTAAAATTTACCTTCTTCTGAATTTGTTCAAAAGGAGAGCAGGAAGGACCGCAATGACTAAACCTCACCTGGAGCACTTTTTATCCAACAGTAGGTCGACAAGTTTGCAGTAAAGTGAAAATATTCCTTGTTCACACTTTCCTCATATCTTGACTTGTTGTTCTTCTGACCTCAACGGGTTCTTCATGGACTTCTACCAAAGTGAGCAGCGTCTCTAACAAGACAAACAACTCACCAAGATGCAAATTCCACAAGGCAGCTTTTTCCCATATCCCACAGGAAATCAATGCAATGGATGCCATTCCTTCCTAAGGTGAAGTTTATCTAGGTGGTTATTGATGGCCACCACCTATTAGGCGGCTCCAAGCAATTTTAAGGAATTTTGGCAATTCACTATTTTTAGTAGTTTTAACTTTAGGGGCCATTTTGGGGGCCTAAATGAAGTTTTTAAGATATCGAGCTTCTCAGTAGTAGCCTATGGATGATTGATCCCTAAAATAGATCTCTCTATGATACCTTTCAACATGATATCATATGCACGAAGCATTATATCACATGCAAAGTGCGACCTCGAGGTTAATGTATAACTTACCTAAAGGAATACATGACTTTTGGCGCTTCATCTCCTAGGGTTAGGTTTTGGATGTGGGGTTTTGGAATTACTATTTATTGTAAAAGGCCTTCAGAGCCTCATTGTAATCATCTTACGGCGAATGGTATGGCAGTCCTATCTCTTCTCGGAGATAAGCTACCACCATTCTAGCGAGTCTTTCACTCTGTGTTATTCTGATCTACGCACATTTATTTAATTATTAGAAATCATGTATTCTTGTCTTTGTGTTTATGGTTTATCTCACAATTACATTTTTTGTTATATTGTTGGATATCAAGTGATATCTCTATACATTTCTTTATTATCTCTGCTCTCATTAGATTGTCGAAAATAATTTGGATCATACACACTCGAAATCCTTAAGAACACACAAAATCCAAGCATCATTGATCCATTTCATTCATACAACTGAGAATACATCATGGATGGAGAAAAATAATCATACCTATGGAAAAATGCTTAAGTGGCGAGTTGGTTGAGCCTTCTTTCTTCCAAGATCCACGAAAATATTGGAGCTTCACAACCATGAGCAAAAAATGAAACAATGGAACAATGCCAGGGTGACAAATGATATGGAAAGTATGGAGTGGCGTCGCGGTAATTGCGTAGCCGGCTTCCATCACCTGGACCATTCAATTCCAAGTATGAGACAACCCAATAAACATCACACATTCACTAACAATTAAACCATATAACTAATGCATATTCAATGCCAAACCATCGTGAAATCTGTGACAATATACATTGCATAGGGCACCACCCAATATCGTTACATGTTAACCCTTGCCATAACTCATTCCATAAAAATACATATTAAAATGTTATATGCACTCCATTCAAATCTAATGGGAATTAGCACTTAGTCCACTAACCAGCAATAGCATAATAGTTAAGACTAACACTAATATCCTTAACTTTTCCATTCGAACTTGCATATAACCCTTTATCATAGCTCAAGCATATAACTTATTTCCCTTTGTTAAACTTTAGGATCTTTTCATAGGAGTTTTTCCTTTTGTTTTGATCAAGCTACCATTAAAATATCTCTTGCATATATGTGGCTAAGTAATGGATCATAAGGATTAATGACAAGGTTAAATCCTCAACAGCTATGTGCTGTAGCTTCTCATAACCATAAAAATATTTTGTATTGCAAAATCATTCCACAAAAATGCATCATCCACCTATTATCATGCCAAATGAAACAAAGATTGCATCATAAAAAATGTAGGACTATGTAGGAAGCTTATAAAAATAGAAAACATCATATAATATATCACAATCTTGTGCCTCTAGAATACAAAGGATCCACCTACTATTATATTATTAGCATAGTTAAATAATAGGGCTTTAGCAATACTTTGCGGTGAAATTCATTATTCTGATTTTTATCATCAGCAAACTAGCGACTCCATAGGGAAATACATTTTAGACATAATAAGAACACATAATGTCTAGTTTCGAAGACCAAGTAACATCAAATCAGAAGATATAAATCATAATGATTATGCAGCAAGTGAGTGGTTAATGGAAAATATGATTTGGAATTTAGGGAATAACTCATGGAAAGTGGTAGTTATAAGAGGGGTTTTATCCCTATAAGCATAATCATCCAACTAAAAAAATGTTCTTGACTTCAAGGAGAAATTTTTCTGAATTACTTCTTTTGAGTTTTGAAATGGATGAAGAAAAGGAAAGAAATTAGAATGGAAACCAATATATCATAAAACAACATTGGCAGAGAGTAATTTCAATGATGTATTCAAGGGGGGACATCATGACAACAATGTAACCTAATTTTATTGATTAACAATACTTTGCAGAAGCGTCACTATGGAAAAACTGATCAACATTTATTTTGACAAAAAATAGAGTTAAAAGAACAAAAAGAAGAAATGTCATAGCAAAAATGAAACAAAAAGAGTGAAATGCTTGAAATGATAGAAAAATAAATAGTAGAAATGGAAACTACTAATGTGAAAGAAGAAGCGAAAACTAATAATGTACATAAACATTCCAAACAACGTTAAACTATTCAAGTTGGTTCCACATAATACTTTAAGTCAGAACCGTTAGTGTTGTAGGAAACAATAAACTCTTGTAAGTCCCTTTAGAATGTAGAATTTGTACCCAGGTTCATGATCTTAAAAGGACCCAACCATGATTTTGAAACTTTGAATACCTTCCTCTATCAGCGTGAGATGAATCCCACAACAATACCTTCTCATTGGCTTTAAATTTGACATCTTTGACGCTCTTGTTCAAATAATTTTTAACAGTCTGATGTCTTCTTTTTATATTACCTACAGCTAACGTCCTTTTCTCCTCTAAAGCCAAAAGGGCATTCATTCTTTGAGAAACATCGAGGAGAATTTAATTCTTTGACCTATAGCATTAACCTTAGGGAGGAAAGTTTTAGCTCAGTAGGAAGAATGGCTTCATGACCATAAACAAGTTGGAAATGGGAAGCAGTTCTCTATGGTTGTAGTGTGATCTTCCCAAAGGGTGGAAGTGAGGAGAGTGTGCCATTAACAAGGCTTATCTTGATGATCCTTTTGATAATTCTTACCAGATTATTGTTGGTAGACTCGGCCTGCCCATTTCTTTGGGGGTAATAAGATGATGAGATAAAATATTTAACTAACCAGCTAAATTAGGTTAGCTTAGCTACAAAATAAAAGCCCTGGACCATTATGCGTAATAATTTCTAAAGGAAGACCAAATATGGAAAAATATTATTTCAAGGAAAAGAAATCACCTTCTCATCTGTCAAATGTTCAAGCGGGACAACTTCAACCCATTTAAATGGAAATAGACTATAGTTGTCAAGATAAGGAACTTGTCACATGGAAGATGGAGGATTAATAGGACGAATAAAGAAGTTCAAACCCATTTTGAAAAAGGAAAGTCGGGGAGGACAGATTGTAAAGGCATGGATGAAGTTGTTATTTCCTGTGGAAATTTTGGGCACTTATCTGAATCTCGAGAAAAAACATAAGAATCCCGTAAGATTGAAGGCAAAATAAGTATCATTTTTGATAATCTTAAAGCAATGGTTTTAGTATAAAAATAACCTCACCTAGATAACAAAATTTGAAGAACCATTAATGTTTCTTGCAGGTTTATGTGGCACCATCATTGTTTACTATGAAACAACATACCATCCGAGATATCTTCTAAACAGAAGTCTTCTATATTAGAGTATCTAGCGAGTGAGACATAGCTTCTTCTTTGATGAATTAGTCACAAGTGCTCTGGACATCTTTTATTTTGCAAATAATAAACCAAATTTTTATACCAAGGATGTTCGGACATAGGAAGGATTTGATTATCAATGTATAACAATGATGATAGAGAATTATCTTGATCATCAATTTATTCACTAGTTTCAACATACTTTGAGCTAAGTGAAAGGCTAAGTCACGTCCCTTGATGAGTGTTAGAAGTCACTATGGTTAAAATCATTCTCTTGGATCTTAGCAAGCCAATGTGCAAACTTCATGAAAAGTCAGTCGTGAGGAGAAAAACTTGATAGTGAGTAAAGGGACTTTTACCAGCGTGTGCTTACCTAATATGAAGTGGTGAAACTTTTTAACAACTTTAACAAGAGAAAGCATGTTTTCAATAAAATAATATTTAAACTCTTCATCAGGAAAATATTTGACTCAGTAACCTTGGTTTTCGTTACCTTGGTCATCACCTTGCATGAGGGATAGCACAAATTACTTCCTTTGTGGAATTAGTCTATATCATCAAATTATTTCTCAAAGTTTGTCTTCGCCAAAACCTGTGCAAAAATGATTGCTTCCTTGATCCCTACAAAATCATTTCAACATCATCTGTCCAAGAAAAAATCTTTCTTAAAAGATTATGAATTAGGTTGACCATCACAACAAAATGGGGAAAAACCTACAGACAAAGTTAATAACACCCATGAAATCTTGAACCTCTTTCTTGGAAGTACAAGCAGGAAGATTTAGGATAGAAAAAAATCCTTTCGAGATCAATGCTTATTCGAATCCAGAGACAAAAATGTGTCCAAAGGCTTTCCCTTAGTATCATGAGAAAATAGACTTAGAAGGATTGAGAGAATTGCCAAATTTCTTGCATCGCATGCGAACTCTTTTAATATGACCAAAATGATATGATCGGTTTTTTGAATATACAGTTAAATCATCAAGATAGATCTGAATAATCTTGTGGATCAAATCATCAAAAACTATTTGCATAGCTCTTTGAAAAGTGGCACCTATATTAGATAAAACAAAAGGCATCGTTCATAAGAAAAAGTTCCCCAAAGAGTAATAAAAGTGGTTTATATTTATCTACCCTTTTTACCTTGATTTGATTGTAACGGAAAAATAGATCGATGGGGACATCATCAATACGACCCTACAACTTCTTTGAAAAATAATTTCTACATTAGGAGAGGAAAATGATCTTTTATACTAGACCAGTTCAATGCGCAAAAATCTATGCATGATCTAATTTGACCAGTTTTTTTCCAAACATGAGGGACAAATTAAAAACCCATTTAGAATACTTAACCGGGAAATTATCCTAGCCTTCCAAAGTTTTTTCCAACTCCTTCCGGATAGTTGCTTCCGATTGCAGGGTTATTGGGTCTTTGTTTTTTCCTAAGTTTTATTCCCTCCTTGATAGGAATGACATGTTGTATAAAGCGGGATCAAAACCACGAAGATCCTCATAAGATAAAGCAAAAACATTTTGAAATTCTTCATAAGCTGACTTAGCAAACTTAATTTTTTCTTCATCGGAACATTAGGCACCTATTTTAGCATTCTTTGGAGACTTGGGTGTCCAAATGTTCAAGGAAATGATTTCAACCATTTTCCATTTTGACTCATCTTCCTTGTGTGTTTCTTTTTTTCCTACATCCCTCGATGAAATGAACTTTCTAGAGTCAGAGCCTTTGGGATTTTTATCTTCCATTAATATAATTTCATAGGCTTATAAGGTTCATTTTGAGTGAAATAAAAAATTCTCTCATCACTAGGAAAGACATGCCATGAATCTATGTTGTCAGGGATGTGAGGACGATACAAATATTGAAGGTGCAATCAGGTCTTTGTGGCAGAATTTGTCATGTAGGATAGGCTGCAAAAACAACTAACATTGCATCCATTGAGTTCAATTCCATCTAAACATGAGTAATGTTGAAATATATAGGGTCAAGAATGGGATTTAAAATTTTTAGATTGTAATTTTTGATTAACTTGTTTCTAGGAGGTATATCTTCTGAACAAGGTTTACAACAAGTTAGGAATCCCCAAAAAACTGTAAGGTGACCTGACCTAGATTATAGGCATTTGCAATGCCTAGAAGTAACACTTCAAACTTGGTGACATTGTTTATGCAAGAAAACTCTAACCTATAGGAAAAGTTATGAATATTACCTGAGAGGTACAAGATAATATCATCTTTGTTTCCTTCATTGGAGGAATGAACCATCAAGTGCATATGCCACATCCCATCCTCTGTTAAGAACCAAATATCAATATAGCATAGAAAAACCTCCGAATAAGTACTCAACTTGGCAGAAAGAGAATTCAGGATAATAGAAGCCTCTAGTGGGAAACCTCCTTATGCCCATAGAAATGTACAATTCCAAGAATCAATATAGCATAGAAAAACCTCAGAATAAGTACTCAACGCCTTGAAAAAGAGAGAAATTCAGATAATAAGCCTCTTCGAGGGGGCAACCTCCTTATGCCCACATAAATGTACAATTCCAAGATGATTCCAAATGAAAATGTGTCCTTGGTATATATAGGATACTGGGAGGTATAATTACAAATAATGGAATAAAGCCGACATAAATAAAATAACATTACTAATGTAATATGCCCCAATTAAGGGGTAATTAGCCAATATTAGGGCTTAACATGCCCCTCCCCTTGAGACAAGTGTTGTCTGTAATGCTTGATTAACTCTGGATGATTCTATATAAAAGACTCATCTTCCCAAGTGGAATATTCAACCGATAGTTTCCTGCATTTATTGAGATACTCTGAAATGGATTTATTCCTCAGTTAGTGAACTCTTATGTCAGTGATGTCTTCAGGATCCAATATGATTTTTCCTTCCTCGTCAAGTTTTGGAAATATAGTTTGAACTGGGATCTTGTCGCCTATAACCTTCTTT
>SNQJ01S0007225.1:74114-97316 GCA_010110895.2 Picea sitchensis | reverse complement strand
GGAAAGTTAGAATAACCTTCCCCTGCAATGGTCCACTCTCTCATGTGAATCAGTGAAATGCTCAATCTTGCAATCCCTGGATCCCATGCTAATCTCTGTCGAAGCTCATCATGCTGACCTTGCACTACTCTGACCATGATTGTTTGCCCCCTGCATACATCCTGAACCCTCCTCTCCTGGGTCCTCCAGCTAAAATACCTGTGACCATTGGACCTGTTGTCCAGAAACTGTATCAGTGAAGACACCTCTGTAGAAGAAGTACCTGTCCAAACATCTCCATGCCCCATCATGATGATCAAGCGGAAGAAAAGGTCTCGCCCCATAGGACAAGTACCTGCAGGCCCACTCCAAACCAAACCAAGGTGGGTTGTGTGGCTCTCTGGCGCAATCTGGGTCAACATGAACATCTTGCTAACAAAACAGACTCCCGGGTCCCATGGCAAACTTGGAAGTTTATCACTTCCAATCTCCTCTAACTGCTCTTGTGTGAGACTGATCACTGTCAGAAGCCCTATGTGCTCATTTGCTACCATCTAGCCCATGATGCTCTCTATCACACACCAAGTCTCAACTGGCTACCTATGACGATCCATCTCTCTCCGGCTGGATGCCGTAAAGATACTCATGTCAGGTGGCCTCGGCCTAGGCAATCCCCATGCCCTCTGCCACTGTTTATCTCTCCTCATGTTGTTGTCGGGAAAAGGTAACAGAGACATCTGTAGCTGACTGTAGAGCTGAAAAATACCACCTGCCTCGGTCAATCCCAAGGACTCGACCAAGAGCACGTCTACCTGTACCCCTAATAATTGCTTGCCTATAGCCCTCACTAAACCCCAATCATCAGGTACAACCAGAAGTAACTCCTCCAACTGTTGGTAAACCAATCTCCATATCCCATCACCCATGCAACTGCTGAAACGGTGAAGGTGAGATCTCATGACCATATGATGCTGCAAAGGAGTGGTATCTGCATGCTCCCCTAAGTGTGTCTCCTCCCTGCAAGGTAGTACACCCCTCTGAATCCCATCATACGTCTCGGCATGTACCTGTGAGCTATCACTCATCACTGTATGATCCGGCATACTCATGTTGTCTCCCGTAGACTCATGTTGCATCATAGATCCTGGGCATACTGCTAGATCAACCTCTACGTGGAGGTCAATCGCTCTCAGAACACAAATGGAAGTGTCCTCCATCAACTGGTGCTCCTCTGCTAGATCACCAACATCCTCTATCAACGTGACTGACTAATACATCTGAGTGTCCACTAAGACAAATGAAGTGGATCTCTGACGAATCTCCTCAAGAGACTCATCTGATCTAGACTCTGATTCTTGAAGGGTTGTCTGTGTGCCTCTCAAGAATCCTCGAGTGCTCTCCAACTCCTGAGTAAGTCTGTCCACCTCAAGCTCCTGCTCCCTCAAAGCCTCATGATACGTCTCACCAATCCTCAATAGGTAGTCCCTCTCAGTCAACAACTGCTAGTAATCGGTCCTCATCCTAGATACTCTCCCCCTGAGAGTCTGAAAATCATCCATGGAAAATCCCTCATCTGAACTACCATGTGCCAATGATGCTCTCCAACAGTAATCTGCCATCACTGCATGCATGTCATCAATATGTCTAGTGGCTTCCGTGATCATAGCCTCACTAAATCTCAACTGTGTTGCTAAGTGGTGTGACTCCTGATCACAGTCATGCTGAGGTACCACCTCATGCCTCTCACTGCTAGTGCCATCACTAAAATCCTCAACAACACTCTCTGTAGAAGATAAAGTGTTGAACTTCCTACTATCTACTGTGCCACTGAGTACTCCTGTATGCCACTACACCCCATCACCAGATGCTATCTCACCCTGGATCATACTGTATCCTGTATGGGCAGCTGTATCCTCCTGTGCACTCAACCTGCTACTATCATCTGCGCCTAGATCCCATATAGCTGTATCCAGACACGTGCTATGGTCATCCTGAATACTAAAGAGTGCATCCTCATCAATGCAGGTCGATCCTGGAAGTAAGTGCTCCATCAACCTGTCAGCCTTTGCAATCTGCTCAACTAATGGAGTCTCCAATAGCTGTGACTAAATCTCCTCAGGCTGATCTGTATGTGTAATGTCCCCTGTCTGTACCTCTTGTGTCTCCTCCCGGATCGGTGGATCTACATGTCTGTGGTGTCCATCCCTCACACAAGGCTCATCAACCCTATCTGACATGCCACTGACCTCCTCATGTGAAGTGGCTATCAAGGGTGTCTGGAAGGATGACTTATGTGTCACGACCATCATAGGAGGTTGGTCATTTGTAGGTGCTAACACGTGTGACTCCTCACTAGTGTCACCACTCTATTGAGGCGTAAGGTCATCAATGGTATGTGATATGCCTGCTGAAGTATTGGTACTATCATCCGGTCCTCCCGAATGTCTATCCACTATACAAGGGTCATCATCTTTCTCAAGCGTGCTAGAATCATCAACCTCTGTGCAAGAATCACTAACATCATCGGACTGCTCCAAATCCTCATCATCACTGTCATAGTGCACCTCAATGATATGCTTCTTACCCTTACCCCTACACCTATGATCTGGTTCCCAAGGCACCTTGCAACTTTAGCAAAGTTGCGTGCTCCTAATGGGTGTGGGGTTTCTCTGTGCTTCCCTCCATTTAGTTGCTCTAGCTCTGTTTCCCTCTACTATGATGGTCCAATATGTCACCTCATCTTCTCTCCAACTGGGGTTTTTCATGGATATAAACCTTTGGAGCATTATTAGAGGCCCAAGTCTCTCACAAAGTGCATGATATTCCCTTTCACAACTCACCGCTTCTCTAACAAAATCTATAGACCCCATCTTTCCTTATCGAAAATCCCTCAAGCTAGCAGGAGTCTAAGCTCTGATACCACTGTAATGATCCCAAGCCATTATGCCAGGAACATCACGGTTTTGGTGTCTTTTAAAACTTTTTCTAAGTGAGGTATTTCGTCAAACACTTGGATGATCTACTTGTTTACATGTGTTACTTGCAGAATGGCCTCTTGATTTCGGCCTTAGGGTTTACTGATGTGTTTATATGTGTGTTGCAGAAAATAACAAGAAGATACAATCATAGAACATACCTCAACCATATGCAATATGATAGACAAGCCAAAACATCTCAAATCTGCTTTTATTCATGAAATAGAGAAACCTGCTACAATGAAGATGCCGATCTGGAATGCTCAACAGATGGCTAAGAAGATAGACAATAGAAGCTGCTACAAAATGCTCCAAAGAAGACTACAATAAGCCTCCAAAGGCTGCATATACCATAAATACCAATATAAGAAGATCTGGGCCGTATGAAGTGTCAACCCCCAAGCGGAAGATGCCACGCCCTGTTGAAACTGTCAACCCCTACAATTTCTGCCCTACTGTCAAAGACCTCCAAATGCTATGTTGAATATGCCGAACGGTAGATCGAGATGAGTAGAATCCCCTCCTTAAATCTCAAGGAAAAATACCATGCATTACCCAACCACAAACTCTTAAATTAAAAGGACATATAAAAAATGATAATGTCACCATACTAATCGACACTGGAAGTACCCACAATTTCCTCGATATCAAGATTGCAAGGAAACTCAAATTATTTGTATATCTAGTCCCAGACATGAAAGTAATGGTTGCAGACGGCAAAAAAATTGGAAATGTCGGAAAATGCCATAAGGTGAAACTCCAAATCCAATATTTCAATTTGGAATAAGAACTCTACACCGTCCCTCTGGGAGGAGTAGATGTGGTTTTAGGATTCCAATGGTTACAAACCTTGGGCACATACTCAGTCAATCAACATGAATATTTTATCCAATTCAAGTGGCAAGCGAAAAGTTATAAATTATATGGTTTTCAACCTCCACAAACACAAGTTGTGTCGTCACAAAAAATGGAAAAAATGATCCGAAAAGGAGAAACTGCATTCTTCATCCAATGCCACAACATAGAAATACAAGAATTAGAACAAGATGACTCCAAAACATCAGACGTCCAAGATCTAATTCAAAAACACAATAAGGTATTTCAAGACCTTTCCATGGAGTTACCGCCTCAAAGAAGAATTGAACATATAATTGAAGTTAAACCAGGATCAAGCCCAGTCAGGGTTAGACCATACAGATATCCTCATCACCACAAAACAGAGATAGAAAGATTATTCCAAGACCTATTAAAATGTGGTGTCATCACGAAAAGAAGAAGTCCATATGCAACTCCAGTAGTGTTAGTATGAAAGAAAGATGGATCTTTCAGATTATGCATAGATTACCGAGGGCTAAACAAAATAAGAATTAAAAACAAATTTCACATCCCATTTATTGAGGAGATCTTGGATGAACTTCATGGAGCAAGATATTTTTCAAAACTTGATTTAAGATATGGGTACTATCAGATTAGAGTCAAACTAGAATATGTAGCCATGGCTTCCTTCTAGACACACGAAGGACACTACGAATTCAAGGTGATGCCTTTTGGGCTAACTAATGCCCCCGCCACTTTCCAAGCGACAATGAATGAATTATTTCACCCATACTTACGGAAACATGTCTTAGTTTTCTTCGATGATATCTTAGTGTACAATAAAGCATGGGAGGAGCATATGAAGCATTTGGGACAAGTGTTATCTCTTCTGGAGGAAAATCAATTCTATGCCAAAATGTCAAAATGTACATTTGGCAAGGAGGAAGTAGAGTACCTTGGTCACATCATATCCAAAAAAGGAGTCAAGGTAGACCCCAAGAAAATTAGGGAAATCACTGAATGGCCTAAASCCAAAAACATATCCAAGTTAAGAGGATTTCTAGGATTGGCAGGATACTATCGAAGATTCGTCAAGAATTATGCTCGTTTAACCKCCCCCCTAACAAATCTCCTTAAGAAAAATTCTTTCCAATGGAATTTGGAAGCACAAAAATGTTTTGAAAACTTAAAAAACATTATGTCCACAACCCCGGTATTAGCAACACCTGACTTCTCCGAACYTTTCATCATCGAGTGTGATGCATCAAGTTTTGGAATTGGAGCAGTATTGATGCAAGATGGGCACCCAATAGCTTTTGAGAGAAATAAACTAAATAAAACAGAATGCTTACAATCCACTTACAACAAGGAAATGATTTCCATCATGCATGCATTAACAAAATGGTGCCAATATCTATTGAGAAGTAAGTTCTTGATACACACAGATCATAATAGTCTCTAGTACTTGTTACAACAAAAAACATTTTCAACCGAACAACAAAAGTGGAGAGAGAAAATTGCCACGTTTGATATGGAAATTCTACATAAAAGAGGAAAAGACAACATCGCGGTTGATGCCCTATCACGAAAAGATGAAGAAACACAAGTTTTTGCAATATCAATAGCCATTCCAGAATGGTTGAATGAAATCTGAACCGAGTATGCAAAAAACTCGGAGACTTGCTCTATAATCAACAATTTAAATCAATACCCTAAGTTCGAATGGAAGAACGACATCTTATGGTATAAAGGAAGAATCTACTTAAATACCAACTCAATATTTAAAGCCAAGGTTCTTCAAGAATATCATGATTTCCCAGCTGTAGGTCATGTCGGATTTTTCAAAACATACGATAATCCACAAAGATCATTTTTTTGGAAAGGGATGAGTGCAGATATTCAAAAATATGTAGCAGAATGTGATCTATGTCAAAGGAACAAGAATGAAAATGTGTCCACCCCTGGGTTACTCCACCTGTTACACATTCCCAACCAAAAATGGGAAGAAATTTCAATGGATTTCATTGAACTATCCATATCCGACGGAAAAGATAAATATTAGTAGTAGTACACCGACTAACCAAGTATGCACACTTTATTGGAGTAAGAAAAACAGATTCGACAAAACAAACGGCTGAAATATTCTGTAAAAATATTTACAAACTACATTGGTTCCCTAAGGTTATCGTTAGCGATAGAGATGCCAAATTTAAAGGGAATTTTTGGGGAGAATTTTGAAAACAGATCAAAACCTCTCTCAATATGAGCTCATCTTACCACCCTCAAACAGATGGTCAAACAAAAGTTGTCAATAAATGTTTATAAACCTATCTTCGTTGTTTTATCTCCGACAAACAAAATAAATGTTGAATTATTGTAACTGCAAAGAGTATTCTATTTATTATTGATGTATTATTCATTAGATGAATCCCCTTTTGTGGATTGATCATGTCAGGTATTGTAAATGACCAAATCCCCTTTTGCAGATTGGTCAAACCCTAATTGTAATGGGCTAAATGAAAAGTCGGCCCCAGAATATATTAAAGTTGTTATAACCACCCAAAATATATTAAAGTGGTTATAACCACCCAGAATGAGAAGTCGGCCCTGCTAGTGAAAAGACACCCTAGTTCAGCACCTGCCATATTGTATAATAACTCTTCATCTACTTGATTTTGCTAGAAAACACCTCCCTTGAAGGATATACTAGATCCCTACCTTAGTAGCACTCTATTACTATTGCTTCATTAAGATTTTATATTTTATTTCAAGCTTGACCTAAAGAAGAAGGAAAATCGCTAGGGCCTAGAATTACCTACTTCCTGGCAACTTTTTCCTTCTAGGGTTTTGGATGATTGAGGACTTAGGTTACTAACACCTCAACCATCCTCCCTCTTCTCTTTAGCTCACCCATTATCATTTGTTTCCCCTAAGAATTGTCGCTGCAATAGTGACTCCATTTACCCTAAAGGGACTAGTTCATACCTTACAAGTGATTGATTGACTAAAACAACCTTTAAACCATCTACTTCAAGATCTTTACTAACCATTTCTAACCTTAGATTGGACTAACCTACTAACTATCTTGTTTCTATTGCAAAAGATTGTTACAACCATCTATAACAACAACAAAATCACCTTAAAAGTAAGTTTTAAAGCTGATTTTACATTGCCTTCATTGCTTCTGACAAATACTAGCATTTTGCCAATTTTAGGTTATCATTTTTTGTCATTATTGAAGATTTATTGAGGCATAATTGTGAAGCTATTACTATATATACACTGCTGTTATAAATGTTTTTGTTGCTTCATCTTTTATATCAGCTTATGATTTTATTCAAAGTCTATGGTTTTATGAAGCACTAACATCAATTGGTACTTGCAAATAGTGTTTTTCTTGTTGTCTTGTTCTAGGAAGGTACACTTAAGTAATACTTTGCTTCATCTTATTAAAACCTTTGGGACTTTCTGATCAGAGTGACCTGTGAGAGGGGTAAGACTTTCTTGATACTCTTACCTTATCCTTCTCAAACCCCCAGGTCATCGGGGACGTCTCCCCTGGGGTACTACCCCTAAAGAGAAAGAGGTGTCTTGTTTAGGTGACAGTGATAGGACAACCTCCTATTACGCCAATTTAGTGATCACTTGCCTTTGGCTTTGGGCAAGTACAAATTGCGCAATAACAAGTCCCAAGGCCAAATCGAACTTGATGATGTGAAAAATAATCGACCGAGAGATGACAAGTGGTATTAAATTCCTTCCAGAAGACTCCCAAGTGGCTTGTATGTCATGAAAATGCTTGAATAAATTATCACCCAACTTTCTAAGGCCCAAAGTCATCCAACGATCCACATAAACTGGCCAAATAGAGGTGACGTCACCATAGAGCATGCAACGAATTGCCTTAAAATTCATCTAAGCGAGCTGGGAACTAGGTCGAGTCACTCAAAAATGGTGATGATGTGGCCTGTGAAATATCTCGGGCATCCGTCAAATGCAAATGTGTCAACCAACTGAGGGTTAGCTAACCCTAGTGATGTCCGACAACAACTAGAATAATAATAACACCTTTTAAAAATCTTGGAATGTCTGAATGGCATGACACTTGGCGAGAAACTGCAAGACAAATTAAAACATGTGTGTCTACAAGGAAACAAGTCACGTCAGAATGATAAGATAATCAATGTAATATAAAAGTCATCTAAACCAGACCATTAAGCCCCATATTTATATTTCATCACAAGCTCAAGAAGGTTATACAACTTACTAATTCAAGGTATGAAATGCTATCAGAGACCCAGAGAGACCAGACTAACACCTAAGTATTAAAAATATTTCCCAAATATTGTCTCTTCACTGTCATGTAATGATTATGAGATCGGCATGGGGTTAGACTTCAAGGTTATGTAACTGACATATAAAGGACCGTAGTATCTCATTCATGGGTGCCTTTGATGAGGGTAGACCACACACTTGGTTCCTGTTATTTGTGAGGTGATACCTTCCAAACCCTTTACTTGCCTTTTGCCACGTCTAACCATAGGAGATAACCCAGAGAATATGTAGCGCTCTGGCGATATTCCTTATGATTGAAGGCCTTTTATTTTTCCTTTTTGCTTTTCTTTCTTTGGATAACTCATTTTATTTTCTTTTGTCCTCTCATGTTGAAAAATACCTGCTTAAATGCTTCAAACACCCCAAAGATTATGTAACACCCTCGTGATGTATCCACAAGTGCTATGGGACTGGGCGAGCCTCTGAGAAGGTAACCAAGGCAAGCTTTTGATAGTCTCTCTCTGAGCCTAAAAGCTCCTTCTTCCCATAGAATGAGGAACGATTCCTTCTTGGGTCAGTTTATATAACCTAAAGAAATGGATATGATAGGGATTGATGAGATGGAAAGTGGCAAGTATGATCGGGAATGGTACAATGACAGATTCAAAACAAACCCCAGTAGTGCTTCATTTTCCCCAAGAGTAACCTAATCCCCCAAGAACCTAAAATAACAAGTCAAGTTATGACAGAGGAAGAAATATAACCAACAAGCTAACGACTAGTAGTTAGAAGGGACTCTCTAGGACAAGCTTAAATTCCTTAGATATTAAATTGATACTCACCATGATGACAGACTTACCAACTTGCAGCACGATTCTCAAGGATGTCTGACAGGCACGTCCAAATGCCATGGGTGTCATATGGTGTTCATGCCGCTGAGTGATGCTTACAATATGAAGGAGGATCAAGAGTTCAAATTTTCACATACATGCACATCTTCTGGCTTTCCATGTCTTCAGCCTGGGTGCCTCTAGATGTTCTTTCTGAAATAGTTATTCACCAGTGGGGCGATAACAGGTCCCTCTAGGATGTTTTAAATTTTTTCTTAGCATTAAAATATTCGTGTAAAATGGGAATTTTCCTTGTATGTTGATGTAAATATTAAATAAGTGGTACTAGGAGGTGTTATATGCCTTGGGGAGTATCGTTTTCTAACCCAGAATACCCCTTTAACCCATGTACCCATTTTTCAAGAGAGATAATTGACTTTTCCTAGTCAAAAATCAATTTTACTCGAAAAAAGTGAATAAAAGGTGAATAAATCAGCTCCCTATTATTAAGGAAACATGTCGGAAACATGTTTTTGGCTTGTCTCCAGTTCACTAGTGGTTAGTGACACTTGAGGTGATTTGAGAGAGAGATAGTGGGAGTTGAAGATGAGTTAAGTGGCAAGTTCACTTGAGTTAATGGAGTTTCCAATAGGAGGTGTGCCCTCCCTCTCAAGAGGTGGAACACTCAAGGAGAGATGTGCCTACCTATTGAGAGGCGATGCCCTCTCGTTCCTCTCTTGCACTTGTGGCACCTCTCTAGAGTTCTCTTGAGATGTGGCATCCATCTACCATCACACGTGTCTCATTCCTCTCTTGGAATGTGCACCTCCTCCTTGGGAAATGTGCCCTCTCTTTCTATTTATGCAACCCTCCTCTCCCTCATTTGGTTAATGAGAGTTTGGGCTTGGCATTGTACTATTTCTGCAATATTTTTCCATTGGAATAAAATAAGGCTTTGGAGGTTGTAAGATACCCCTTTGGTATTCTATTGAGTTCAATACTATCCCCACAACCTCGTTTAGTGTTTTTTCTAATTTGGTGGTTTGGATGATATAACAAACAATTTGTATGCGATTGTATTACCAGAGAATATAGGCTGATTTAGATATTCTATGAATCCAAAATAAATGTTAACACGGTCCATAATTATTGCTGCACTTTATTAGTTCAAATGGCTGAGAATACACTTGTAACAATAGCAACAATACACATCAATGATAGAATAGAAGAACCTGGGATGTAAGACCTGTAGATGTTCTTCGAAATATCTATTATCAGGTGTGTAGGACAAAATTATATCAGCAACAATATTCTATGAGTCGACAGTCCTGTCGGGTAAGATAACTTGCAACAAAATTATAACATAGTAAATATGGTCTGAAGATGAAACCCCACGATCTCCTTAAGTAACATATTCCCAGAATGGGATGGACTCAGACCAAAACAGATGCCAGTGAGTAGATACTCCTGTACATGCCTTGTAAAGAGAATTAAGCTTAGATTGAAGAGGATAGGCTCATAACTCGGCCATCTGATTCAGAAATCACCCAACAAATAAGTAGTCGGCCTTGCTTCACAATGTGCCCATAAAATTCGTCCCCATCAAGTTGCAGCAAAGTGTTTCTTTTCCCTTTCAACAATGGCACGATTTCCTCAAAGAAACTCGGCCCTAGTCATGAGATATTGCTCCCAGCCAGTGATATATGCGTCTAGACTGAAGGAAAACCACCCAGGCTCGGTCCTTGCCACAAAGATGGAGCCCAACAAAGAAATAAGTGCCCGGACTCTCATAAATTTTCCACAGAAAGTAAGATTCGCCCCGAGGGTAATTGTCTCAACCTTTTGGAGCAAGTCGACTTCTCTTCTTTGACAAACTTGGCCGCCCTCCTCTGAAAACTCAACTAAATGTTGTTGGAAGCTCGAAGTATGAGCTGGGACTGCGAAGAATGAACCCAATAAAGAAATACTAGCACAGCCACATAATTGAGGTTGTGGCTGATGAACGCCGAAGCGTTATTCATATGTTAAACAAGGATCCTATCCGTTCTATTTTCCAGAACTTTCTTTCCTCTAAAGAATTCAACAAAGATATTCTTTTGTCAGCAACTTTTGAAAATGAAAGATAAAAATGAATTTCATCACAAAATGATTCTTCATTTACCTGTGAATACTCGCTCCAACTGCAGCAATCTTCTGCAATAAGATCGTCGAAGTTCTATCAACTTGAGTGTGCCGGAGTCCAGAATTTTTGCCATAAATATTAAATGTTAACAGATGCATTCAATGTTAATGGCTGACCTCGCTCCATTAACATTTCCTCGCTGCATTCAATGTTAATGGATGCATCTGTTACCACGCTCCACGGACACGCACGGAATGAAACACTCTGAATGACACGCACGGAATGAAATCGGGGGTAGAGAATGAAACACTCACGGAATGAAATCTGCCGGTAGAAAATGAAACGCACGGACAGTTAGGAAATCCATGATAGCATGGAAAATGAAACGCACGGACAGTTAGGAAATCCATGATAGCATGGAAAAGTAGTGTCTCATAGTAATTCAAACATAGTAATCTTAAAAGTTAATCATTTAAACGTGGCAATCATACACTGATACAGTGATTCCTTAATATGATTAGGTAAATGTTAAAAAGTGAATAGGTTAACGAATGCATTTAAAAATAYAAGGAAGTTATGAAGACTAAATCACATTCATTGATTTGGGAGGACGACTAAGAATATGCCARCATCTTCAATTGTTAGCCATCAGATTAAAATTTGAGATTAAAAGGTGATTAATTGTGTCCATTGCCAATAGGTGTACGCCTTTGGGYGTAATGAAGTGATTCCTCCCTCAAATCKATTAGGGTGTATAGTTTCAACARCGAAACTAGCAAATGCACAAGAGYTTCCAAAAACCCTAGACTCTTTACTCAAGAGCTCTCAAAATATAATTTCCAAATGAGTGAATGCAAGAATGAGGGGCGCCTCCTCATTTCCCCTCTTTTATTTCTCACTTGAGTTATTTTCCTGCTCACTTTACTTTTATTTTATTTTTAAAGTCACTTTATGTGTGCACATTTATAATTTTAAGTGACTTTATTTTCCTAAGACCCATGTCCCCCTTTTTCACTTTATAAAGTTATTTCCTAGGAAAAAGTTGAGTTCCCTAGGTAACTTTTCTGACTTAGCCTACGGGAACCAAGTTAGGCTAACATAACCACTCCTTATGACTCCTAGCCCAACGGGGACATTACAATACTCCCCGCCTGAGATTGCTTGTCCTCGAGCAAATGCAATCCAGGATGCTGGAATATCTTCTCTGCTTCCCAAGTGGCATCCTCAATAGAAATATTTTTCAATTTGATTAGGTACTCTTTGATGCTCATGTTCCTTAATTTTATGTCTCTAGTCTCCAACACCTCCTCCAGAATTAGAATCAACTGCCCCTCCTCATCCAATGGCGGTAGCATTGTAGAGGTGAAAACATGATGTCCCACTACCTTCTTGAGGCATGAAACATGGAAGACATTGTGTATCTTACACCCCTCTAGATGCTCTAACTCATAAGCTACCTCCCTGACTCGCCTCGAAATCCTGTAGGGACCATAGAATCGTGGCTTCAATTTTTCTACCCCTTTCGTTTTCAAGGATGACTGTCTGTATGGACGCAAGTGGAGGTATACCAAGTCTCCCACCTCGAAACTGTGTTCCACTCTATGCTTATCGACATACATTTTATGTTGATTATTTGTTGTTTGCAGGTTATCTTTGAGAGTTCGTAGGATGTCGTGACTCTCCCGAATCCAGTATTTGGCTTTGGGTGTCCGACTATCCCCAAATTCTCGGTCCACAAAGGTGGTGGTGTCATAACCACACAAAGCTTTGAAAGATATCATCCCTATCGACATGTGATAGGTGGTGTTAGAGCAATGCTCACCCAAGTGCATCCATTTGATCCATGTATTTTATTGTCCCGATACATAATTTCTCAAATACCCCTTGAGCCATTTGTTCACAATTTCGATTTTCCCATCAGTCTAAGGGTGGTAACTGGTACTGGGCCTTAATTCCGTCCCTAGGAGTTTGAACAACTCTTGCTAGAAACCCCCCATGAATCTGTTGTCTCAATCACTGACAATTGTCTTGGGCAGTCCATGCAGCCAAAATACCTCTCTAAAGAACAATTCCGCTACCTGTGATGCAGAGAATTTGGACAATATGGCAAAGAAATGGGTGAATTTAGTAAGCATGTCAACCACCAAGTATATACAATCCTTCCCTTGAATGTAAGGTAGCCCTGTAATAAAATCCATCGAAATGCTTTCCCATTTTTTTTCAAGGATGGGAAGCGGTTGGAAAAATCTTGTTGGATGGGTATGTTCCGCCTTATTCTGATGACAGATTTGGCACTCCATTATAAACCTCAATACATCAGTCTTGAAACCCTTCCAAGCGAACCTCTCTTGAATATGTATATAAGTATTTAGGTATCTTGGATGACCTACCAAGGGAGAATTATGTGTAGCCTGTAGAATTTTTTCTTTCAACTAGGATTCTGGTACTAAGTAGATCTAGTCCTTATAATATATGATATCGTCAATAACCCTATACCTTTCATCGGAGACCTGACCATAAAGTATCTCACAATCAAACTTGTTTTTGGAGTAATCTACCAATAGAAGTGTCTTCCATTCCGCTGAAATCTCCATGAGAGAGAGAGTGGGTATCATAGATAGGGCGTCGAAAACCACATTATTTTTTCCTTTCACATACTCAATTTCAAAATTGTAGGCTTGGATTTTACTAATCCATTTTTGTTGTCGCTTGCTCAGCTCCTTTTTCTCCATGAGAAACTTCAAGCTATTATGATCAGTGTTTACCCTGAACCTATTTCCCACCAAGTATTGCCAGGATTTGGCCAAAGCATGCATTATGGCCAACATCTCTTTTTCATATATGGAGTAATGCCTCTCATACTCTTGGATTTTGCAGCTCTCAAACGCGATTGGGTGACCTCTTTGCATCAATACAACTCCTATCCCAATTCCCAAAGCATCATACTCCAAGACAAAGGGCTGAGTGAAATCGGGGAGTGATAAAATAGGGCATGAAATCATCACCTGCTTCATTTTCTCAAATGTCTCCTGGGCCTCCTTTATCCAAACGAAACCCCCCTTTTTGGTGAGATTGGTCAGTGGTGTTGTCAATTGTGAGAATCCTTTAACAAATTTCATGTAGTAAGTGAAGAGACCAAGGAAACTCTTTAGTTCTGTCACATTCCTGGGAGTTGGCCACTCAATGATCGCCCTGATATTTTCTTGGTGAACCTATACCCTATTTTCCCCAATCACGTGCCCCAAGTAGAGCATCTCTATCATACCAAATTCACACTTGGATTCCTTTTCATACAATTGTTGACTCTCTATAACACCAAGTACTTCATCAAGATGTCGCAGATGGTCTTCCCATGTTTTGTTGTATATGAGGATGTCGTCAAAGAAGACCAATAAGAACTTCCTTAGTTTCTTATTGAACACATGATTCATGCACGATTGGAAAGTGGAAGGGGCGTTAGTTAGCCCTAATGACATGACCAAAAAATTGTAATTCCCATAGTGGTATGAAAAGGTTGTCTTAGGTATGTCCTGCTCTCGTACCTTAATCTGATGGTACCCTGATCAAAGATCAATCTTTGAGAAAAATTTAGCTCCCCTGAGCTCACCCATTAATTCATAGATCCTGAGTATGGGGTATCGATTCTTAATCGTTTTCTTGTTTAGAGCCCTATAGTCAATACACATCCGCAGAGTATCGTCCTTCTTCTTTACGAAGACAAAAAGAGGCAAACAAGATGGAACTAGGGCGGATATGGCCCATTTTCAACAATTCTTTGATGGTTTTTTCAATCTCATCCTTGTAAACTTTAGGGTTCCAATAGGGGTTTCTGATAACTTCTTGGACCCCCTCTTCTAACTCTATGATATGCTCAAAACCTCTATTAGGTGGAATGCCTGGAGGAATGTCACTAAATACCTTATGATGTTTGCAGACTAATACACATAAGTCCTCTAGAAGTTGTTGCAGACAGTTTGGTGGCTCTCTGTCAGAAATAAAACACTCTACATCCCACTATATATCATCATGCCTCGTGACTTCCTCCATGTTGTGCGATGACACAATCTTCGATGGGTACTGGTGCATGGCTCGTAGAACCACTTTCTTGCCATCCGGGCCTATGAACTCCATCTCCATGGTCCTTTGATCAGTAGTGTATCTCCCAATAGAGTAAAGCCATTGAACGCCCAACACTACATTGGTGTCTGGTACGTCCACCACGAAGAAATCATCTGTCATTGAGTAGTTTTCCATGGTTATTGTGAGCTTGGGAATCCACTTGGCGCAACTCATCTGGTGGCCTTCTAGTATAACTACTGTGAACCCATCGAATTCCACTATCGTAATTCCTCTCCTCGCGACCATGTTAGCGTCAATGAAGTTATGGATTGCTCCCCCATCATTCAAGACTGTCACCTTGTGCCCCTGTAGGACACCTCTGACCCTGAAGGTATGATACCTCGAAAATCCTGACATTGAGGCCATGACTGAGCCCTTAGACCCATCCTGTGAAGACTCCTCTCCTGATGTTGTATGTCCCTAGTCCTATGCTTGCTCCACCTCCTCATCC
Source organism: Picea sitchensis (assembly GCA_010110895.2). NCBI lineage: Eukaryota > Viridiplantae > Streptophyta > Pinopsida > Pinales > Pinaceae > Picea > Picea sitchensis. Next base: position 81,749 of record SNQJ01S0007225.1, on the reverse strand, counting down.
TCATCACTATCAATGTCAGAGTATACCTCAATGTAATGGGCCTTACCCATTTTGTCCTTCCCAGCACATATGTGTCCTAGTGCCCATGCTTCCTGACAGCTGAAACACAATTTATTTTTTGTCAATTCTCTCCTGGTCTCTTCATCCAGTTTTGTCTTTCTAGCCCAATCTCTTTGAGGTGGTCTGGTCTCCTTATTCTTCGAGGTAAAAGTGGTTTTGGGAGAAAACCAACTTTTAGGTACTGCATCCTACATGTCACGAGCTCTGATGACTACATCCTATAAAGAGGTAGGCTTGTAAACCTTGACCCATCCTTGTAGAGGCTCCGATATCCCCTCAACAAACAACATCACCAAACGGGCCTCTGAAATGTCTATCACCATTACAACAACCCTTTGAAACTCATATATATAATACTTTGGGATACCTGTCTGCTTCAGTTGAGCCATCTCTATGAAGTGAAGCTCTGGATCCTTCCTGTCAAATATCTCGATGAGCCTCTGTGTGAAGTCCAGGTAGGAAGTGACCCTGACATGTCCCAAGGTGACTAACCCATGGTACCACCACTCATGGGGCTCACCATCCAAGTGAAAGGTGGCCAACTTAATGGCATCTGTCTATGTCATCTAGTGCATCTAGAAGTAAGTGTCAAGCTTTTTCACCCATGATCTCACAGAGCATTTAGAGCTCCTGTCAAAGTTGGGAATGGTGACCTTCCCAAGGGTACGTTGCAACTCAAAATTTTGTGTCATGGCCCTCATGGGCCCTCTCGGTCGGTTTCTGCTTTTCATATTGTAGAACTCTACAAAAGACATGGTTGAGTGGAAATCATCTCCCAACCTCCTGTACTCCTCCAAATATGCCCTATAGGGGTGATCTTGATCAACCTACATCAATGGACCTACGATATCATTCCCCAAAAATTGAGGCATAGTGGGTTTGGTGGATTTGGTGTACAAGTGAGGGTGGCTCTACATGGTGGTGCATGAATGGATACCCTCTCCATTCGTTGGGCCCTCCAAGGAACTCTTAGCTAGCTGCCCCTTAAGATCCATCATGACCTTTTGACCCTTGGCCAAATCATTAAAAATATTAAACAGATTGTTGATGCTGGCATCATCTTCTTCCCCCATAGTTTCTTTTCCCTTAAGTGTGATAGATGGTGATGCCTCTCCTATTTCTTATTCTCTAACCACTTCTTATTCTTCCCACACGGGGGGATCTGGTGTTCTTCCTCTATGTCTTCTGTAGGTAATGTTCTACTCGTCTTCTGGTCTCACAAATGTGATTATAAGTTCCTCTCAAAGCCCACAATTGCAGAGGAACATGCTCTGATACCACTGTAAGATACCCCTTTGGTATTCTATTGAGTTCAATACTATCCCCACAAACTTATTTAGTGTTTTTGCTAATTTGGTGGTTTGTATGATATAACAAACAATTTGTATGTGATTGTATTACCAGAGAATATAGACTGATTTAGATATTCTATGAACCTAAAATAAATGTTAACACAGTCCAAAATTGTTGTTGCACTTTATTAGTTCAAATGGATGAGAATACACTTGTAACAATAACAACAATACACATCAAGGATAGAATAGAAGAACCTGGGATGTAAGATATGTAGATGTTCTTTGAAATATATGTTATCAGGTGTGTAGGACATAATTATATCAAAAACAATATTCAATGAGTTGACAGTCCTATAGGGTAAGATAACTTGCAGCAGTATTATAACAAAGTAAATCGGGTTTGAAGATGAAACCCCACAATCTCCTTAAGTAACATATTCCTAGAATGGGATGTAATCATCCCAGAATAGATGTCAGCGAGTAGATACTTCTGTACACATCCTGCAAAGAGGATTAAGCTCAAAATGAATAGGATAGGCTCAGAACTCAACCATATGATTTAGAAATTGCCCAACAAATAAGTAGACAATTCCTCAAGCTCCTAACTCGACCTTGCTTCACAATGTTCCCATAAAAATTGTCCCCATCAAGTTGCAACAAAGTGTTTCTTTTCCCTTTCAACAATGGCACGATTTCCTCAAAGAAACTCGGCCCTAGTCATGAGATATTGCTCCCAACGAGTGATATATGCATCCAGGCTGAAGGAAAACCACCTAAGCTCAGTCCTTTCCACAAAGATGGCGCCCAACAAAGAAATAAGTGCCCAGACTCTCAAAAATTTTCCACAGAAAGTAAGATTCTCCCCTAGGGTAATTGTCTCAGCCTTTGGAGCAAGTTGACTTCTCTTCTTTGACAAACTTGTCGCCCCCCTCTGAAAACTCAACTAAATGTTGATGGAAGCTCGAAGCATGAACTAGGACTGCGAAGAATGAACCCAATGGATAAATCTAAAGTGATTCCTCCCTCAAAATAACTAGGGCGTATAGTTTCAACACTGAAACCAACAAATGCAATGTATATTTTTGACCAAAAACCTAGGGTTTTATTGAATGTGTTTGACTTAAAATCATCTTTCTTAGAAAATTGGCCTAGTTGGTTTATATGAAAACAATTTTAGGGATGGACCTCTTGCTTTTATTGGTTGTTATATGCTCTTGAATTTTCCGAATTAATAATTGATATAAAACCTTGTTTTATTCCTTATTTTAGCCCTAAATTTTGCTTGCTTACAATCTACTTAACTAGTTGAAATATATTGTTGTTATAACTAGTTTACTTATGTAATTTCTTATGTTTTATGTGAATTTTACAATAGCATTTTGTTGATACTAAGAAAGGGGGTGAATCAATATCAATTACAATTTAGCACCTTTTTAAAAACTTTAACTTTTCAATCAAATAAATGCATCCCAATATACAGTAAAGAGCAGAAGAACAAATACACAGTACACACTAGATTTACGTGGAAATCCAAATGGAAGAAAACCAAAAAATGATTTTCTTATATAATAACAGATTACATTAATAGGAAGCTACAACTTCCAATATTCTCTAGCTCCAACTAGAAGCTGGCACCAATCCCTTGATTTACAGACACCAACTTGAAGAGCTACAAATCCCTAGATTCTCCAGTTTCAACTAGAAGGAGGCTCCAACCCCCTTTCCTTGCCCCTTCCTTCCACCCTCAAAAATGTATATAAAAGAATCAAACTATCTCTGTCACTGTCACTTTCACTATCATTGATACATCATCATCATCATCAAATTGGGTCCACATAGAGATCCTAGGTCCACATATAAAACCCAACAACCACATAAAAACATGTGCCGAGATCTCCAAGGATATGCCTCAAATCATGTGCCAAAATATCCAAAATATGAGCCTCACAAATTGGGTCCACATACAGATTCTAGGTGCACATGGGTCCACATATAAACCCAAACAACATCACGAAGACATCACAACAACATCACAACTTCATAGCAGAGCATACGACAACATCACAACCTTATAACATACCTTAAGAATGAGAAAGACCTTAAGAGAATCCCTTAGACTTCTCTTGCACACCAAAAGACACCCCAAACACCTTGTGTGCACCTCATACTTGATATCTTGCTTTGTTGCTCAAAAAATGCGAAATTCTATCCTATATTTATAGTAATTTTGTCCCCCAAAAATTAGCTGAGTCAACCTCAATTTTATGGCTGGGTTGTTAGATGAAAAACTTTATATCTCCCCATTCCTAGGGAGTTAGAGGGACTTCCATATACCATTGGAAAGGTATCAGAATAATATTTCCAACCATATAAATTGTGCTTCCATTTGAGTTATTAATGTAGGGTAAAAATTCCCTCAAAGATAGGGTAACTAAATTGACCACAAATAATACTTTCAACAATCTCCATCTTGCAATCTTGATCTTGGACATCTCTAGACTTATTCACTTGAATGTAGGGGATTCTTGACCACACCTCTAGGTATTCTTGTGGGATTCTTCAAATCGTCTTCCCATGAGGTCCATGCTTAAAGCTATGCGATAAGGGGATCACTTTGGAGACTCCTTCAAGTAAACCCATATGCTTCTTCATGTTGATCACCAATGACTAACTTTGACATCAATGACAACACCTTTCAACACCTTTAGTAATTTTCATATTTGTACTATTTGGGGATAATTTTGCATTAGATAACCACTTGATAAACCCTCTAAAACAACCCTAAAGTGCGAAAACCCTAAATCTAAAATTTACTTTGATTACCCACCTAATCTATAACTCACATGTCATAATTTTTTGGTGGTAATTTGGGTAGTTACATATAGGTGACCTGGGACTTGACTTATATTGCCTTAGGAACCCTAGGTGCTAGTAGGGAAGCTTCCCTTGTGTTGGACTTGTCTTTCACTAAAATGAAGGAAAGAATTATCTAAGTGATAGTGGCAACACCTCTAATGTTCCACTAGTCTTTGTACCCTATGAAGGCTTTCCATACCACCAGCGTGGTTACTCTGAACATAAGTCCAAAGCAGACATATAGGATGAAAGATGACACATAACACATGAAATATGGGTGGGATATGTTTTATTAAACATGAACATGATCCTATGAAATTCAAATTTGCCACATGTGTTGAATTCCTGCCTTGAATTTCACATCATGAAAAACGTGTGCATGTTATTGTTTACATTAGAAATTATAGTGAGGAGTAATGCACCCAACATGTCCTTGGTTGGGGGTTTAATAGATTCTTGGGGCTATGTATCTATAATCCTTCACCTGTAAAGAATTCATTTTTATTAAACTGATTAAAACTAACCAACTAAACTTATGTATATGTATGTATGTCTGCATATTAAAATAATAATCCACTCATTTTTTATATCATTAATTTTAGTTTCTTTATTTTTTTCATTTTAATATATAAATGAGGCACACTAAACACATATTATTTATACATAAGTGCAGAGTTCCTTCCTCAAGTATGGTAGAGATCCAACTTATAAAGTGTGAAGCTCCATCCTCAAGCTTTATAGTGATCCATCTAAAATATGTTTTATGGTAGAGATCCAACTTATGAAGTGTGAAGCTCCATCCTCAATCTTTATTGCGATCCATCTAAATTATGTTATTGAAAACATGTTCAAGAGATATTTTCTTCAATCACTTCATTTTAATGTATAAATGAGATACACTTAACACATCTTACTTCTACTAAAGTGTAGAGCTGGACATCCTCTAGCTTTGTAGAGATCCATCTGAAATATGTCCAAGAGAGTTTTTCTTTGCATTTGACTATACAAACCAAGTCCAATATCAATGTACCTGTTATTATAGGATTTGTACTTGTGCAATGGCCATCACAAGATGCCAATTTTGTGTAACAATTAGAAGTAATTGTCAATGTCACCTAGACAAATACTTCCCTCATTTTAGTGGTGAATGGAGGTCCAACATAAGGGAGGATTCTCGGTGGCCTCAAGGGATCCTATAGAAAAATTAGTCAAGCCTATGCCCCCCTATCTTGGTCATTTGAGATGATAGGATAGATTCAGAGGGATACCTGTAACGAGACAAGACAATTGATTGATTGATTGAAGATATGAGAGTGTTTTCATCAATTACCAAGTCTATATATGAAAACAATGATCCCATACACTAGCTATCAACAAAAGAAGGCTACTGCAATCTAATTAGCAATAAATAACAAAGTTATACCAGTGAAATGTTTTTCAACAACAATAAGAAATCATCCCTCAAAAATAACAAATTAAATCTTAGAATGTAGCCCTTGTTGAGTAGAACAAGGCCCAATAGCTAGACAATGATTCCAAGCAACTTTGACCACATTATTAAGTAAGTTATCAACAATTAGTCAAGCCCTAATGGATGTAGTAAACCTTTTATAATAGAAACAATAAATATACTTAGTTTTCCAAGTGGTGATTTAGAATTAGTGTGTGAGTGGGGTTATGTATCTAATCATTAAGTTGTTTTATGAGAGAGAAAGTTTATATGATAATGAAAACACTTGTAAACCAAAGACTAGTGCTATTTTTCTCTTTGGGCAATGGAGTCAAGCAACACCATAAATTAGATAGCCAAGAAGGTGGAATTTGGAGCCCTAGGACTATGCCCTTACATGCCTAGGATCGAATTCAAGAGAGAATACCTAGAGTTTATGGCCTTATAAACCCTAGGTGACGTCTCCTTCTTTAAGGAAGACTAGTTGAGGATTAAAGTGAACTAGGTCAAGGTCTAAAGTGATGTCCTTATAAACCTTACACTTTTGAACTAGCCAAGACTAAACCCTAGGGGGATAAGGACTTTTAATCCCTAGGACTTAGGCCTTGTTATCATAGGATTTGTACTTGTGCAAAGCCTCCACAAGATACCAATCTATGTAACAATTGGGAGTTTCTACCACTATCAACTAAGTAGATACTTTCCTCGTTTTAGTGATGGAAGAAGGACCAACACAAGGGAGGCTTCCCTAGTGACCTCAAGGGATCAAATAACAATATTAGCCAAGCCTACAACCCCCTATCTTGGTCACTTAGATGTTAGGTCTAGGTCTAGGAAAGGTAAGGAGGAAAACACGGTAATTGGTTCACTTGTATGAGGCAATAAACAATCCAAAGCATAAAATAGATAATTACCAAGTTATATAACTCATAATGACCTCTTAGACACTAGATAATCAATAAAACCAATTGATGCTACAAATTTACAGCAGTAAGACAATGTATAACAACAATTAATGTTTTGTAACAACAATAGGAAAAATAACCTAGAAATATAGCAATTGAGCATAAGAATTAAGCCTTCAATGAATGCAATAACATCCAATTGCTAGACTATGATTCTAAGTATCTTTAGCCACAATTTCAAGTAAGTATGCAACAATTAAATTAGACCCTAGTGGCTATAGCAAACATTTGTAACAACAACAATAAATATCATTTGTTTTCTAGGGTTAGAGTTAGTAGAGTTAGTCAAATCGCTCTGAGAGAGAGTGCTAATTCTAAAAAAAAAAAATTCACCATCAAGAGAGTTATAGACTAGTGTTGTTGACTTTTTAAGGCTATGGAGTTAAACATGCAACACATTGAAGAAATACTTAGATAGTTAGGAAGAATGAGGTTTCAAATCCTAAGGTGCAAAGACTCTTGGGCCTTAGGATTAAAACCTTTAAGAAAGTGATTTCTAGGGTGCAAAGCCTCTTGGGCCCTAGATGTCGTTTTCACTCTTCTAGATAACCTAGGCCAAGGATCAAATGACTAAGATCAAAACCCTAAGGTGCAAAGCCTCTTGGGCCTTAGGCCTTTGAATCCTAGCAAGAGACTAGGTCTCTTAATGCTTTCACCAAAACTTGAACAAACAAAAGTATTGAAGGATAGTGTAATGCCCATCTATTTGTCTCCGTAAAATGCCATTTTTTTATATACCAGAATAACATACAATAATTTAATTTTGACAATTACAAGCAAGTCCAATAACATAAGTCACATTAAATAATGAAAATTAACATCGCCTAACCACCCAACATCCTACCCCTGAAGAGTTAGGACCTTCAAGACACATAATTAGCGCTCGTAATCCATGATTCTTCCTATTGATTTTGACCATTTAAGGTCTTAGGACTAGAAGTCATTCTGCAAGATACCAGATATATAAAATATGCAGAACAAAAATGAAATGCTAGAAATGACAAAATAA
>SNQJ01S0007225.1:27618-66205 GCA_010110895.2 Picea sitchensis | reverse complement strand
AAGTTATTTCATTATTGATAGGGCATTCCATAATAATCGCAAACTTTCATTTATTCATTTAAGGAGTCGCTACAATAATTATAAATCCAACAAAGAATTCATTTTGTTTAAACTCTAATGTAATATAGACATGGTATTATTTACAACATATAATATCTACATAATAATTAATACTACTAAATATGATTTCTTTATTTATGATTTCTTCAACCATACTCAAATATGCTTTAATTAGTGAATTGTGCAAGCTTTACAATTCTACATAATAATTAATACTACTGAATAAAACTAAGACTGCTTATCGGATAAATATTTATTTATGATTTCTTCAACCATACTCAAATATGCTTTAATTAATGAATTGTGCAAGCTTTACAATTTATGGAACAACTAATCATAAGAAAGGTCCTAAGTACTTATTCTTTATAAGTTAGAGTCATGAATATCCATTTAATTTTACTTATTATACTCCTAATCAGATATTACTTATGGTTAAAAAAACTACACAATGCACTAGATGGTAGCATCTAATGTTTTTAAAATATCAATTTAAATCTTCATTTAAAAAAAACTTACAACACATAATTATATTAATTAAAAATATTATGATATTTAAAACAAATTACAACTCATAATTATATTGATTTAACTACTCCCAATAATAAATATTATAATTTTCTAATACTTAACTATCTTTATTTTTTAAAGTAAACTTCTTGTAAACTCATTAGCATGGCAACTAAATATATAGCATGGAACAATCATTACACATAATTTCTTTTATAAGCACTGTTATCTAATAATTTCCAACGTGCAAAAGTATTTTTGATGGAGCTAATTATTATATTACTTCAGCTGCAATATATAACAATCAGTTTGCATTGATTTTCATATTAATCAGTTTAGATTGATTTTCATCTTAATTAATAGATTGATCATAAATATTAATTAATAGATTGATGGAGCTAATTATTATATTACTTCAACGGCAATAAATAACAATCAGTTTGCATTGATTTTCATATTAGATTGATTTTCATATTAATTAATAGATTGATCATAAATTTATGTTATTTTCAAATGTTTAATTTTATTTTTTTATACTTTTGTATTTAAAAAAAATAATTAAAATATTTTTTTTATATTATTATTAATAAATACATTTACTCTCGTATTGCAAAAGTAACGGCATATCTTTAATGCAAAATAAATTTCTGAACGTGGGCTTACATTGTACACCATTGGCTACCCTCCTTGACCAATCACCTCCCCAAATTTTAATGCTTCTCCACATAACCGACTAGTCGGAACAACCCGCTAAAGATTTGATAACAGAGAACATGGTTTCAACGTCCTTGAAATGATTAAGAATAAAAATTTAACACCAAAATTATTTCAAATGTTTCATCCACTTAAATGCATCTCCGTTATTTTATTAATTTAGTAGGCAATATATCCTGGTTAAATATAACTATAATTATAAGTCTTCCATACAAGATAAAAGTAATAAATGGATTAATAGAATAAGTATGCGGAAGTTTTTTTTATTTTTTTATACTAGGGGAATCGGTAACAACGGCAGTATCGTACAAGTATGCGGAAGTTTTAATAGAATTCTAACACTGAAATTTTCTACTTAAATTACTACTTGTTAACCAACGATGCCATCCAGATGGATAAAACTAAATATAGTAGATGACGTAATCCTTCACGAAATTAAACTCCATTAAGGAATTGGTCCCTTGCACAAAATTATTTACTATCAATTTATATGTGGTTACTATCAATTAATTTATATGTAGTGATAAATATATGTAGTGATAAATATTGTGATTAATTGATAAATTTCGAGTGCTAAATTTAGTGATTAATTACTCGAAACGAAATTTGGTGATGAATGATTGGATCTGCATACTTGAGTGGTTAAGTTTATATAATCAGAGTGTCTCGGAATTTTTTAGCACACTGAATCTATTTATACATTCAGAAAAACAATTTATACAAGAGAAAATAGAGATTTTGTCCAAATTTACATCCCAAATTCAAACCAGTTCCTATAAAAAAAAATCCAAAAATAAAACATTTAACCAACTCAATTAATTAATATTAGCCTAAAGTAATTATAGAAAAAACAAGAGTAAGTATTTTTACCAGATTCTCAATATCTAAGGGAAGTCAACAAGACGTTGCTAATTTAATTTATTCTGCATTACTCCAGTTAAGATCGCTGAGGGTGTTGGGTGTCTTCTTGGCATGTACACAGATTATCCATCCATTATTTAACAGGGTGCTGCCAGATACTCCAGATCCGTTTGTAATAAAAGGCATGCACATAGAAATCTCTATCTACAATTTGTTGGACTAACCGCTGTAACTTTCGGGGACTAACTGCCGCTAGGAATATGGGATTAATCATCCACTCAAGATGATGTTGTTGGTTTGGAAGTTTACTAACATTTACAGGTTTTGATGTAATGATAAACTTTAACATGGTATGAGAGCCTTGACCCAAATTCAATTTCTTCAAATTAAGTCTTGACCCAGATGTAATTAAGTCTTGACCCAGATGTAAAGATAAACTTTAACATGGTATGAGAGCCTTGACCCAGGTGTAAACTTTAACATATTTACACCTGCGTCAAGGGATAACTTATTTTGTTTTATTAACGACTCTAAGTCTAACCACGTAGTGATCTGTAGGTTCATCAGGGTATCCTAGAGAGTTATCTGCAGATCTATTGGTGATTTCAAGAACACAAGGTCTCTTGAGTGTAAAAATTCTAAGAGGATCTGATACTTGCTACATTAGCTTAGATAATTTAAATCGCTTAACTCTACAATTAATACTATTCATATAATTAAGGAAAGACAACAGGACTGTTATATAATTAAAACTATTCATATTTATATTTATATTTGTTATATTTAAACTAAGACAGTAAACCATTTAAAATATTAATTCTTGAAACCATCCATAAGAATTTAAAATATTAATTCTTGAAATCAATGCAACTGTAGCATCCTACAAGCAGCATCTAATCATCGTAGAAGTTTCGTCATAAAAATCTCAATTTCATTCTCTTTTATAACATTCTATAAAAATCTCAAATTATAATCACTACCTTCAATGGTTTAATGGTTTAATTAGAATAGAATAGCAAGCTGCGTATTTAATTAGAATGGAATAGCAAGCTGCGTATTTATAACTTTAGACAAAATAGAATATTTTCCTCAATGATAAAGACGTCCTAAACACAAATCACCAATATAACAACTAAAATTTACTTTATTTACACTAACCCGGAGAACACAAGCAAAAGAGAGAAACAAACTAGAAAAAGAAGGAGCATACAATGAGACACAAATGAAGTATCAAAACTGTACGTCGCTTTACTCTCTTCATTAGTTGCCTTTAAATAAGCTTAACATATATAGAAACCACTTTTACAAAACAAACAATGGTTTTCTCAAAACTATTTTCATAAAACCACTTTGACCAAGTCAAATATTGATAATATAATATTTAGACTATAATGCTATGGCAGCTAGTAGGTGGCCATTAGTTCTCATAATGAATGTTAACTATTTTGTGGCCTAGGTTGGAAGAGGGGGCAAATTTCTTAACCATACATGACATATTTTTGTAATTTTGTAATATAAGATTAAAGTTCTGGGGGAAGAAACATGGAGAACGAGACCAAATCCTTCCGGAGACATGGATGGAATGATTTCCTGAATAATATTGGAGGAAACATTTATATGATCACAAAGATTACGAACTCATTCTGAGACAATTGTGCCCGTAATGTTGCATCTGAATGAAGTATTTAATTTATTTGTGTAACATACCAAGTGAAACTATATTCTCGAAATTTGTCATCTCGTCCACAGAGATAGCGATTATCTTTCCAGTATTTTAGGTCATAAGATAATTTAGAGAAGATCTATTTTTGACAGTTTAAATTTCCTGAGTGGATTTAATGGTTAAGAATATGTGTTTTCTCTTAAGAGGTTACAGGTTCAAATCCAGAGGGGATAGGGTATGTATACCTTCCTAAACTTTACAAGTCAAATCACTGGGCGGAGGGGGTCCCTTGTCCCACAAACAAAGAGGTCTCATACACCAATTTGATCACCAATTTGATGTGCTGACTTAGCCGTGACCTTAAAAATATATTATTATTATTATTTAATATGTTTTTCTGTATCTGACTATGAATATTGCAATTTGCAACTTGTTCCAATTTTTAGCTTTCCTTTGGTTAGGTCACATTCACGTATCTCCAAAAATCAACTGTTCTCTAGGTATATTAGTTATTCACATCTCACTCATATTTGACTCTTAACTGAACCACAAATTCATTCATTTAAATTTTAAATGCATATCCACAGCTCAAAAGGGCCTAAAGTACTCAATTCTATATCTTGGCGTATGTATTAGCTTTCTTGACATATTACTTCACATTTCAGTAATTCATTCATTTAAATTTTAAATGCATATCCACAGCTAAAAAGGGCCCAAAGTACTCAATTTTATATTTTGGCATATGTATTAGCTTTTTTGACATATTACTCCGCATTTCAGTATTGTTCTAATAAAAAACCAACGGAACTCATATTTTGAGTTGCGATTTTTCTAGATTCTGGCTTTGCTATAAATTGTGGAGGACAACAAGAGACGTCTGCTATAGGAGTTGTTTTTGAGCAGGAGAACGAAACACTCAATGCTGCATCATTTTATGTCAGTAATACACAAAATTGGGGAGTTAGCGATACTGGATATTATATGGACTCTAACAATCCAACTTATATAGCAACCAGTCAGTCTCAATTTACAAAGACATTGGATTCAGAACTGTATCAGACAGCACGGTTATCTCCCAGCTCACTTCGATATTACGGTTTAGGGCTTGAGAATGGACCATATGCAGTAAATTTACAGTTTGCAGAGACAATGTTTGTAGATTCACCAAGCTGGAAGAGTGTTGGAAGACGCATTTTTGATGTTTATGTTCAGGTATGATAAACGGTAACAGTGTTATTGCTACTTCTCTTCAAATATAAAATAGGACATAATATTTTTATTTATCTCCTCCCAAGAGCCTGTGCATTTTGTGCATTATTTTTTCTTTTGGTGATTAATTGTCACTATCTTTTGCCTCTAGCAGATTATAGAGTTTATGTATTACTAAAATGAAAATGCACGCAAGCATATTTCCACCCTTTATTTGTTCCTCGGGTGAATGATGTATATATTGGACAACTAAATGTTATAAATATTGTGTACGTTGATGTTGTAGGGGCAGAAAGTATTAACAGATTTTGACATCCGAAAGGAGGCAGGAGGTTCAAATATAGCTGTTGTGAAATCTTTCAAGGCTAATGTAACAGAAAACTTCCTTGATATTCATTTTTTCTGGACTGGAAAGGGAACTTGCTGTATTCCAAGGCAAGGAACCTATGGACCATTAGTATCAGCTATAAGTGTTAACCAGCTATAAGTGTTATTCCAGGTAAAGATAAAAGACAGTATGTTTCACTAAATTAAAATTTTCTGGAGAGAATAGCTTTCTATCATGGATGGGCTTTGTTTCAAGATGCACTAAATGTGTTTCTTATATTAGCAGTAGAAATTGTTTTCCTATTATGAAACTGGATACCCATGGTCAGTTCTGTTAGCTTTTCCACTTTGGGATATTTAAATTGGTGTAGAATTCAATACCACCGTTGATGGCACTGTACCTTCCATCTCCATACCAAAGAAAAGAAAGACAGGAATGCATACCTGAATCACTTCAACAACCGCCATAAAATCATCTACCTTGAACTTTCCAACATGAATAAAATTTCCGCCATCAAGTTTCTTATATGTATGTTAAAATTTCTTTTAACAAAGATGAAACATTCTACCATAAAGTTTTATATTTCAAAATTTCTCTCGAACAGAAAACTTTACAAGTGAGATATATTTTGAGTTTATGTTATGACGTCTAGGTGTTGTTTTGGCACTCCCACATTTTGTCACTACTAAATTGTTCTTTTTAGTTCCATTGATGTACTTTTGTTTTGTCATTCAAAGTTCAAACATAAACAAAATTATCTTATTTCTGTGTTCTTATCAATCAACAGCCGCAACGGCCATTAGTTAACACACAACTATTATGTACCATGGAAATTATATACCATGGATTGTTCTTATCAATCAACAGCCACAACGGCCCTCTGTTTATATTAGTTAACACACAACTATTATGTACCATGGATCGTTCTTATCAATCAACAGTCACAACGGCCCTCTGTTTACATTAGTTAACACACAACTATTATGTACCATGGATTTTCTTCAGTCTATTTTGTCTATATATGCATGCATATTGGAAGCTTCATATACGTGGTTGTTCCATAGAAGTTAAACCTATTAAAAATAAAAAATTTGAAAAACCCAACGTTTAAGGAATTTAAATTTTCAATAACATTACTAATACTTTAGTGATCTTAGATTGGCTTTAATATAATATGGAAGGTAGATTTAAATGTGGAATGAAGTGAAGAGTCAAAGGATAAACCTATAAAATATACACTTAAAATTTAAATTTATGTAATATAGTGATTTTAGATTGGCTTTAATATAATATGGAAGGTAGATTTAAATGTGGAATGAAGTGAAGAGTCAAAGGTATTGATAAACATATAAAATATATACTTGAAATTTATGTAAAAAAGGAAGACTTTCTTTCTATTAAGATATTTGTTTCTTTAGATTTAGACATGTTTTTTTTTTAATGAAGCATACTTTTCTCTCTCACATTTAGAGATCTATTGTTATGTTTTTCTCTTCTACTAGGAATTTATTGACTTTCGATGTTAAGAGAGCTTCAACAAACAACACCTAGCTTCCCCACAACATATTCCATCTTAGTTTTCTTAGCTTAGCCCATTTTCCAAAAGACATTCCCAGGCTCAATATTGTTCCTTTCAAATGGCAACAAACTCCTCCACTAATTTTGATGCATATTAGGATCTAATTCTTTCTTGGCCTTTGTAATCCTCTTTTCTACAAGGGTGCCTTTTCTTTCTCTCCTCAAGCCCAGTCTGTACTCCATTGTCTAAGTTTTACCTATTTGGGTTTAACCATTTGTTTGTATGTTTGTTATTTATCCTTTATTGATGGAGATTCTTCTTTTTTGTCTTTTCTTTTCAAGGGATGCGTTAGACACTCCCACATGCTATTGTCGCTTGATGTTCTTTTCAGTTCCATTAACATAATTTGTTCATTTGTGGACATTAATATATTTTTTCTTTCTATGGAGTTATTGGTCCTCCCCATGGAAATTTCTAGTTTAGCTATGATTTAAATATTGTTCAGCTTCTAGTTTGGCATTGTTGAAGAAGAACTCTTTATCTATTTAGCAAGAATTAATGCTTTTAGAAGGTACCAACAATGACCTAGATGGTTTCCACAATATCTTTTCCTTCTCTTACATGTTTTGTTTTTCTATGTATGTTGATGTCCTTCTGGGTCCCATTGACCTAATTTTTATTTGTGGAGATTAAAATACTTTCTTTCTTTCAATAGAATCATTGGTCCTCTCCATGGATATTCTAATTCAACTATGTTTCAAATATATTTCAGCTTCTAGTGTGGCATTGTTGAAGACGNATCAACAGCCACAACGGCCCTCTGTTTACATTAGTTAACACACAACTATTATGTACCATGGATTGTTCTTATCAATCAACAGCCACAACGGCCCTCTGTTTACATTAGTTAACAGAGGGCTATTATGTACCATGGATTTTCTTCAGTCTATTTTGTCTATATATGCATGCATTGTTCTTATCAATCAACAGCCACAACGGCCCTCTGTTTACATTAGTTAACACACAACTATTATGTACCATGGATTTTCTTCAGTCTATTTTGTCTATATATGCATGGATTGTTCTTATCAATCAACAGCCACAACGGCCCTCTGTTTACATTAGTTAACACACAACTATTATGTACCATGGATTTTCTTCAGTCTATTTTGTCTATATATGCATGCATTGTTCTTATCAATCAACAGCCACAACGGCCCTCTGTTTACATTAGTTAACACAGAACTATTATGTACCATGGATTTTCTTCAGTCTATTTTGTCTTTATATGCATGCATTGTTCTTATCAATCAACAGCCACAACGGCCCTCTGTTTACATTAGTTAACACACAACTATTATGTACCATGGATTTTCTTCAGTCTATTTTGTCTATATATGCATGCATATTGCAAGCTTCATATACGTGGTTGTTCCATAGAAGTTAAACCTATTAAAAAAAAAAAAAAATTGAAAAACCCAACGCTTAAGGAATGTAAATTTTCAATAACATTACTAATACTTTAGTGATCTTAGATTGGCTTTAATATAATATGGAAGGTAGATTTAAATGTGGAATGAAGTGAAGAGTCAAAGGTATTGATAAACCTATAAAATACACATTTAAAATTTATGTAATAGAGTGATTTTAGATTGGCTTTAATATAATATGGAATAATATGGAAATATAATATGGAAGGTAGATTTAAATGTGGAATGAAGTGAAGAGTCAAAGGTATTGATAAACATATAAAATATATACTTGAAATTTATGTAAGAAAGGAAGACTTTCTTTCTATTAAGATATTTGTTTCTTTAGATTTAGACATTTTTTTTTATTTTTTATTTTTTATTTTTTATTTATTTTTTTTATTAATGAAGCATACTTTTTTCTCTCACATTTAGAGATCTATTGTTATGTTTTTCTCTTCTAGTAGAAATTTATTGACTTTCGATGTTAAGAGAGCTTCAACAAACAACACCTAGCTTCCCCGCAACATATTCCATCTTAGTTTTTCTTAGCTTAGCCCATTTTCCAAAAGACATTGCTAGGCTCATTATTGTTGCTTTCAAATGGCAACAAACTCCTCCACTAATTTTGATGCATATTAGGATCTAATTCTTTCTTGGCCTTTGTAATCCTCTTTTTCTATAGGGGTGCCTTTTCTTTCTCTCCTCAAGCCCAGTCTACTCCATTGTCTAAGTTTTACCTATTTGGGTTTAACCATTTGTTTGTATGTTTGTTATTTATACTTTATTGGTGGAGATTCTTCTTTTTTGTCTTTTCTTTTCAAGGGATGCGTTAGACACTCCCACATGCCATTGTCACTTGATGTTCTTTTCAGTTCCATTAACATAATTTGTTCATTTGTGGACATTAATATATTTTTTCTTTCTATGGAGTTATTGGTCCTCCCCATGGAAATTTCTAGTTTAGCTATGATTTAAATATTGTCTAGCTTCTAGTTTGGCATTGTTGAAGAAGAACTCTTTATCTATTTAGCAAGAATTAATGCTCTTAGAAGGTACCAGTAATGACCTAGATGGTTTCCACAGTATCTTTTCCTTCTCTTACATGTTTTGTTTTTCTATGTATGTTGATGTCCTTTTGGGTCCCATTGACCTAATTTTTATTTGTGGAGATTAAAATACTTTCTTTCTTTCAATAGAATCATTGGTCCTCTCCATGGATATTCTAATTCAACTATGTTTCAAATATATTTCAGCTTCTAGTGTGGCATTGTTGAAGACGAACTTGTTATCTATTTAACAAGAATTAATGCTCTTAGAAGTTCCAACAAAGACCTTGGATGATTTCCACTAGCATCTTCTTCTTCTCTTATATCTTTTGTTTGTCTATGTTTTCACTTCTTGTGTGTTATATTGTTCTAAGGTAAATTTAGATTTTTTTTTTATAGTTTAATGATGAAAATACATGATTTACTAGGGTTTAGGGTTTTCTTCTTCTGGTTGTTGTTTAATGATGAAAATGCATGATTTACTATGGTCTAGTGTTTTTAGTGGTTCTTGAGAATGTAAGCAATAATTATAAACAAAGTCTTTATATGATTATTATTTTTTGATTCAGAAAATGAATTTTGTTTTTTCATGGAGAGATATGAACTCCATGCCACATAATAACATCATAACTTTTTCTCATTGTGATCACCTTCCCAAGATCTTCACTGTTTCTCCTACCCATTTTGATTATGCATGGTTGATTATTGATAACCCTAACCTTAAGCATATTCCCCATGGGATGGATTAGGATTAGGTAAGATCCAATGAGAGAATGGAAAAGACCACATTCCCTATTCTCCATAAATAACAAGAAATTGGCAAATGTGCCATTAGAAACATGTTGGGTAGATTTAGTTTTGCAAATGTGTATGGAAATTGGAAAATATTCCATTAGAAACATGTTCGATAAATTTAGTTTTGCAAATGTGTATGAATCATTGGTGAAAGATTGGAGGAATACCATAGTCTATGGGAAGCCATAATCTATTGTCCGATGTGAAAATAGAACAAGATGTCTACAACATAAGGAGTTTAAATGAAATAATAAAGGACAAAGGGTAAAAATAATTATAAAGTGTAATGTTCCCCAACCAATTTTTTTGCAAAGAACATTACTGTTTGCTACGTTTGCTTATGTATTTTCAAGTTTACTCATGAAGATGCGCATTATGGGTTTACTTAATGTTGATTGAGAAATATATTTGAAGCATATAATCATAAACAAGACAAGATACACAAAACACCAGTAGAGAACCAATAATGTCATATCTTACCTTTATTTAGATACTAGAGAGATCCCTTACATAAGAGATTTGTAGATCTGGAAAAAAACCCCAATAATATCAAAATGGGCTGCCAATCGATACAATAATAAGAAATAAAAATATAAGAGACTCCCAAAGGTTGTCTGAGAAGAGATCCAAACCTCCAAAGGCTATCAACATGAAAGATAAGACTGAAGATAAGAGAACCCTATCAATACACTGCATAACCCCTCCAACTAGTTGAGTTGCACCCTACTCTGGATGCTAATGAACCCTCAAGTTTCGGCCCTCCTCTTTCTGAGCTCCAAATCCCTTCAAACTCTCCCGAAATGTAGATCAGGCTAGTAGAATTCACCGGGCCAAGTTTCAAGCTGAACTAAGAAGTCCTGCTCCTCCAACTAAGCAAACCCTCTACTGGTTTGCGCCCTCCTGGTTTGACTGAATCAATGAGATTTCATTCTCCCTTCTAAGAGCTTCCAAATGCCACCAAAATCTCCCATATTGTAGATCAGGCCAATGCTAACAGGATGATGAAATCTCAAGACAATCTATGAAGATCCGAGCCAATAAACAATGATAACCTCTTTCTGCAATGCGCCCCTCTCTCCTCCAATTCATGCCAAGCTCCAGGAAATAAACTGTCAGGATAATCTCCTCCGGAATAGACCAAGAATGATGCTAGGGACCCTACGAAGAAAACCCAAGTGCTCCTTTGCCAAGAAGTCTTCTCCTTTCTCCAGATCGAATCAATCTCCTTAAGGTGGTGTGCCCCCCTAGCTAGAAACCCCCTAGGTTGCGCACTAGCCTGAATTAGGCATGTAGATCAAACCCCTGCAACACTATAGAATGGCGTGGGAGGATTATTTCACCTCCAAGACCAAGCATGGATCAAGAAAGGTGGGATCCACTGAGTTGATCTCTAGGGTTTTAGACTCAAAACCCTCAAAACTGCTTGTGCTCAAGAGCTCCAATGAAAAATAAGATAATAATCTAGAATGCCTTAGAAATGCGCCCTGCCCTTTCCTTTATAGCTCCAGTCTATTCATCTATTGAGTTAGTTAACCCCTAGAGTTAACTCTTAACTTTAACTCACATTTTCTTTTCTTTCGTTGAGTTATCCCTTTTTCACACAAAGTCAACTTAGTAATAGAATTCTATGTTTAGGAAGTAACTTCTGGTTGACTTTGTCCCCAATATGCCTGAGACTATAGTCTAGTGGGGATAGCTAGACTACTTGGTCTCTCCAGACCTCTTCATCGAGAGGTGGGGGGCATTATAGTCTCCCCTGCTATAAATTGCTTGCCCACAAGCAATTCTGGACCTGTCTCCTGGATCAACTGTTCCCCTTCCCAAGTGGCATCCTCCATGGGTAGGTTCTTCCAATTAACCAGAGACTCTTTGATGTTTCTTTTCCTCAACTTCTTCTCCCTGACTTCAAGTATCTCCTCCGATATCAGTACCAACTATCCTTCTTCATCCATAGGTGGCAATTCCTCGATAGGAGTGATATGCTTTCCAATGGCCCTCTTCAAACACGAAACGTGGAAGACATTGTGTATTTTGCTACCCTGTGGTAGATCCAACTCATACGCCACATCCCCTACCCTCCCGTTGACTCTGTATGGAACGAAAAACAAGGTTGGAGCTTCTCTACGCCACTTCTCTTAATGTATGCTTGCCTGTATGGATGAAGCCTCAAATAAACCAAGTCACCGACCTCAAATGTGCGCTCAACCATGTTTTTTTCTGCCTTAACCTTCTGTTGATTCTGTGCCCTTTGTAGGTGGTCCTTCAGTTCCTTGAGTATGTCCTGACTCTGTTGAATCCAATCCTGAACCATGGGAGCCTTGTTGTCACCAAAGGCAATCTCTGAAAATGAGAGGGGATCATAGTTGTATAAGGCCTTAAATGGTGGCATACCAATGGACATATGATGAGTGGTGTTGTAACAGTATTC
Source organism: Picea sitchensis (assembly GCA_010110895.2). Lineage (NCBI taxonomy): Eukaryota > Viridiplantae > Streptophyta > Pinopsida > Pinales > Pinaceae > Picea > Picea sitchensis. The sequence continues at coordinate 53,603 of SNQJ01S0007225.1, read as the reverse complement.
CCCCAAGTGAATCCATTTAACCCATGCTTTCTGCTGCCCCGCCACATAATTCCTGAGGTAGCCTTCAACCCATTTGTTGACTATCTCTGTCTGGCCATCCGTCTGACGGTGATAATTGGTACTAGGTGTTAGGTCCATACCTACTAACCCGAAGAGCTCCTGCCAAAACGTGCTCATGAACCCGTTGTCCCTATCACTCACTATGGTTTTGGGAAAAACATGCAATTTGAAAACTTCCCTAAGAATAGGTCTGCAACCTGTGTTGCACTGTAATCTGTGGCAATGGAAAAAAATTGTGCAAACTTCGTCAACCTGTCCACTACCACGAAAATGCAGTCTTTTCCCTGAGCCTTGGGCAACCTTGTGATGAAATCCATAGAAATGCTTTCCCATTTGTGCTCTGGAATGGGAAGTGGTTGTAGTAATCCTGCTGGGTGAGTGTGTTCATCTTTGTTGGCCTGGAAAATGCTACACTCCTTGATGTGGCTCATCACATCTTCTTTCAAACCCTTCCAAGCAAACCTCTCCCGGACATGTCTGTATGTCTTGATGAATCCTTAATGCCCTACTACTGGTGAATCATGGAATGCTTGTAACACCTTGGCCTTAAAGGCTGATTTGGGAACCAAGAAAATTCAGCCCTTGTAGTAAATGATATCATCCATGATTATGAAATTGTCATCGTGTAACTGTCCATCCATCACTTCGCAAGATTTTTTTTTTTTTGAATATTCCACCAAGAGGCGGGCCTTCCAATCCATTGAGATATCGATCATGGCATAAACTAATGGTCTTCTGGATAAGGCATCTTCTACCACATTATTTTTCCCTTTGACAAATTCTATGTCAAATTCGTAAGCTTGGATTTTTCTCACCTACTTTTGTTTCCTTTCATTCAAGTCCTTCTAATCTAGGAAGTACTTGAGGTTGTTGTGATCTTCCCTCACGATGAATTTTTCCCCAACTAAATACTGCCTAAACTTAGCCAATGCATGCATGATGGCTAGCATTTCTTTGTAATAGATGGTGTAGAGGAGCTCAAGACCTCTCAATTTTAAGCTTTCATAGACAATAGGATGCCTATTTTGCATAAGTACTGCTCCAATGCCTTCTCCAGAGGCATCACACTCTACTGTGAAAGGTTGTGAGAAATATGGTAGGGCCAATACCGGACATCCACCTCAATGTAGTGGGCTTTTCCCTTACCCATGCATTTGTGTGTTGGGTCCCATGGTTCCTTGCAGGTGAATCACAATTGCTTCCTCCTCAATTCCCTCCTATTGGGTTCATCCATCCTACCCTTTCCTCAGTCAAACCCCCTTGTGTCTCTCCCTCCTTGGTTCATAGGAGGTGTTTGGTCTCTCCCCCCGTGATTAGGAGGTCTAGGGGTGAATCTTGTCTTTGTTGTTGATCCTAAGTCTCTAGTCTTCCAAATGGCATCATGCAAGTTGGTAGGCTTAAAAGCCTTGACCCAACCACTCAAGGGCTCCATCAACCCTTTTGTGAAGAGCATCATAAGTCTCACTTGAGACACATCCTATACCATCATTGCTAGTCTCTGGAACTCTTCTATGTAAACCTCTGGTGATCCTGTCTGTCTGAGTTGTGTGAGATCCCTAAAAGGTAGCTCTGGGTCCCCCTGGTCAAACCTGTCAATGAGCCTCTGTGTGAACTCTGTAAAGGACGTAATCTGATTTTGACCCAGTGTCGTCAAACCATGGTACCACCAATCATGAGCCTTTCCATCTAAGTACATGGTGGAAAATTTGATGGCATTCATCTCCCTCATGGGGTTAAGATGTAGGTAGGTATCTAGCTTCTGCACCCACGCTTGCACAATCACCTTAGAAGATTCATCAAAATAAGGAATTTATATCTTGCCTACCCTACACTCCAATTCATAGTTGGGCCTTTGATATTGTTTAGGCTTACCCTGAAAATTGATTCCACAATACTGGTCCATCGTGACTTACCTCTGGAACCCTGCACTTAAGGCATGATACTCCCTGGCATATTGCTCAAAGTTGTCCTCAATCTCATCCTCATAGTTGCGTTGTGGTTGATTATCCAAAAATGTAGGTAGATAGGGCCTAGGGGTGGTCCTATTGTGTTTTTTCCCCTGAGGTGCACCACCTCCATAGATCTGTCCCTCGGTGTGATAATGAGGGCTATGCTCATGTTGAGGTCTAGTCCCTCCATGAGATCCACTAGCTTCTCTGTTTTCATAAACCTCTAGACCCTTCCCTGCATGAGTCATCTCCATCAGGAGTTGCTCCAATCTCTTATGGATGGCATTCACTCTTTCCAGAGTTTCTGTCATTTCCACCTGTCCCACGTGCACTGCTTCCTGGTTTTCCTGTAGGTGATGTACAAGGGTACTCTGTGTCATATTTATGGAGTGTTGTAACTCCTTGGCGAAACATTCTAGAATATGTGGCTCACTGTCCTCACCTGACCCCTCCATTTCTGCCTCATTCTCCCTTGTATGTTTCCTACGTATGCCCATGTAAATGCCATTGAACTTCTGCATGCGCTAATCCCCACAAGATGGGAGGATCAACACTCTGATACCACTGTAATGTTCCCAAGCCAAAAAAAAAAATTCTGTTGGAACACTAGCTGTTTATTGTTTGCTATGTTTGCTTATGTATTTGTAGGTTTACTCCTTGAAGATGCACATTATGGGTTTTACTTAATGTCGATTGTGAAGTAATAGATATGAAGCATATAATTACTTAATGTCGATTGTGAAATAGATATGAAGCATATAATCATAAATGAGACAAGATACATAGAACACTAGTAGAGAACCAATAATGTCAGAACTGACCTTTATTTAGATAGTAGAGAGATCCCTTACACAAGAGATATGAAGATCTGGAAGAAAACCCCAATAATATCAAAATGGGTTGCCAACTGATACAATAACAAGCAATACAAAGATAAGACCCTCCCAAAGGTTGTCTGAGAAGAGATCCAATCCTCCAAATGATATCAGCATGCAATATAATACTGAAGATAAGAGAACCCCGTCAATACACTACAGAACCCCTCCAACTGGCTAAGTTGCGCCCTGCTCTAGATGCTGATGAACCCTCAATTTTTGGCCCTCCTCTTTCTGAGCTCCAAATCCCTCCAAACTATCTTGGACTGTAGATCGGGCTAGTAGAATGCACTGGTCCAAGTTTCAAGCTGAACTGAGAAGTCCTACTCCTCCAACTGAGCAAACCCTCTACTGGTTTGTGCCCTCTAGGTTTGAATGAATCAATGAGATTTCATTACCCCTTCTAGGAGCCTCCAAATGCCACCAAAGTATCTCAGATTGTAGATCGGGCCAATGCTAATAGGATGATGAAATCTCAAGACAATATATGAAGATCTGGGTCAATAAACAATGATAACCTCTTTATGCAATGCGCCCCTCTCTCCTCCAATTCGTGCCAAGCTCCAGGAAATAAACTTCCAGGATAATATCCTCTGGAATAGACCAAGAATGATTCTAGGGACCCTATGAAGAAACCCAAGTGCTCTTTTGCCAAGAATCCTTCTCCTTTCTCTAGATCGAATCAATCTCCTCAAGGTGGTGCATCCCCCTAGCTAGAAACCCCCTAGGTTGTGCACTAGCCTAAATTATGCCTATAGATCAAACCCCAACAACACTGTAGAATAGTGTGGGAGGATTATTTCACCTCTGGGACCAAGCCTGGATCAAGAAAGGTGGGATCTTTCACCACCGAGTTGATCTCTATGGTTTTAGACTCAAAACCCTCAAAACTGCTTGTGCTCAAGAGATCCAATGCAAAATAAGATAATAATCTAGAGTGCCTTAGAAGTGTGCCCTTCCCTTTCCTTTATAGCTCCAGTCTATTCATCTGTTGAGTTAGTTAACCTCTAGGGTTAACTCTTAACTTTAACTCACCTTTTTCGTTTCTTTTGTTGAGTTACCCCTTTTTCACACAAAGTCAACTTAGTAATAGAATGTTATGTTTAGGAAGTGTCTTCTGGTTGACTTCGTCCCCAATATGCCCGAGACTATATTCTAGTGGGGATAGATAGACTATCGAGTCTCTCCAGACCTCTTCATCAAGAGGTGGGGGACATTACATAAAGTTACTCCCATATTTACTTTATTATTAAGAATTTATGAATCACTTGAATGATAAACACAAATAAGAGTGGGTGTATAAATACAAAACTCAAAGATAGATTGTTTTCTCCAATGGGAATTTAGGGTCCACATATACTAAAAATACAATATCATCCTTGTCCAATACTACAGATATAATAATGATACAATATAAGGTCATACATGGCCGAAAGTGAAGATTCAACATCTCCCCCTAATTTGAATAGGGGGCTAGAGAGAGAAGACATTGCATCCCTATTTTCAACATCCCCCCTTAATTTGAACATGTGGTAATAGATAGAATACATTACACACATCCCCCTTAATGTTGAACATGGGCCACATAGAAAATACATTACATGTCATCCCTCTATAATGCATATCTCTCCCTTCAATATCTAATGAGATATTTGGAAACATCGATCATGCAATAGAGTGTTAGTGGTGGATAAAGCTTCAATTCAATAGACATATCATAAATCATGGTTAGAAGAGCTTGTGGCAGAGAAGGATTTCAATGGTGCTCTGATTCACCTTTTAGTGCATGAAAATCAATGATGTTTGAAAGTGTGATATGGTACACTTGGGCATAAGCCTTGACCTAGCCATAGGAAGAAGAGTTGGATCAATGGGTACACAAATATTTAATCATCATTATTGAACCACTTAGATACTAGAGAAGTGATAGAAGTAGAATTGAATATATGAGAAGAGATTTATGTGGGATCATGAGTCATAAATAAGGTCCTCATTGTCACCATCTATCTACCTAGTAAACATTGGAAGAGTGCTCGAGGAAACACTTGTAGGGTTAAGAGGAGGACCAACATCACAATGTGAAGGAGAAAGATACACTGAAACAAGTTGGGGATCATCTATAAGAAGCAATGGAAATTTGAAAATATTGTGAGGAATTATGAATAGGAACTTCATATAACATCTCTATGTTCAATAAACTTGTGAGTGGAAGGATCATATAGATGGTATACCTTGGAAATGTCTTTGTATCCCACTAGAATGAAGTAGAGATTTATAGGTTCTGATTTGTTTCACTTTCACTATGAATATGGTCCCATGCACTTGATCCAAAAGTTTTGAAATGAAAAATTGATGGTTTGTTTCCATACCATTTCTCATATGGAGTCATACCTTAAACAACTCAAGTAATTGTGCAATTAATGATGTGGGTTGCACAAACATCCACTTCTCCCCTGAATTTAAGCTCTATTATCTTGGAGTGAAGTAGGGACGAGCCATCTCCATAATAGCTCTATTGTTTTTTCTAGTGATTGCATTATGTTGTGGGCTGTAGGAAACAATCCTCTATGAAAAATTGTCATGAGGATTGAGATATGTTTTGAATTTTTCATTGTTGGTTTATTCTCCTCTTCCATCAGTTATGACACACTTAATCCTTTTCTTTCTTTGATTTCCCACCAATTATTTGGATTCTTTGAATTTCCCAAACAATTTTCCTTGGATTGAATGGTGTATATCCAAAGGAAGCAAGGAAAATCATCAATGAAGGTGACGAAGTACTTAGTTCACCCAAGAGAAAAAGTGGCTATATGCCCACAAATATCACTATGAATCATACTCAAGAAGTTGAAAAGCTTGCCTCACATTATCCTTAGGAAAGGACTCTGGATGGTGTTTCCCCAACACACACCCTTCAAAGACACCACTAGGTGGTTCAATTTGTGGAAGATCATCAACCATGTATAGACAAATCATATGTGACAAAGACCCAAAGTTTGTGTGTCCCAAACATTGATGACATAGCACATTGGTGGCATCGAAATTGCCTACCATAACAACAAATCCTTTCTGTTCCTAGGAAGGAATATTCCCCAACTTGTACATATGATCGAATGCATCACAATATCATAAGAAAACCACTTCAAATACATCATTCATGTCCTTTACAACTCATAAATCTAGCCAAAATTCCACCTTTTGTTGGTGTATGATGTAGTAAATGTTGAATTTTCAATTTTTAGATATGATAATTACTTCCTTATGATTTCAAACAGAATTTTATGCCACTATTATCATAGAATAATTACACACTGAAAATATCAACCAAAATAAATTGCAGTGAATCATAGAAAGATAGCCATGCAGAGTAGACACAATATTTTTATTCTCGGAAATCCAACCTTGGGAGTAAACTCAAAATTTTTCCTTAAGAAGAATTATAGCCAATAAGTAAATCACCATCAATATGAAGAAACCCAACACATAAATAATTTCACCCTTGTATGAGGAAGAACCCTCAAAGATAGCGAACCCTAGACAAGATAGTGTACCTCAAAATTTATGCAACCGACAACTAGCAACTGCAACTACAACTGGCAACTGCAACTGCAACTCGGACTTGCACACTTGATGAGAAGAGTTGTGATTATGTCAAAACAAAATGATCCAACCTTTATTTATACAATTTAAGTCACCTTTAATTTACTTGTGGGGCCAACTTGTCCTTTTTTCTTTAATATCTCCTTTAATGCTTTACGGGGTTTCTTCTTGGAATATGTCTCGTATTCTTGGAATTTCTTCTTTACTAGAAAAATTTTCCATGAGCCTTGTTGATGTTTCATCTCCTCACATGTACTTCTAATTAATATAGATCTCTAATGTTGAGTAAACCCACTGAGAAGCTCCTCATCGCAAGAGGTCTCTTGAGTCTACATATTCAACATTAAACTAGACTTGTAAACAAGTCAAACCTACCCTATAAAAATAGATTACTCCATCCTAGAGTAGGCAATATGAGAGCATCTCAAACCTTCTTCACTTCTAGTCAAATCAACATGACTAATAGGAGAAAGATTGCCCCTGGACCATTCACCACTAGCCAAATCAACATGGCCCCATGAGTGAATGTATCATTCTCCCTTGGTCAAATCAACATGAGCAATCTAGGAGAATGTATGTCTGATGTTGCTAACTGAAGAAACATGAACGCTCCCTCTCAGTGAGGGAGACATCACACCAAGATTGTCTTTGAAGTATACAAACTTATCCTTAGATAGAGGCTTGGTGAGAATGTATGCAATCTGCTCATCTATGGATATGTACTAGAGCTTCACTGCTCCCTTGTGTACCATGTCTCAGATGAAATGATATTTGATCTCAATGTGCTTCAACCTATCATGAAATACTGTATTTTCTGAAATCTTGACACAACTTTGATTATCACAATGTATTAAGGTCATCTCTAGCTCCTTATCAAATAGTCCTTCGAGAAGCTTCCGAAGCCATATTGCTTCGCAACTTATGACAATAGCTGCGATATACTCCACTTTTATTGTACTGAGTGCTACATAAGTCTACTTCCTGCTAAACCAGGATTTAATAGTTGATCCTAAGCTGAAACAACACTCTGAGGTGCTCTTTATGTCCACTGCACTCCCCGCCCAGTCAGAACAAAATTTGAGTGGCTTGTTGCACACTCCTTTCCTAGCTTCCTTTTCCTCCATGGGAATGGCTTCTTTTCTTATCATATTTGAGTGATTTGTTGCACACTCCTTTCCTAGATTCCTTTTCCTCCATGGGAATATCTTGGTTGCTTGTTCCCCCAAGAGATGGAGCATATTTGGATGGAAGAATCCTATCTTTGTTTCCCTCTTCCAATCCTCTACAAGTACATTTGAGTGGCTTGATGCACACTCCTTTCCTGATTTCCTTTTCGTCTATGGGAATGACTTACTTTTGGTTCCTCTTGCCTTGACAAAAGTGGTTTGAGCTGAACTTTTGTGAACTTCTTGTCCAATGAATCTTAGGACTTCATTATTAAGCCTAGGTTGAGCTACAATGGGGATCAAAATCCCTTGACCTTCCTAGCCCTTGGCCATCACAACCCATTTTCCTCATGAGCTTGGAACCAATGCCTCTAGTGTGATTTTCAAATTCACTGAAGGTCTCTCGAGGAAAGGTCTTGGAAGGTGAGTTTACCATGTTTGACTATGTCATGGTGTTGGCTTCCGCAGTGGAAACAAAAGGGGCTTGCTTGGTCTCTTGGACAGTTCCTTGTAGCCAATATAAGGCCTCTTACTTTGCTACCAAATTTCGGTATAGCTAAGAAGTCACTTAAGTGAACCTCTCCTCTTGCCAATTATCCAACTAAGTGAAGTTCTCCGCCGATTGAAAAATATGCAATCTACTCTTTTCTAATTCTTCCCTCACAATGGTGAAGGAGTCCTAGTGTTTGGAAATTTCTTTCTAAATCATCTTATTTTTTTCTCCAATACCAATTTTCCTCTTGTATATGCCTATTGAAGTCTCTCAACTCTTCCAGCTTCTCCTTGTTCAAGGTTTTTTCCATGGAAACTGCGTCAAGGTCTCCAACTAACCTAATTTGACACCTTATGATTTGTAAATGGTGGGCCTATGGCTTGTCCATTTCATCAACACAGATCCTCTCTAGAAATAAACAATTTTCTTTGTACTTGAATGGATACCCCTATTTATATTTGGGCTCAAGGTTTATGTTTACTTGTTCTATCAATGTTTAGTTCAAACTACACGATGCAACTCTACTAGACATATTTCAATGCATTTTAATTCAAACACATCAACCATTCATATATATGTGCATGCTCTAACATATTATCAAACTCTATTATTTGATTGAGTTAACACAACAATTAAATATTTGCAATTTCTACAGTGTTAACTTAAATAATGCACTCTATTTTCTGAAGTGGAATTCATAGCACTAAAACTCTATTATGCCAAGAATAAGTTAGATTCAAAACTTGAAAGGAATAATAACCTCTACAATTTGCAAGTTATTACATATAACTTCAAATCTATTCAAAGAAAATTCATGCCCAACATTCAAGCTACTATAGATCTATATGTATACAACCACATTATGCCCAATTGCAAACACAAATATATGCATATGTTCAAGCATAGTTTCGGAAGTGATCTATACTCATTCACATAATCGTGTTCCATGAAGCAACCTTTTCAATGCATTTATTTAAGATTATTTCCCCCTCCACATATCCTTGTCGATGGAAACATTGATGGAAAATGGTAGAACACACTCTTGTTTAGTTCCAATTGGTATTGTTGAAGTTTATCAATTGCATAAACAAAACAAAAGCATGTCTTACACCATAACAACATAGATTTACCATAGACCCCAAATGGGAAAACCAAAATGATTGGGGATTTTATTAAGCAAAAAATCGATTGCAAAGTGGTGAGCTATACATAGATTTAGTGTATTGTTATTCACTGGCAGGAAATTTGTAGATTGCCATGGCTCAACAAAAATATTCACTCATGGTGGGACATACTCAGTGTCTTCTTCTCCTCCAATCATCATGCAAACTCCTTCTTTGAGCTCTCATCTCTGCTACTTCCCTTCTTCATTTTCTCGTCTATGTTCCATTCCATGCTCTTCTTCATCACAACCTTCATTTGTAATGTGTTTCTTTGGAAGGGAAACCATCACAATGGTTCGTTTCAACTTCCAATGGAATTTTGAACATTTTCTCAACTTTTCCAAAAACAATTAAATGCTTATTACAAAGTTTACAAAGATTTTTATTTTTTTAAGGGGAGGATTCAATGATTTTTTGTGCATTGATCTAAGGCCCTCTTTATAACCATATGATAGTGATGCAATCACCAATGCATCCATACTATTGTGGGCATCTAGGATTCCCTGAACTAACAATTGGGGAAGCTTATTTTAGTAAAGATATCGCCATGTCTTTGAATAATGACAAATGCCTAATGTATTTTTCCCCATCTATATTTGGATAGTGTTCCTCTAGGTGCAAGATAATATCTTTTAAGCCCCACAACAAAACCAATACAAAACATAAAGGAGGAAGTTGTAGTGCTCCAAGAGAAGAAAGAACTAAAGTGACAATGTCATTCCATGAACCAAGCTAAGTTGTCAGAGACACCAAACTTTTAGCAATACACCTCATATTCAAAAGAAATATGTCAAACATTATAACCCATGGAATTTGACCATTCCAATTGAAAATATTACAATGTAATTCAAAGGACCAATTAATGATGATATTATTTTAAGGAGTGAGAGAGAATACCCATCAAAATGTCCCTGTATGTAAAAAGATAGGCCGATGATAAATAATCTTGTGCTCAATCCTCCTATAGAAACCATTAGAAGTGGGTGCCCTTGAATAATGTGAGAATGGGATGAAGATTAAAAATGTGGCTTTTGGATCCTCTAATCAAAGGTCCCATAACATTAGAAAGTTCCAAAAATATATTGTCGTAATAACTCCATCTTGATAAGGCCCTCAATTATTTTCTTCTTTTCATTTGCAACACACACTTACAAATGACTATATCTTTTAAAATCCTTTCATGTACCATATTCTTGGGATTGAATTTCTTCAACCATCCATGGTTATAGTTCTCTATCTTAGTAGGATTTTTGACAAAAATGGATTGAAGAGTCCATAAATTAAACTGATCCTCATAAATGGATATGATAGATGAAAATTTATTTTGCAACCATCTATTTAGTGCAACCTCATTTCAAAACCTCTCAACAGACCATGTTTCCATGTGAGAGGGCTAAGCCAAGTTGGTCAACCCATTCTTACTCAAGGTAACATTGTCTATGGATACAAGCTCCAAGTACATGATTGCAATTCCATCTGCTAAGGAAATCAACAAGTCTTCCAAAATATAAACAACATGCCTTACAAGAACATCATAAGAACAAACCATAATATTATTGACAATAATGTAGAAACAACCTAATACTAGTTGACTTCTAATTTTTTATTATTCATATTTAATAATTTGTATTGACCTTTTTAATGAATAAAGTATTAATTTACAACGAAGTGTTGACACAATACTTATAGAGATGTCATAGTATATATTTTTTTTCAAAAGTAGGAAAAAATTTACATACTAGAGGCTATCAACATATACTCTATTGATACAATCTCAAGACTCGAGATGTAACACCATCATTGTGTGCAAGCAAAACATAGCTAACTGAAATAAATAACTTGTCGTTGGTAGCCAACTGAAATAACTCATCTTTGTTTTGTAAGGAGGTAGATTTCCAGTAATGCCAAATGCTTTTGGGCTTTGGGCCATTAACATGTTTCCTTACCATCTCTATTTTTATATGTGCATATAATTTTTCAATTTAATTTATCCATTATATTTTGTGTATAATGTATAAGAAATATTGATATTGTATATTTTTATTTTTAAATTTTAACTTTGACAATCTATATTGCACCTTTTCTATTAGTCAAAATATTTATGTGTCTAGATTTTGTTTATTTGTATTTTTTTCTCAAAATTTAACTGTGAAAAATACTTTGTAAGTTTTATATTAATATTATCATATTTTTAACAAATGAAATAAATAAATTTTGATATTCATAACATTGAAAAAGGTATTACGGAAGTAAGTGTGGGGGTCACTGTATTCATCTTAAGGAAAAAAGGAAATATAGTATTTTTAGGGCTTATGAACCATCACCAACAACGAGGTGTAAGCAATAACACTTTATCAAGGCCTATTTGTTCCAAAGGAGAAAGGGGCTTGCCAAAGGACAATGGTAAATATTTCATGGGTAATATTAAGGTCATTGATTTACCAAAATCCTTTCCAAAACTCTAGACTTGCAAGACTCACNAGGATTTTAAGGAGGAAATATTTTAACCATCCATGAGATCCTCCACCTTCCCTAAAAAATAGGAAACCAAATGTGAGGTGGATCCTCACACTTAATTACTTTCTTTTTCATGAATATTAATAATAATTCATGTGCACTTTTCTCTCACTTAATCAATTTCTTTTCCATGAATATTAATAATAATTCATGTGTACTTAGTATTTCTTTGCCTTCATGTAATATATCCCTCCTCCACATTGATTAGGGATTGTGACATGGGTTATTCCATGGTGTCAAGGTGTATGCGACACTTATACGACACTTTACGACACTTAGGGAGAGGTACCTAGGTGTGCAAATTTCATGTGTAACAGGGTGGAACTTCCTTCATTTGCAACCAATTGGTGTTTAATTTATGTAAGATAAGTGTTTATGGCTTATTTATGCTTATGTTGAATTCAATGATGTGTATGTTATTCATTGATGATTTTTATGTTCACATAAATAATTTTTCATTTGTAACATTGAATGTTTAATTATATTTTCATAGCATGCATGTCATGCTACATGCATTCAAAAAATTCATAGTAAGGAAACAATAATATTGGTATCAGAGTACAAAAGTGGAATAATTGTGTTTCTTGCAAGAAGTACCTTGTATCCTCAACGACGACAGATGGTACTAGGCATGTTACAAAGTGGCATCAGAGTCAAGGTTATAGAACTATGACTATATTGGCCAGGAACTGGAGCTACTTGTTACAACATTGGGGTTGTATGGGCCAGAAACTAGCTTGCATTTGAATAAGTTACAAGTTTCTTATAAAGTGTTTGAAAAAATCTCTTGATCGAGATGGGGAAGAGACTGCAATTTTCATTCTACATGTTTGATAAAATGCTTATGTGGAAAAATGGTGTAGAGGTGTAGTTAAAAAATTCACGGGATTGAAATTGCCTAGACAATATAATACAAATTTCATATGCTATCACGAAAGCGCTACAAAGGGTGGACAAGGTGTAGAAGCCAAGCCTAGAAAATTCATGGTTGCTCTTTGGAGGAAATTAGAAAAATTGGAAAAATTAACAAAAATATTACAATTATGGACATGTAACAAAAAATATGATGTGGAGCATACTAATGACATGGACCTGTATAGGTGATGTGTATGGGAAAGATAATGTGGAGGTTCCAAGTGGTGTCATGTGGAGTGAGGATGCATAGGTGATAGCCATGAGGTAGGGTCCATGGTGGTAGGGGTAGCTAGGATGAAAAAGTGGTTTTGAATTTCATAAGGTAGTATCCAAAACCACTTTTCCATCATTCCAAAATTTGGTGGTGTACACGTGTCATCCCAATATTTATTTGAAGGGTAGTCTCCTTGCTATTGGTCGAGCACCTATCACCCTGAAATAAATATTAATCACCAAATCGTCATACATATCTACTTTTGGATATTTTGGAATGGAAATGCTTCGATAAAGGTTGAGCAATTTATTCCCTAAAATTGATTTGGATTGTCGAATTGCGATGAATATCCACCATTGGATATTTCAAGTTGAAAAGACCCTCACATAGGTCGAGCACTTTTGGCTCCGAAATCAATCTTGGTCATCTTATCACACCCAAAAATAGACATTGGATATTTCAGAGCAGATGAGAGTTTCTAGCTTCCAAAGACTTAAGTCCCTAAAATGAAATCTCCATTGTTAGATTTCATCTCATCATATTGGCCAATGCTATCATGTCGAGTGGGAGATAAAAAAAAGGGAGAAAGTGGCCCATAAATTTGATAAAGTAAAGTGGAGAGAGATAAAGGGGAGGCCATGAAGGATTGACGTGGAAAGTAAGGTGGTAAAGGAGGATGACATGGAAGACATCGAAGATGAAACATAGGACTCAAATTTCACAAAAGTAGACACGTACCATGCCACACCAATTAAAAATAAAATTAATTTTTAAAAAAGGTCTAGAAACAAAATATTATTTTGGCCATAACAAGAGCAAATTAAGTCAGAATTAGGTGAAATTTCAAGGCTAGGTCCACAGTGAGGGTTATATTCCAATTCTACTCCACAACTCTATAAATTGTAGATTAGTATTTTTTAAAGAACATGGTGGTACTCATTGACAAATGCCCTAGTGTTGATGAAATTTGGATAGTAGGGAACAAAAGAAGGCATGAAGAAACCTAGTGGAGAATTGTTATCACACAAGTTGTAGTTTAGTAAAATCCCAACCCAACCACCAAGTGGTGACAACTAAGGGACACTATACCCAATGTCACCTCGTTATAGGTCTTGTGCTTCAAGGGTGACTAGATCACTCTAGGGAGGCGATCGCGGTGACCCTGGAGGATTGAGACAAATGGAAGGGAAGAAAGAGAAGCATCCACATAAATGTCAATGATGGAATATAAAAATGTCTTTGATGACTCATCTCTGGGTGATTTAATATTTCCAAGTCTTTGGATACCTGCAAAAGTGTTTGTACCTTCCCAAGACACAAGAAAAGCCACACTTGCATATAGTATGTTAGGTGGAAATGAAAATGAAATGCATATAAACTAATATGAGCAATACCTACTTATGAAAATGAAAGTAGGGAAAAATGAAAATGAAAGTAGGGAAAAATGAAAATGAAATGCATATAAACTAATATGAGCAATACATATGCAAATGTGGGAAATCAATATAACCTACCTACTTACCTGGGGCCTTGGGGCCCTAGAGATCGGGTGATGGGTGATGTCAGGTGAAGTCATACAACCAACGCAACCAGTTGATCATCCCATCAAAGTATTTCCCCCTGTGCTTGATTATGTAAATAAAAAAATATAAGTCAAGCACGTAATTATCATGAGAATAAATAGATATATAATCAATCGTGAAATGAAACTCATGGATATGGGTGGGAGGGATAAATTGCTACAGTAAAGAATATCCACCACTCTAATCATGCAAGGAATCCTTCCTAAAGTGACATCCACAAGATTTATCAATCCATCTCTGAAGGGGGATACTATATGTAGATGAATACTCATATTCATCTACGCACAAAGACTCACTTCTTGTCGAGGACTGAGAGGAAATGAGACATCAGAAGAATACTGCATGGTCTCTTGGAGAAGAGGGTGAGAGGTAAGGGACATGCTAAGGTGTAGAAAACCATTGCCTCTTCACCTAAAAATATTCATGAAAATTTCCAAGATGAAAACACTTCTGCTTTGAAGAATGAGCCTCTGATCGCTCTCAGGTGGACACGTCCTGGTATTCCTCTAAAATTGACGACGAAAGTGGTTGAGTGTCCCCGAATAAATATATAATCATGTCATCATCAATCTCCCAAACATATGAAACATATACACATGAAAAGTATTCCTCTGAAGATGATAACTCAAACCCCTTTTCTTGAGGGCTACCCTCAATTTCGTAAATGGGGCCTCTATCGAAAATGAGACAACCAAAATCCCACCTGTGTCTTCCAGTCTGTATGAAAGTGTCTATATTCTTATCAACCATATGTAAAGGTTCTCTCACAAGACCATCAAAAAAAGTGACCATTTCTTTGTCTTTGTGTGTAGGATGAGTAGAGGCATGGACCTCTTCAACAGGCTCCTCACATTCATCATTGAGGCTAGTTGCTTCTTGAAATTCATGAACATGAGGAGAGCACGGCTGGACAACCTCAACTACATCATGCAAGAGAAAATATAATGATGCCTCAACATATTTCACTCCATCGATATTATGTTTTCTCTTCACGAACATGCTCCTCCATTACCTCTTCATCACACGAGGCTTGATTCTTAATGTAGAGTGATTCATGTGCCCTTTTTCAGAAATATTTGTCGCATCCAAGGACTCCTCTAACACCTCTTCATTTCCAAATTCATGGAATAAAGTGTCATCAAGATCTTCAAAAGGATTACAAATCATCACGTTCTCTTCTTGATGTCCGAGAGGAACAAAGGCCTAGATGTATTTATCAAATGGAAGGGAAGATATGGTCACTTCTTATTCATCAAATGTCTTGTCCAAATATTCATATTCAAGGGAAGGAAACAAATCTTTTATGTGATTCATCATTTCCTTAGAAACTTTATTAGCATATTTTTCCTTTTCCATCTGTAGAAATGCCATCTTCGAGTCATTAAAATTTATGGATGAGGGTTCATCCCATGGTTCCATAATTCCATTGAACGGAAGGAAACTTCAATGGAGTCTCTAGGTGAGATCAAGTCTCACCGAAGGAGGGAAATGGGAAAAGAGGGAAAGGTGGGTTCGTGGGAGGTGGAGTCCCCAGATGAGATTCAAGAAGATCTCATCAAGAAAAGTGGAAAGGGAACATCCCATGGGTGGATTCACCAAGCAATCTAGGGAAAAGGATTTGGGATAGCTTGCCAAAGTGTCGTTAGGGTTCAGAAGAGGATTCAAAATCCTCCCCAACAACCACGCCAAAATGTTATCGCACAAGTTGTATGTTGGGAAAATCCTGACCCAACCACCAAGTGGCAACAACTAAGGGACACTATACCCAATGTCACCTCGATATAGGTCTCGTGCTTCAAGGGTGACTAGATCACTCTAGGAAGGAAATCCTGGTGACCTTGGGGAGATTGCGATGGATGGAAGGGAATGAAGAGAAGTATCCCCCTAAATGTCAATGATGGAAGAGAAATATGGCTTTGATGACTCGTCTGGGTGGTTTAAGATTTCCAAGTCTTTGGATACTTGCAAAAGTGGTTGTGCATGCCCGAGACACAAGAAAAACCACACTTGCATATAGTATGTTAGGTGGACAAGCAAGTTAATCTTGTTGTCCCTAATTGCAGCAACAATCAAATATATATATCAACATGTAAAAGATAATAATGGCTGCAAAATAAATGCTAAAAGTCTAGTTGAATCAGCAAGAGACAAGCTAGTAAAGACTACTTCAACTCAAGAATGAAAAGGCAAGACTTTAGCACAAAAGGAAGGTTGTTACAAAATTTTTATTATAGTGATAATTATCAGCCTTATGGTTGTAACAAACCTATTATTACAACAAGAGATTCAACCACTAAAACTTGCTCAAAACTTTCCAATTAGGAGTTATTGAAGAGTTTGGTTAGGTTTTTCTGCAAACCTAATGGTTGTAGGTTAAATTTTTAACAACATCAAGAAATACTTGTAGAAATGAAACATCCTAGTGGCTCAAAAAAGCATTTATATCATAAATTTGATTCCACTAAAAACAGTTTCAAAATCATGAAATTTCATGTTTCCCGATGCAATAATTGTATATCTCCAATGCAACAAGTGATGACTAGTACCTTTAATGATTGGGTGAATGGAGTCAATAAGAGAATAAGCTAGAGGTACTACCTCCTTGGGGGTGTAAATCATCTTACTCCCCAAGCCAAGTATCCCTAACTAGGGTTTAGACTAAGAGGGTGTATGCACTTATACTTCTCTTAGTAAACCCTTGTTAAATCAACAATACTTCAGAAAAATTATGATGGAGACTAAGGTGGGGGTGTATGCCATTATACTTTCGACCTAGCTCTAGAAACAATCAACCTTGACTTGAAACACAAATGATAAGATATTGCATATTTTCTTACCAATTTCAAGGAAAGATGCTAAGATAAACCACCAAAATAGCAAGAGAAAATCCTTCCAAGGCTAGCACATTCACTTCCACCAGCCAATAACCAAGAAAAATATCCATACACAATATAAAAAGAGAGAAATAGCCAAATATAGTGAAAATTTTAGTCCAAGGCCTCTCCAAATGGGAGAGATATGTGTTAAAATTAGATCTTAAGATCTCTATTTATACAAAATGTCTCCAAAATAGCTTGTCCACATAATTTTAGGGTAAACCACAAGGGCAAACAACCCTAATATTTCCCCTTTACAAAAATAATATTAAACAATTCACTTAAAATTTACTTTTACACAAAAAGAAACCCTAACTTAAGGTGATGTCACCCCTTTAGGGGACGTTTTGACACTAGGAGCAAGTCGTTGGTGTTGGAGAAGTGTAGATAGGCTTCCCAAATCCACATGTCAATCATTTAAGTCATTTCTTCATGGTTAAAGCCTCATTATCCTCAAAACATCCTTGTGTCAATGAATAACAACCTCACCACCAAACCCTATCCCTCCTAGATGATGTAATCCCTCCAAAGGTGACGTTTTTCCTCTCCTAGGCAAAACATTTGGCATGTGAGGGCTAGGTTATGTCGTCCACAATGTCTTCTAGGCCTCTAAAGTTTCATCTCTCTCATACGACATTAGGGCCATTGGCATCCAACCTATGGGCTTCAAGCCCCATGGAATCCCAAGCTAGGCTTGTTCCTCCAAAATTGTCCACCAACTAGGTCCTGCAAAGACTTATAAGCACACCCTCCAAGGATCTCAAGTCAAAATATCATGATGAGTAAATCAAATCAATAGATGCACCACCTAAGAATGTGCATCAAAATATTACCATGTCAAACAAGTAAGTGCTCAAAGACATTATGCGACTTGCCAGGCTTGGATATGGGAGGGTTGATGAGGTGTCCTATTGGGTATATATTCTCTACGTCAAGGAGTGTTTCCCAGGTGATCCATTTCTAATCCATGTAAAGTGGATGAAGTGGTTAAGGATCAAGACTTATTGGGCATGGGGTTCATGACATACAAGGGGTTGTAGTGTCTCATTCATGGTTACCTTTGTAGAGGATGTGTGGCACCTTTGTTTGCGATGTAATTTTTCCAAACCCATCGTTTTTCCATTCTTTGTTTCTTTCATAATTTAAGGACAAGTTGAAGGTCACTGTCCTGGCATGGTGTCCAGAGAATGACAGTGTCACCCACAAATACCTAGAGGAAATGAGAAGGTTGGCTCATGATGAGACCCCCTTTCTCTCAACCATGCAACTTAGAGGCATTACCCTGGCTAGGTGACCACATGATGGTAAATTTCATACCACTAGATATCCATGATCATGATAGACCAGCTCGTTATGAGACCTCCTATCCACCAACTAACCTTTTAAGAATTCATAATCATTATTCTTTTGGGTCCCCCTTTTCTTACATATAAGTGTTTCATTGCTTTCTTGGATGATCCCTGGGCAAAGCGTATGAAAGGTTTATAAGTAGGCTTTTATATGTTACCCAACAACAATCCCTCTGGGCCTTCAACCCCTTCTTCCCATAGAATGAGGGACAACCCCTTCTTGGGTCAATACACCCTAAAATCCCAAGAGATAAGGAAATGGGGGTGGTTTTAATGATGGAAATGGTAAGTATTATCGGGAATGGTACGATGGATATTCAAGGGAGTTCCTGGTAGAAAGCCCATCCTGAGAAAAGACCACTTACTAGGGCACAATGTCAACCACCAAGGTGAAACATGGAAAAAGGTACAATGTCCAAGCATATGTCATGAAATCTAAAGCAGTTTAAGATACAACATACTCAAACGACTCAAATATTGAAATGGCGCTCACCATAATACCTGACTTGTACCTCATGGATCAAGGCCCATTGCCTTTCAGAAGCTAGCAGGTGTGGTGGATGCCGTTCTAAAAATCCGGACCTGTGTGGTGGTGAGAAGGGTCTCCATCTATGCAAGTGGACATTGTTGGTCATGTAGTCTCTCGACACTCCATATCTGCAACCTGAGGGCCTCGAGACATGATCTCCTTAGTTATCCCACAAAATGGGGATAATAAAGCATTTGACCAAATTCCAAAGGGTTATGAATGGAGATACAAAAAAAATGGAAAATCCACTACTCCAAGAGACCTTTTGGTGATTTTTGGAACCTTCAACAAAGGAAAAGGGACCCAAGATCACCTATTTGGAAAACTTTTATTAGTCAACATATTATCTCCTCGATAATCCAAACAAATTTGTCTTACTAGATTTCTTCCAATTTTTCTCCCTTTGGGAGATAATAGTTTTTGATAAAAAAATCAAGTCTAGGAGATGATAGTTTTTTCTAAAAAAATTAAGTCTAGAGAAAGTACNTCCCTCTGGGCCTTCAACCCCTTCTTCCCATAGAATGAGGGACAACCCCTTCTTGGGTCAATACACCCTAAAATCCCAAGAGATAAGGAAATGGGGGTGGTTTTAATGATGGAAATGGTAAGTATTATCGGGAATGGTACGATGGATATTCAAGGGAGTTCCTGGTAGAAAGCCCATCCTGAGAAAAGACCACTTACTAGGGCACAATGTCAACCACCAAGGTGAAACATGGAAAAAGGTACAATGTCCAAGCATATGTCATGAAATCTAAAGCAGTTTAAGATACAACATACTCAAACGACTCAAATATTGAAATGGCGCTCACCATAATACCTGACTTGTACCTCATGGATCAAGGCCCATTGCCTTTCAGAAGCTAGCAGGTGTGGTGGATGCCGTTCTAAAAATCCGGACCTGTGTGGTGGTGAGAAGGGTCTCCATCTATGCAAGTGGACATTGTTGGTCATGTAGTCTCTCGACACTCCATATCTGCAACCTGAGGGCCTCGAGACATGATCTCCTTAGTTATCCCACAAAATGGGGATAATAAAGCATTTGACCAAATTCCAAAGGGTTATGAATGGAGATACAAAAAAAATGGAAAATCCACTACTCCAAGAGACCTTTTGGTGATTTTTGGAACCTTCAACAAAGGAAAAGGGACCCAAGATCACCTATTTGGAAAACTTTTATTAGTCAACATATTATCTCCTCGATAATCCAAACAAATTTGTCTTACTAGATTTCTTCCAATTTTTCTCCCTTTGGGAGATAATAGTTTTTGATAAAAAAATCAAGTCTAGGAGATGATAGTTTTTTCTAAAAAAATTAAGTCTAGAGAAAGTACAAAAAGGGAAAAGCTGTCAATTCCAGACTGATGCAAAAATTGACTAGAGCATCAAATCATTAATATGCGAGTTTCTGTATTCTAAAAATCATGAGTATTATCAAATTTATACAATTATTTTTCTATTTCTCCATAGATTTCCTTCTGCATGTGGCAGAAGTTGGTCTCTAAGCTCGATTGTGCCGGTGAGAAAAGTGCACAAACTAGTCAGAAATGGAAAATTCAGAGATCCTTAGATTGAGGCATGAGTATAGTCATTGGAAAGGTAATTCATAGGGGAACGTGATACAATGTTTTAGATTTCCAAATATGCATCTGGTTGCAATAACATGACATCTGGGCCTAAGTGAGCAATGCAATTGTCAAATGTGGAAGATTTCCAAAATAGTTTTACTTTTGGGAAAAGAGTTTGGAATGAAAGAGGTACATGGAATATGTGAATACTAAGTAAGGAAGTCTAAAAATACTCATGATGGTGTTGGATTACTGATAGGGGGGGTGAATCAGTAATAGAGAAATTTAATCCTTTTTCACCATAAAATACAAGTGTTATATCAATGTAGCATTATCATCCAATAGTTGCAGAGTAAATAAACAATGAACAAATGAGCAATAACAACATACATAGTACACCAATGTTTTACGTGGAAATCCAAAGCGGGAGAAAATTACAGAATGTTTTTTCTTATATGTCTTTAAGAATTACATTCATTGGAAGCACCAACTTCCTTTGTTTTCCATCTGCAACAAGAAGGATTCTCCAACCCCCTATTTTCTCAGGCTACAACCTGAGGGAAGCTCCAACTCCCCAATTCTCTGGCTACAACCCCCTATGTTCTCCGACTACAACTGGAAGGTGGCTACAACCACCTATCATTGCCCCGTCCAACAACCCTGATGTAGAAGTAGAATGATGGAACCACTATCACACTATCATTGTGAGATATACTATTGTAAACCTATACCAATCAACCTGTAATCAACATGTAACAACCTGTACCAATAACTTGTGCCAACATGTATCATGCATCAACCCGTACTTCAACCTGTACCATAAAAAAATGCATCAACCATGCACCAAACCTGTACAAATAACCTGTTCAAACAACTTGAAATCAACCTGTACCATAAACAAGTGCATCAACCATGCACCAAACTGTACCTCAACCTATACCATCAATGAGTGCATCAACCATGCACCAAATATGTACCAATCATGCATCAAATACACATAAACTATGACTCATCAAGATGTACCAACATCATCAACTATACACCTCATGTATGTGCCAATTCATCAATTACTTGTCTTAACCATGTACCCAACAGGTACTTCAACCAAAATCCCTCATCAATTTCATCATCTAAATCTGATCTGATCACATATACCTCAAACAATATACCACAAATTTGTACCTCAAACCATGTGCTAGAACCTCACTATTATACAACATCTATCTGTACCAATAAATTAAACAACATACCTCAACCAAAAGCCCTCAAACATGAACCAATATTAAACTTCAGTAGATCTGGCTCATATCAACTCTACAACAAGCCATAAACTCCCAAGAGGGCATCCAACATATTTACAAGGAAAACCCTCAACTTGATTCATAAATTAAACACTACACATATGATAACCATACCTTTTTTTTCTTCTTGTAGCGTTCTGTTGTTGTGATTTTGCTGCCGTGAATCCACTTCCACGATTTTTCTAGAGCACTTTTTCTGCTACAGTTTTTCTACTGCACTTTTCCTACCGCACTTTTCCTGCTACGATTTTTCTTCCACACTTTTCCTGCCATACTTTTGCTTCCGCACTTTTCCTGCCGCATTTTTCCTACCGCACTTTTTCTGCCGCACTTTTCTTGCCACACTTTTTCTGCTGCACTTTTTTCTATCAATAATTCCTGCCCAAATAAACTTTCACAAAAATAGATATTCAATGATATTCAAGTGTGATTTGAATGAGAGACCCTTGCGTCTTATTTATACTTTTATGTAGCTTCCTCAAGGGGTTACCTTCTAACCATCTTAACCCACTTTCCTTATTTTAAGGTTAACCCACTTATAACCACTTGTCCACTTAACTTAACCACTTTCCATAATTAGTAAGTCCTCCATTAACTTTATTATTTAAATAATTTATTTTTCATCCTCTTTGAATTATAGTACACTCATCACTTCACTTTATTATTTAAATAATTTCTTCTTTGCAAACACTTTGACTACTTTGACCTTTTGGGCCTTCTAGATGACTCATGAGGGTTCTCCAACTTCACATGGCCATAACTCTCTAACCGTGAGGATTTATGTGACGTTCCACATACCATCGAAATATATCAAAACTCATACCATTATCCATCAAACAAAATTGGGTCCATTACCCAAACCTTTGTGCTACCGGACTTTCTTCAAGGGTTGACATCAATGAAAACCAACCCAATTAATAAAAAATCTCCCCCTTTGGCATTGATGGAAACACTCTGATGCAATACTGAAGTCATGTCATGCAATACTGAAGTCATATCACTCATTCTCTTCATGTGACCATCGCTCCCCCTGGAACCATGCCTCTGTTCTCTGCATCTGATAAATCTCTCCCCCTTTGTCATCAATGGAAAAGGTATCTTTCCATCCGGGGCTGCTCCCCCTAACTGAACTGTCCTTGGGGATACTCTCCCTGACTGAACTCTTCCTGAAACTAATCTCCCAACCTGAACTGTCCTCTTCATGGTGCTTCCTCATGTAAATCTAAGACATATAAGATAAGCATTCAAAAGCATTCATTTTGGAGTAAAAATTACTCTGAGTCTCTGGCGAAGATACTCAAAGGCTTCCCATGGAAGTGGTTTTGTAAATATGTTTTCCACGTGTTCTTTTGTGCCCACATATTCAACTTTGATGTTCTTCTCTGCAACCTGTTCCCGTAGAAACTGATACTTGATTGGAATGTGCTTCGTCTTGGAGTGCATCATTGAGTTCTTTGAGATATTTATGGTGCTTGTATTATCACAATAGATTGGAATGGGCTCATCATACTCAACCTGTATATCTGTCAGAGTTTGTTTCATCCATAGAACCTGTGTACACCATGTTGCTACTGCAATATATTCTGTTTTGGTTGCAGATAAGGATATTGATGATTGTGTCTTGCTTAGCCATGATACTAAAGACTCACCCAAGTAGAACGTTGCTCCACTGGTGCTTCGTCAGTCATCAATGCAACCTGCCCAATATGCATCTATGTAGGCAATACATGATGTATCCTTTCCTTCTAGATACCATAATCCAAACTCTTTTGTTCCTTTGAGATATTTGAAAATCCTCTTCATTGCTACGACATGTGATTCATTTGGTGTTGCTTGAAATTGTGTCGCTTGTCCAACTGCTTGCATTACATCTGGTATGGATGCTATCACATATAGTAAGCTACCAATCATTGACCTGTATTGCCTCTGGTCTGTAGACTTTGAATCATCATCTTTGCTCAATTTGCAACTGGTTTGCATAGGAGTGGTAACTGGTTTGTAATCTTCCATTCCAAACCTCTTTAACATTTCTTTGTTATACTTAGTTTGATAAATAAAAATTCCTTGGTTTCTTTGACGTATCTGAAGACCCCATGAAGAAAGATAATTCTCTGAGTAATGACATTTCAAATTCATTATGCATATCCTTTGCAAATTTATGTCTTAACCTGTCATCATTCTTCCAAAAATAATATCATCAACATAAAATTCAATTAATAAAATACTATCTTGAGTTACCTTGATGTAGAGGTTGTTGTCTACACTTCCTTTTCTGAACCCTACCTGTTGTAGATATTTATTCAGTCTAGAGTACCATGATCTAGGAGCTTGTTTTAGAGCATACAAGGCCTTCTTCAATTTTCACATTTAATATGCGTTCTCTAACAACTGAAATCCTTCTGGTTGTTCAATGTAGACTTCTTCTTCATCTTATGA
Organism: Picea sitchensis; assembly: GCA_010110895.2. Taxonomy (NCBI): domain Eukaryota; kingdom Viridiplantae; phylum Streptophyta; class Pinopsida; order Pinales; family Pinaceae; genus Picea; species Picea sitchensis. The sequence continues at coordinate 29,009 of SNQJ01S0007225.1, read as the reverse complement.
TTCTTCTTCATAAAGTTGTTCCATTGATTCATTTTCTTCTTCCTTTAATTCTTGTCCACTTGTTTCATCAATTGTTACATTGATGCTTTCCACATTTTTTTTCAACCTCATATTGTAACACTTGTATGCTTTCCTTGTACTTGAGTAACCAATAGGTACTCGTTTGTCCACACAGGAGTCAAACTTTTCCATTCTTCCATCTTCTCTTTTGATGTAGAATTTTCTTCCAAATACTCTGAAGTACGTCACATTTGTTGGTCTTCCTTTCCATAGCTCGTATGAATTTTTCTCATTGTTGTTTCTGAGCATTACTCTATTTTGAATGTGAACTGTTGTATGCACTGCATGTGTCCAAAAAATATCTGTCAATTTTGAATCCATTAGCATTTTTCAAGCCATTTACTGTATAATTATCATCCATTATGATAATGTTCATTTGTCTTTGAACCACTCTCTAAACCAATCTATGAATCCACGCTCTCGTCCACTGTCATATATCTGTCCAAACTTGCTAAGTGTTCTTATGAATCCATCTCTGTCCATACTGTCCAAGACTCTACTGCACACTATCCATAATGTTGACCCATTTATCATTGTACTATCATGAAGTATTCACTACTATAACTGATTGTACTTATGCTAACTGACTGCTCTGGATCTATCTATTCAAACTCTGCAAGTTGCTTGAAGGATCGTTCTTTGGTCTGTCACAACTATCGCATAGACTCCCCCTATCTAATATTCATGTTACCTGGGAGTCTCTAAGACAGATGGCTCAGAACAATTCCTACTCTAATGTGTATTCATCATCATCTTCATTGGTAGATTCATCATCTCCCTGAGCTCTGACTTCTTTCTTTCTGTTTGTGGATTTATCTTTCACTACAATGCTTGAAAGTACAATCTCTTGAACTTGTTCCTTATTTACCTGTCCTTCTTTTCTTTCAGTTGTTTTCCAAACCTTTTTGTATCTGACATATTTCTTTTTCTCTGTAGAATTTTCTTCATCTCGTTTTATTACCAATCTTGCGATCTCTGGGACCTGGTCTTTGTTCACATGTTTTTCATGTTTTATTATCCATAAATTCTTACATCTGATATCAGTGTTCTCTTTCATGGAATTATCGATCATGCTTCTACAATCACTAGCTATGTGTACATAGTTATGACATTTGTAACATTCAATGTTACGTGGGGCCACATAGGCATTTCTTGCTTGAACATTTCTTTTATAATCTCTACAATCTACAACCTTATGTCCAAAGTTAGTACAATAAAAACAATGACCATAAAAGAAATTTGCATACCTGGGAGTGAATGATCTTCTTTATGTCGTAGTCCTTCTGAATTTTTTCCTTGATTGATCATGATCATGATTGAAGTTTCTTTGT
>SNQJ01S0007225.1:14038-24794 GCA_010110895.2 Picea sitchensis | reverse complement strand
CTTTGACTACTTTGACCTTTTGGGGCTTCTAGATGACTCATGAGGGTTCTCCAACTTCACATGACCATAAATCTCTAACCGTGAGGAGTTATGTGACGTTCCACATACCACCAGAAATGGCATGACATGTACTATCCATATAGAATAGTTTTACCTGCAAATATACCAAAACTCATACCATTATCCATCAAACAAAATTGGGTCTATTACCCAAATCTTTGTGCTATCGGAATTCACTACTGGACTTTCTTCAAGGGTTGAAATCAATGACAACCAACCCAATTAATCAACAGATGGTGCATGTGCAAGGATATGGAGGCAGGGTTGGAGGTGAAAAACAATGGCAATGAAAAATAGTTGAGTACTTACTAATGGGGTGGTCCTATTGATGAGAAGGTATACTCAAGGAGAGGGTGTTATGTCATGATATGTTAATAATGGATCAAATTCCATGAATAAATATTTTTATGGTCTATTGCATATTGGATTCTAGGTTGAATAATGAAGAATAAAGGAACCAAGAAGTTGGTGTCTTGAAAAAGAAAGCAATGAGGCATACACAATATTTATTGTAATTAACAAGTGCAACTCATATTACAAAGGAAAATCTAGAGAAGGACATAATCATTGTAGATGAAGACTGTACAAAGTAAAGAAATGGTGTAATGCCCTTCAACACCAAGTCAAAAACAACAACCATGAATTCCAATAGAAGTGACAATAATTTATTTATTTTTAAATCTTTTAATTTTTTTACAAGTAACTCATTCATTACATACTCAAGGAAATCTCTATCAATATTAATCACATTATTGTTCTTTAATGCACTCTTCACACTCCATTCAAATCCACAAAGAAAGTTCAAAAGAGTGTCAACTCTTAATAAGAGACCACACATAAAACCCCAATAAAGGTTATCCACAATCTTTTGTAATACCTCATTTCTTATGACTCATTTCCCAATGTTTCTAATCCCAACACATGCTATAATAGTGTTCATAATTAAAAATTCTTAAGTACTCAATAACACTCGAGAATACATTCAAGTGTATTATTAAATTTTAGATGCACATTGTAAAAAAAAGTGCTTACATCCAAATCCCATATTTGATATAGGATTATAGACCTACATTATTTAATTGATGGAATTCGCATTGTAAATTATAGTTGTACTTCATACAAACATTGTACTTCATTGTAAATTCTTAATGTAAATTCATAATGCAAATTCACAATGTAAATTCTAGTTGTACTTCATTGTAAAGTATTAATTCCAAAGCCATTTTAACACTTTAGCCTGTATCAATATATTTCTATAACGGTTTTATTCTTCTATTTTAACCTCATTACCCCCATGTTTATAGTGTGAGAATGGATAAGTTCTTCTTCTCATAATATCTCCAATGCCTAGATTGTGAGAAATGGCATGTGCTCCTTAAGTCTAGAAGTCATAGCTAGCAAGTCCTTTCTTTTAGAAGTCTTTGGTGGATTCCTGCATGTTAAAGTTAAAGTCCTCTCTCCTAGAAGTCTATAGTGTTTTTTGTTCTAGTTAAAGTTCATTAAAAATTTATACTATTATGGCGTATTTAAAGTAGGAATTATGGAAAATTTAGGTGCAGTAGCTACAATTTATAATTTGTATTTACCCAATCCCTCTTAGGGGATCTCTTATAAAATTCCATATTTTTTGTTTCTCGTGAGATTTTGCTAACTTGGTATAGGTTTGGTTACTTGTATATTGAATATATTATTTTATACCACAACTTAGAATGTTTTTGTAAGAAACATGCTTAATTAGTTCGTATGCATCATCTATGGAAGACCTTTTTTTGTAAGATAAGTTTTTAATTTTTATTATAAACAAAATGTTACAGTCATCATGCCCTATAGCCTACCATATAGGAAACCAAGCTACAAGGCTTTGAAAAAATATAATGTCATGTTCATGTCAACCCACATCTATGCAAAGTTATATCTAAATGTCGAATGTATAACTTTCTTTATCTATGGAGAGTATATTTGATAAAGATACTAAACATAGTCATTATGAAAACATGGATAAAACTGTTTTTTATTTTTGGTTCTATTGTTGAGTCTTATGTTCAGGTTCCTTTGAATCAGCTTTGGGCTTGTCATTGTCTTCTTGTTTCCCATCATCTTTGATTTCTATGGGGTTTGCAGGTCCCCCTCTTGTGCCTGTTTGAGTGGGTTGATTCTACATTGGGACTGTCCCATTGCTTGGACTCCCTGTTTGCATGAAAGGGACCTTCAAGACATTGTGAGCCATTGCCTCCACTTTTTTTTATCTAGCATCACGATCCGACAATCAATTTGGTCCAGTTTGGTTGAGAATTGAATCTGGGGAGTATTTTTATAGCGTCAACTTCCACCTTTGAATAATTGACAAGATTGTTGGCCTAATCCCTATCCTATTTACAAACTATTATTCCCAATATATCCTTGAGACCTTCCAAAAAATAGTTTATTGGAATATGTACGTGCCCTCGTAGTTATGGTACTCGCATACACACAATCCACTGAAGGGACAATCGCTTACATGTCAAAAAATGCTTAAAAAATCTAATTATGCCTAATTAATGGTGAGTTACGGGTTTGGTTAGTTTCCTAACTCCTTTTACCCATTCTCGACCATCTCTAACCAACTAGAGACCGCATAAAACGAGAATTTGTCCAAGGAGAAAGGTAATGACTAGTAATGGTTCTTGGCACACATTAAGAAAACCTTTGTTTGGATAACCCTGCCAAGTCTGTAAAACCCTATACATCCTTGTTGTTGTTGGTTTGACCTAGAAACCCTTGCTTCCAACCCTCTTTTCCAATCATCATCTTATCTTGCCAAGAGTTTCCCCTTATATCCTCTTTGAGCTCATGGTTGATCAAAATTCAATACCATCTTGTATAGAAGGAGCATGGGTGGATGAACCTGGGATATCTTTCAACATGGCAGTGCCACACATGACAAGTATAAAGTTATAACTACCTTAGCTGCTTAATAAAAATAGAAACTATTTCCTTCGAAATATGTTGTGCTTGTAATGTTTTCATTGCAATATTTTCACATATATTTCGTAGAATACGAGTTTCTAATATTTTATTGATATATTTCATTAGACTAACATGTATTTATTAGTATAACTACCTCTTTTTATAATCTCACATCTTCAATGATTTTGCAGGTTGTAGAGAAACTATTGGAAAGAAGCAGAAAGACTACGACAATCGGGAACGACATCAACCGTAGGACTCTAGGTGAGTCAAACTTTATTTCCCACCCCAATAGTTAATTATTTCTTTTGAAATCAGTTATTATATATTTGTTGCATGTTTGGGTTGTGATTTTGTTTCTATACGATCATTGATACACTGCAGTACAACCCATTATTGTAGGGGATTTTCCACGAAATAAAGTATGTTTCTCTTCCATAACCTATGCTAGGATAGATTTAAGGGTCCAGTATAGCTTTGTAGTCTTTTGTAATTTATTTTCCCTAGTGTGGGAGAACCCATATTCCTTCACCCAACCAGATATTTCTTCTATGATCTCCTTATTGGTCCTTTTAGTCTTTCACTGTTGCATTTGTGCCTCATATCATTCCAAATTCACCTTTGTGTCTTCCTTGAAGTGGTTCTGGTAGGATTGTTGGGCCTCCTCTGCATCCTGATGTGCCTTGGGGATGTGCCTATCCTTCTCCTATTGTTTGGTTGTCTTTGGTTGCATCACTCTTTTACCTTTTATGTTTCTCTTAGTTTCCTGGTGCATCTCCTCCTCTCTGTTGATACCCTTTCCCTTGGAGTCGAGGTTTCTTCCCCTTCCTATCTAATTGGAGTTCTATTCTTCCATTCTGAAATGATTCTTATCCTAAACATGACCTCTATATGTCCCTGGAGGTGGATTTAGCTTTACCCCCCTTATGTTTCTCTCATTGCCTCTTCCCCTCAAATTCTTGTCTGAACTTGCATTGGCCTGAATTTTTGACTTAATCCATAAACTTGGTTCTCTTCTTGAATCCACAATCTCCATGCACTTCCTTTGCCTCCCTTTTAAACTCATAATGCTTATGTGGGAATGTGTAGTGATCGCTTCCTAATTGTTTTGATCATGGAGGAAGGTGATCCTACTATCAATTGACATGGTTATGTGCTTCAACTATCAATTAGTTATAGTGTTCATCCTACTTGTGGTACGAGACATTCCTCCACCTTTTGTTGCCATAAATTTCTCTTCTTTCCCATCCATGCAATCACTAGTCTGCATAAGCCCTTTCTTCATGATGATCGGACATCAATGGGTTGGATTAGATTGTGGATTGCACAAACCTACAACTGGCTATGAATTCCCTCCTTGTGGTCCTATGGTTCTCCATCTCATTGATGGTGTGGCAATTGTTTTTGAGTTTTCTTGCTCCTACCATTTCCCAAATGAAGATAATTTTCTAGTTTGGTAGAGTCATTGACTTATTGGTTAACCTATTTGTCAACTTGTTGGCACTTCTATGCACATGCAACGATGTTATATTTTTTATGGAGAGGATAAGAGTGGCCACCTATGCTCACATGGAAACCATGCGCTAATTTCTTGAGACTTTATCTATGTTTGAGCCACTTCTTATCTTTTTTATGGTCTGAATGATTAGTTCAAAGTCTCTTTACACCACGACATTTTTATAGGATAATCTATTTTCTATTTGGAGTCCGTGCAATAGACTATCCAATTTTGCAACATTATTAGTGTTGTTTCCCAAATGAATCACAAATATTTTCAATAATGAGCCATGATGGTATTTGAATACTCCTCTTGCACCTGCTAGTTCGAGATTCCCCTTGGCTTTCCCATCAAAGTTGAGCTTGATGGATCCTGGTAGTGGTGCAAACCATGATTTTGGAGATGTTTTCATTGTTGGTCGAGTGTGTGGAGTTGCTAGTGCGGAGCTTTGTTGAATCTTCCATTCTTGTAGAATGTTATTTTCCACTCCTTGAGTTTTTGTTTTGCCTCTTTCAACCACTAAAATGCATTGATAGAATCTTGAATGTTGGCGTTGATGATGAACCAAATCTCATTCATGGTTTTATGTTCTCTCTTGAAAACTCTTTGATTTCATTCATTCCATAATAGGAGGCTTGGAAAAAATTTCCATATCCTGCTTGCAATGGGATTATGAAAGGGGGATTGTCTCTAGCCTTCAAGGATCTACATTATGGTTCCTCTTAATTGATTTGGTTGTTTGAATATTGTTTCTCCTCTATCCCATAAATCTTAGATCAATACACATCCTCTCATTGACAAATATGGAAAATTGATGGTCCTTCGAATCATATTTTGAAATCATGTCCCATGTTATTGTTTTTTTCCTTCCAAGGAGTTGTAAGAACATGGATATTTTAGGCCATAGTTATGAGTTCCAGATTCTATTCCAAATGCCTTCTTCTTCTTCTTCTTGGTTTTGGTTGGTGGCCCATTCATGGGCATCTTTTAATTTGAATTTACCATCTCCTTTTGATCCCCACTTGAGTATGTCCATGCCTCTGAGTGCACTAATTCTTTTAGTGTTGAGGCTACTATCCCATAGGGTTCTTTCTTCTATTGATATTTTCGATGCACATTGCTCCCGTATTCTCCATTGTCGATATGTGAATGGTTCAAGATTGCTTGTTTCCTGCCAATATTGTCGATTCCTGTGCCACCCTAATGCCTTTAATTTTTCCTTTGTGTTGTGTAGGGATTCACATAATGCTAGTTTGTTTTCTTGTTTCTGTGCATCTTCCCAAAATAGAGCTGATGCACCCTTCCCATAAGCTATGGGTTTTGACATTGGCCTTGTTGTTGTACACATTGTTCTGGATCATGGATCTTGGGCTTGTGGCCTCCATTTAGATTATCTCTTCTTCGAGTATCCTGTTGGCATATTTTTTCCTCTATATCCGACCCTAAAATTATGTATGGTGCTTCAACTAGCACCACCATAGCTTAGATGCTAATGCTATGTTCATGATAATTGGATCCTTAATTTCCAGGCCCCAAACATTTTGGGTTAAATAGACTTTATCCCAAGAAACTAATGCCCATTTTCTAGTTTTATTGGGGCCACCCCAGAGGAATTCTCATTGTAGAGCTCTGATATCCTTAAGTATCTTTGTTGGAGCAGCTAGAACATAGAAAAGATAGATAAGAAGGGAGTTGAGGACAAATTTTAGGAGGGTAACCCTTCCAGGGAGATTTAGGGTCCTGAATATCTAGTTTTCTAGCCTACTTTCCATTTTAGACATGAGGATTTCCCAGGATAGATTTATGATGGTATTCTCAAGTAGAGGTACATCGAGGTAATTGGATGGAAGGGATCTCCATTGAAATCCTAGGAGTTTTTCCAAGTGCCTCTAGATTCTTAGAGGTGTGTTGAGGAAGAAGATCCATGACTTATATTGATTTATTAGATCCCCTGAAGCTAGCATAAAGGTTTCCAGGATGGTTTTGAAGACTACGAATTATTGCATAGTGGGGGATCCCATAAGCATGATGTCATTCACGAACTAGAGGTGATACAAAGGGTTCATGGAGGGGTGGACCCCAATGTATTTTAGTTTTTGTTGATCAAGGGCATCTTTGAGACTACACCTAAGGCCTTTTGCTGCCAGAATGAAGAGAAAGGGGGAAAGAGGATCCCCCTAACGAATTACTTTCGATGGGTTGAACGTGATCGAAAGTGTCCCATTGACCAAAATGGAGAAGAAATATGGGAATATGATATCCTTTATCCATGTAATCCACTCCTTGCAAAACCCAAACATTGCAAGAATTTGCATTAGAAATTACCAATTGAGCCTATCATAGGCCTTGGACATGTCCAATTTTATAAGTATGCCCGAAGACTTGGAATACTTCAGAGAGTGGATGGTTTCATGTGCTAAGATGATACCATCCATGATTTTCCTTCCTTCGAAATAGCCTCCCTATTCGGGTGAGACTATTTTAGGGAGAATAGGCTTGAACCTTGTAGCTATGGTTTTGGAGATGATCTTATAGATGACATTTCAAAGAGAAATTGGTTATAATTTATTAGCAAAGTTGGGGTTTTGTGATTTGGGGATGAGAGTAAGAAAGGTGGAGTTGAGAGCTTGAAGAATGGTCCCTGAAGTCCGATATTATTCCACTGTTTGTATACTTCCTGGCCCACGATGGGTCAACAAGTTTGGAAGAAAATTGTTGTAAAGTCGTCTAGGCCTGGGGCCTTATTAGTTATGAGTTATTTGACTATGTTGGAGACTTCCTCAAAGGATATTGGTCTCATCAAGTTGTTTTTTTCTTAGGGATGACCAAGGATGGTATGTTCTTTAGTATGTTAATTGTCACTCCTTGTCTTTGGTTTAGTTGTTCTGTTAAAATCCGACTGAAGTGAGTTCTTATTGCCTCCTCAATGTCCTTTTGTGATTCTAGAACCTCCCCTGTCTCCGCTTGTAAGGACATAATGTGATTGTGATTCCTTCGGTTAATCATGGAGCTGTGGAAAAACCTAGTTTTTTTGTCTCCCTCTTAATTAAGCCATCTTATTTTGGATTTTTGGCATTATAAGATTTCTTCTTGCTTCTCCCTATTGCTTAAGTCTTGTAGGATGCAGTGTTCCTCTATTATGTGTTGTTTGGTTCTTCCTTCTTGGGTGATATTTTCTTGCAATCTTTCCATGTATGTTTCCAATTTCTATTAGGATTCAAATATATTCCCAAATACATTTCTATTCCATTTTTTTTTATGTTTCTTTACATTCTTTAATTTTTGGCGAAGCTATTACATCTTGTTGCCTCGATGAATCCCACTCTATGACCACCAGATCTTGATATTGGGCATAAAATATGGGCGATAAAGACAACATATTTCAAATTAGAAGGGTTTGGGTCTTGGGGTTGAGAGATCAATACAAGAAAGAAGAACATGCCAATGGTCGGATCTTGTATAGGGGAGGATTTCGGCTGAAAAGTTGGGTTTTATCAATTGTAAGGATTCAAAAATGAGGAAGTGATCTAGTATGAAAGAAACTTGATGGGTTCCTCACCACTTGTTATTCCACATGTGGTTTCCATTATCAGTATGGAGATCAATCAACCCCGATTTTCCCAAGATTTCCTTGAATCATATGTTGTATGCATCCAACCTTCATAGGCCTCCTTTTCCCCCCTCAAGGTACATGGTTTGATTGAAGTATCCCCCTAGAATCCATGGATTTTTTTTATATCGATCCCCTAGGGTTGTCAAAGAGTCCAAAAAGGAAGCTTTGAGAGTTGGAATTGAAGGACCATAAATATTTTAATTAGTCTTATCTCTCGTGTTTCTCTAAGTATGTAGCCAACTGAAATATAACTCTCTGAAAATTGAATGTCTTATATTTTGATTTTCGTGGGGTCCCCTAACAAATCCATCCCCCCTGTAAAACCCTATGCTTCTGTTGAAGCTAACTCACTGTGCTTCCAACAACAGTTGGCTATATTGGTCATACTATTCTTATTGCATTTTGTTTCTTGTACAAGAACTACAATAGGTTTTACCTGCGCTATATGATTTTTGAGAATGCATTGTTTTCTTGGGGTGTTGAGGCCTCTTATATTCCAATATATAACTTTCATTATTAAACTTTGGGTTGCAAGGAGAATTATTTAGCTAGAATTTACATCGTTTGTCCTAAGTCCACCATAAGCGCTCCTTCTTCCTCTAGTTTTTTCTTGATTGTTTTTTGTCCTCACTTTGTTTCATCAACATTCTGTTTATTCATATCTTTCATTAGATTGGTGTGTATTCCTAATCCTCCCAGTGGGGGTTTTCTTTGTAATGTGCTAGGCACTTTATCTGTCCTCTTTAAAAGGTTTTATTGTAGCTTTTTGATATTTTTCCTTTGGTATCTTTGTTATGGCTTGTACCCCATGGATGGAAATGAGAACCGAGAAGTTCAACTCTATTTCATCTTCCTCCATTCTATCATATTTCTCCTCTTTCTCACTTTCCTTCTCGATTTATTCCTCTAGGTCCATGGTCTGATCCCCTTCTACCCCTATGGGGTTTTCAAGTTTGGCCTCTTCTTGTTTTGTTCTTTGTCGTTTCATATCTTCTACCCTTTTCTTTTGTGTTATTATCCTCTTTTGAGGTTTTATCCATGGCTTGTTTTTTGGTTCTTACATCCTCCTTCATCTCGACTAGCATTTGGAAGCTGTTACTATTGGATGTGGGTGTTGTGGATTTGGGGATATTCACTTTGAGCCCCGATTTCCTTTTGCTAGAGACTTTGGAGAATCCTTCTTGGTCAATTACCTCCTTAACTTTGTCATTGTTTCTTGTTGCGTTCAAAGGACATTAATGGAACAAATGACCATGCTCGTGGAATTTGTGACACATAAATGGTATGTGTTCATATTCCAAGGTTTGTATCCATTCTAAGTATTGAAAATTCATTTTTATGGAGTTCAGGAGAGCTCCAAAAACATCCATGTACACAGAGATCCATGCATATGAGGTGTATCTCCCTTGCTTCATGACCTCTGAAATTTTAATGAAGGATCCTAGGGTGTTTCCTAAACCCTCTAAGTTTTACCTGTCTTAGAATTCTTTAGGAAAGGAGGACATCCTTATCTAAAATGAAGAAGTTGTAAAGTCCTCTTTCTTCAAGTTGAATCTCTCTGACTAGTACCTCATGTGGAGTCTTGCAAAGTTGAAAAAGTGTGGCCCTTCCTCGAAGACTTTCTCTCGGTCCTCCGAGCATGAGAAAATTGTTGTGAATAATCCCTCTACACCTAGTTTCAGGTCTATTTCTCCTTTAGTATTCCATCATGATGCAATCCAACCTATAAGGGAGTTTTCTAATGGTCAGATGCCTAGAAATTTTCCTATGATGGCATGGTCTTTCATCTACTGAACATAGTCTCCAATGTTGGAGGAGATGACTTCATACTTAGGATTTTTATTTTTATTTTTTGGATAAATAGTTGTTCTGAAACTTTCCTTTTAGTTTCTCCTGTGTTGGATTCATCTATTTTGATACCTCCATTCGTGTCGGTCCTTTTCTCCTCTGCTCTTTTCTAAAGGGGAACTAGAGCCACTGGTTGTTTGACCTGTGGTCGCATCCTTAAAGGACTATGTGATCACTATGTTCGACACTATGGTTGTCATCCCTAATGATCGCCTCTGCCTTGCACCTAACAACATACCCTAAACTATTGCGATTGAATATTTAATTCCAAACCCTAGTTTATTAGTTCTACGTCTTCCTACCATTACAACTCATTCTCCCCCACACTTTGTCTCCTCATGAACCACTAATGAAACCTTTCACAATTAAATTTGTGTCTTCATCTATGGAAGACTCAATCTTGTTACTATTTTCTTTCTTTCTTTTATTGCTATCAATATCTTTAACAAATAGCATAATTTCCGTACTTTTGAACGTATAATGTTGTTGTAAGTAACATGCTTAATTAGTTCCTATGCATCATCTATGGAAGACTAAATCTTGCTACTATTTTTATTTTCTTTCTTGTACCCCTATCAATATCTTTAACGGATAATTTCCCTACTTTTGAAGATATTGATGTCTTGAGCAAACAATAGTTCTTGAAAATTGGTTGAAGTTTTATCCTTTATATTTTTGGGACTAGAAATAACACTAAGCTTCTAGAATGATGACAATATAACTCTATGTAGGTGCATTTTGGTGGATGAAGAGGATCATGTCATTGGGCATGATTCAAAATACAATTATGA
>SNQJ01S0007225.1:0-14028 GCA_010110895.2 Picea sitchensis | reverse complement strand
CTTTTATTTGTATCATGTTTTTAATATACCTTTTATAAAACTATATTAAAATTTAAATATATATAAATTTTCATAAAATACTAAATTAAAACAATTATACTATATTAATTAAAAAAATATTATGAATTTAAACTCATATTAAAATAAATATTTAATAAATAATTTTAAAATTTTAAATTCTTAAAGTTTTATATTATTTCTTTCTCCCCGTCCTACCAACTAAGGAAGACATTATCATCATCACTTTCTTTATCAATTTAAATGTGAACTATTTTATCTTCTATTATATGGTTATAATTAATTATACTTGCTAATTTCATTCAATTAATATTAATAAACTTATTTTATATTATTTTATGACTTGTCCCCACATAAACTATCTACTTCTCTCAAAGCAATTATTTTAAACCAATTACACGTGTACATTAAAAAAAGGGGATATACATCCCAATCAAAACACAAAAAAATGTCAAAGTCGTAAGGTGGAAGCGCTCGGACAGCGTACCTAATCACTTTTTTAGAAAGAAGTAGAAACATTTGATGTGTTGACTGCATTGTTCTAAACGAATCGTTGTTAAATTGATACGTAATGTCTTACATCAGGAAATAAATGAGACAATAAAATAATAAAGATCAAATATGACGTGAGCATTACAACTTACCAAAAGCACCTTGCAAACCACTAAGTCAATGGGAAACAAAGGGTTTTATATGCATTTTTACTTAGTTTGTAATCACATGTTTAAAATGGTTTGCTTATTTATGAGTATCACACACACATATATATATATATATATATATATATATATATATATATATATATATATATCAAAGGTTTGATTTTCACAATTAGTTTTTCAATAACTATTTTTATATATATATATATATAATTGAGTTTAGTTCTAGTAATTATGGAATGAAATATTGTAACTATATATATATATAATTGAGTTTAGTTCTAGTAATTATGGAATGAAATATTGTTTTTGATATCTCAAATTTTTATTTTTTTAATAATATGTTGAATTCACAATAAATATATTATTGTAATACTACATATCCACTAGTACATAATCATCATCTTCTTTCGATAAAAGATATTCATTTAAAACAACTTTAACATATTAAATAAACCAAATATTTCAATATAATACATAGCATATAATTGTATTTAAACATTTGAATTATGTATAAGTAATATTTGAAACTATATTTATATATAAAATAATTAAGTATAATGGAATAGGTGGTTTATTCTCTCCTCAAATTCAAGTGTCAATGTTACATGTTGTTGATGTGTGCCCTATGTTACATGTCATTGTTAGGTCATCTATTTTACATGTAAATATGTTGCATTTCCATCTCCTACATAATTTTACAAATAGAAAAACAAATTAAATGTGTCATTTCATTTTAAATAATTAATGTAAAATAAGAATATGATATCAATGGAATACAGATTTGTGAGAAAAATGAAGTATGCATGTTGCTTATTGCTTAATTAAGTCTTTTACTGTTGTAAGAACTACCATTTGCTTATTTGAATATGCAAATCTATACGTCTAAGATGAAACCTTCCTCATACCAGAATGGATTTTGAAAAGAATAACGAAAATGCCAATATCATTAGCATCTATGGTTATCTCGTTTATCAATTATCAACATTCACAAGAAGATTTTTTTGGGGTGTGGGTCATGGTCAAGAAGAAGAAGATAAGCAAACCCTAATGAAAGTTGTTACCTTTTTGGTAATGGGAACCCCTCCTCTTTCATGACTAAAACATCCTCCATAGGTGTGATCCATCTTAGTATCCACTCGACATGCGACACTTGCATGTTCTAGCAGGTGGATTGTGCCAAAAATGCACATCCTTTTAGTCAATCAATACACATACCTTACAAAATCTATTGTGATTAACTAACTTGCCACTATTGGAGCATGCATCTCCTTTCCTTAAACACATCCATGCCTCTCCCTTGTAGAATGAACCACTATGATGCATTGGAAAACCTAAATTGAGTTGAAGAATAAAGGGAACAATGAAAAGAGATTCTTATGGGGAAGGTCAAGCATCTCCCATGGTCATCACTCTAATGAATTTGCACAACATCTAAAATTCAATGAAGTGATTGCATTAAGAGAAGTGAGTTGTATTTTACAACTTAGTATGAGGAATATGTGCAATGTCTATGCATAACATTATCATGACACGTGGCATAATTCATTGCAATATAATATTTAAAAATATATATAAAAAATAACCTCCTAATACAAATGAGATATGTAACATTCATGCTTATAAATCAAAATGTAAAAAAAGAAGAAGATAATACCAAGCATATGTATGTATGTATGCATGGATATTTATGGAAAATATTCTTGTCAGAACCCTTTAGGTGCTTCCTCACATTCTATGAATGAGATCCAAGGTGAATGTCATTAGAGTACAACTTGTAATCCTCATCTATAGGAACTCTACCAAAACTTGTATGATCTTTTCTATGAAATTAGTTGATTCAAATTGATTAATCCCACCAAGTTTATACACACACATATATAAATCCATCTTAACTTGAAATATTTTAAGTACCAAGAGATTTGCATCACAATTTCTTTTTAATCTTTCTTAATACCTTATAAATCTATAATTAAATTTGAATTACACTGATAAATGACTAAATGAATAAACAAAATCTTATTTTTTCATAATATATGTTTCTTTATTTTCCTCTTCCTCCATTTTAACTAGTTGGACTCATGCAACTATATTGTAATTCCTATTATAAAACCATATGTCTTCAAAAAACGATTTATCATGGCCACTAGATAAACTAAACCACACATGGTTTGTAGTTTTCCTATTCTATTAATATAGGGTAGTTTCATTAGTCTTCGTAGAAACACATTAACATGGCATCTATGAATGAGTGAGATAAACTAAACCACACATGGTTTGTAGTTTTCCTATTCTATTAATGTAGGGTAGTTTCATTAGTCTTCGTAGAAACACATTAACATGGCATCTATGAATGGGTGAGAGTTAAGTGTTGCTCCAATGTAATGCACATGTTACAGATATATTAAAGATGTTTTAAAAAATATATAATAATAAAATATAAATTAATTTTTTCATTATTATAAGATTGATGATAAAACTTATTTATTTTTAATATTTGATAAATAAAAATATAAAAATTATTATTTTTATATTAAAACATTAGAAAATAACATATTTATTTTTAGTTTTTTAATCTAAATTGAAATAATTAATAATAGTTATATGTTATGAAAAATACATATACCTACAAGATAGATAATAAAATCTGAAAGCATTTATTTCCATGTAACTTCAATCACATCGTCATCTCAATTAACATCATCAAGGATTTAAACCTACTAGCAAATTGAATCTTCAATTGGTTATGATAAGGTCACCTTACCATTCAATGTACTTTTCAAATTTTCCCAAAGTCAAAAGTTTACTCACCTTATTCATATGGCTCACCTAACTCTTCTTACCCAAAAGATGGTGTTACCAATAATTGTACTTATCAAATTTTCTGTATGTCAAAAGTTTACTCATCCTACTCATATGGTTTATCTTAATTCTTTTTAGTTAATTTCTTAATTTTATTTTTTTTGAAAAGTTTACTCATCCTAGTCATATGGATTATTTTAATTCTATATTATATATTTTTAAAGCGTCAATGTATATTATATATGATTGAGCATTGATGTGTATATATATCTTTGTGCACCATGAAGTCTCTTGTAATGGTATTGACAACAGTAATGGAAAAGATAACGGTATCATAAAAGGGAATGGCGTTGATATTTTAGTTAGGAGCACTAGTGTTCTAATTACAATTATCAACATTATTGCAATTTTGCTTTTATATCACACTGGTGCATAACAATCATTACATGCACTTGTGCATAAATAGGTATAAGACACACTAATGTGCTAAAACTAATACAATGCAATAATATGTTTCAGTACTGAATTTTTTCGCATTGCAGGTATGCAAACACTATAGGGAAAACACATTCTAGTGGAGGTTTTTGCAAAACCTCCCCATAAATTTCTCCCTTTTTCATTTATAGTGCAGGTGGGAAGTTGGGGGTTTTAGTGGTGCCACTTACACATTGTATTTAACGTGTATGCTATTGTAGTGACATCCATTCAAAGTTAAAGTGACACGAACACAACGCTAGTTTTTGGGGTTTCTCTCGTTCAACGTTAAATACATCACTTAACTGACACAAGGTTTTTTTAAACAAAAAAAATATATTCTATCGCACGGTATGGTAGTTTTTTCCTTCTAACATTTGCCTTGTCTCATGCATGTGTACTCTACTAACTAGCAATTTAGTATTTTGTTTAATGGTAGCCTAAATATGAATTCTACATTGAGTGATTACAAGTTGTACACTCTAATTGAGCTTCCAAGGAACAATGCTAATATAATGGTGGGTGTTTATTTCTTTTTCCTTTATATTTTCTTTCAAGCATGCTAGTTGTAACTATGTATGTAGTTGGTTGATAATGTCTTTCAACACTAATAAGGTTAACTAGAGTTGAAATCCATGCTTTTGTCCGTCACTTTTAAATACACCAAGATTACCCCATTTAAGAAATTAGTGCCAATATCCTCTCTATTTTATTCAAAAGATTAAACTTGTATGTCATTATTATTAACAATATTGCTAAACTTGTGGTCATTTTTCCTCTCTTTAAGAATCAAATGAAATATTATTAAAATGAATAAGCTCTACAATGCAATCGATGTTGTTAGCATATTTCATTGATCATGTTTCATGTGAGAAAAAACAATCAATTTGAAATTGAAAGAATTCTCTATGTTATCTTATGTTTTCAAGCTTAGAAATACTATCTTATGTTTTCAAGCTTAGAAATACTTTTGGACAGTATGGAGAAGCATGCAATGAGGATGAATTCAATCTCTTAATATGAGTAGGTAAGAGATCCATCTAATAAGACTTGGACACTATAGGGTAGTTATGGTTTTCTCATGATATACCTTTTTCTAGCATTGGTATAGATAACACAAGTTCACATTATGGAGATGTGGAATAACAAAATGGACCTAAAATCCCTCTCCTACCATGAACTACAATTTGTTATTATATTTTGAAATAGTGACTAGTTAAAGAAGTTGAAGTTCAAAAGGAAGTGACTAGAAAGGATTGTGTGCACTGCAAACTATGACTTAAGATTAAATCAAAGCAACATCGCATAGGATTCATTTTTACACAAAATTGCATGCGAAAGAATTCAAGTCAAAAAAAGACAACAAGTTTAGGAACTACACAACCTTAATTTGTCTACAAAATAAATAAAACACCATACGTCTATTCTTCCAATAACAAAAATTATCAAGGAGACTAAGAAAGTTAAATAAATCATAATTGTATTTTGAATCATGCCCAATGACATGATCCTCTTCATCCACCAAAATGCACCTACATAGAGTTATATTGTCATCATTCTAGAAGCTTAGTGTTATTTCTAGTCCCAAAAATATAAAGGATAAAACTTCAACCAATTTTCAAGAACTATTGTTTGCTCAAGACATCAATATCTTCAAAAGTAGGGAAATTATCCGTTAAAGATATTGATAGGGGTACAAGAAAGAAAATAAAAATAGTAGCAAGATTTAGTCTTCCATAGATGATGCATAGGAACTAATTAAGCATGTTACTTACAACAACATTATACGTTCAAAAGTACGGAAATTATGCTATTTGTTAAAGATATTGATAGCAATAAAAGAAAGAAAGAAAATAGTAACAAGATTGAGTCTTCCATAGATGAAGACACAAATTTAATTGTGAAAGGTTTCATTAGTGGTTCATGAGGAGACAAAGTGTGGGGGAGAATGAGTTGTAATGGTAGGAAGACGTAGAACTAATAAACTAGGGTTTGGAATTAAATATTCAATCGCAATAGTTTAGGGTATGTTGTTAGGTGCAAGGCAGAGGCGATCATTAGGGATGACAACCATAGTGTCGAACATAGTGATCACATAGTCCTTTAAGGATGCGACCACAGGTCAAACAACCAGTGGCTCTAGTTCCCCTTTAGAAAAGAGCAGAGGAGAAAAGGACCGACACGAATGGAGGTATCAAAATAGATGAATCCAACACAGGAGAAACTAAAAGGAAAGTTTCAGAACAACTATTTATCCAAAAAATAAAAATAAAAATCCTAAGTATGAAGTCATCTCCTCCAACATTGGAGACTATGTTCAGTAGATGAAAGACCATGCCATCATAGGAAAATTTCTAGGCATCTGACCATTAGAAAACTCCCTTATAGGTTGGATTGCATCATGATGGAATACTAAAGGAGAAATAGACCTGAAACTAGGTGTAGAGGGATTATTCACAACAATTTTCTCATGCTCGGA
Source organism: Picea sitchensis (assembly GCA_010110895.2). Lineage (NCBI taxonomy): Eukaryota > Viridiplantae > Streptophyta > Pinopsida > Pinales > Pinaceae > Picea > Picea sitchensis. The sequence goes on along the minus strand of SNQJ01S0007225.1, from coordinate 7,596 downwards.
GGACCGAGAGAAAGTCTTCGAGGAAGGGCCACACTTTTTCAACTTTGCAAGACTCCACATGAGGTACTAGTCAGAGAGATTCAACTTGAAGAAAGAGGACTTTACAACTTCTTCATTTTAGATAAGGATGTCCTCCTTTCCTAAAGAATTCTAAGACAGGTAAAACTTAGAGGGTTTAGGAAACACCCTAGGATCCTTCATTAAAATTTCAGAGGTCATGAAGCAAGGGAGATACACCTCATATGCATGGATCTCTGTGTACATGGATGTTTTTGGAGCTCTCCTGAACTCCATAAAAATGAATTTTCAATACTTAGAATGGATACAAACCTTGGAATATGAACACATACCATTTATGTGTCACAAATTCCACGAGCATGGTCATTTGTTCCATTAATGTCCTTTGAACGCAACAAGAAACAATGACAAAGTTAAGGAGGTAATTGACCAAGAAGGATTCTCCAAAGTCTCTAGCAAAAGGAAATCGGGGCTCAAAGTGAATATCCCCAAATCCACAACACCCACATCCAATAGTAACAGCTTCCAAATGCTAGTCGAGATGAAGGAGGATGTAAGAACCAAAAAACAAGCCATGGATAAAACCTCAAAAGAGGATAATAACACAAAAGAAAAGGGTAGAAGATATGAAACGACAAAGAACAAAACAAGAAGAGGCCAAACTTGAAAACCCCATAGGGGTAGAAGGGGATCAGACCATGGACCTAGAGGAATAAATCGAGAAGGAAAGTGAGAAAGAGGAGAAATATGATAGAATGGAGGAAGATGAAATAGAGTTGAACTTCTCGGTTCTCATTTCCATCCATGGGGTACAAGCCATAACAAAGATACCAAAGGAAAAATATCAAAAAGCTACAATAAAACCTTTTAAAGAGGACAGATAAAGTGCCTAGCACATTACAAAGAAAACCCCCACTGGGAGGATTAGGAATACACACCAATCTAATGAAAGATATGAATAAACAGAATGTTGATGAAACAAAGTGAGGACAAAAAACAATCAAGAAAAAACTAGAGGAAGAAGGAGCGCTTATGGTGGACTTAGGACAAACGATGTAAATTCTAGCTAAATAATTCTCCTTGCAACCCAAAGTTTAATAATGAAAGTTATATATTGGAATATAAGAGGCCTCAACACCCCAAGAAAACAATGCATTCTCAAAAATCATATAGCGCAGGTAAAACCTATTGTAGTTCTTGTACAAGAAACAAAATGCAATAAGAATAGTATGACCAATATAGCCAACTGTTGTTGGAAGCACAGTGAGTTAGCTTCAACAGAAGCATAGGGTTTTACAGGGGGGATGGATTTGTTAGGGGACCCCACGAAAATCAAAATATAAGACATTCAATTTTCAGAGAGTTATATTTCAGTTGGCTACATACTTAGAGAAACACGAGAGATAAGACTAATTAAAATATTTATGGTCCTTCAATTCCAACTCTCAAAGCTTCCTTTTTGGACTCTTTGACAACCCTAGGGGATCGATATAAAAAAAATCCATGGATTCTAGGGGGATACTTCAATCAAACCATGTACCTTGAGGGGGGAAAAGGAGGCCTATGAAGGTTGGATGCATACAACATATGATTCAAGGAAATCTTGGGAAAATCGGGGTTGATTGATCTCCATACTGATAATGGAAACCACATGTGGAATAACAAGTGGTGAGGAACCCATCAAGTTTCTTTCATACTAGATCACTTCCTCATTTTTGAATCCTTACAATTGATAAAACCCAACTTTTCAGCCGAAATCCTCCCCTATACAAGATCCGACCATTGGCATGTTCTTCTTTCTTGTATTGATCTCTCAACCCCAAGACCCAAACCCTTCTAATTTGAAATATGTTGTCTTTATCGCCCATATTTTATGCCCAATATCAAGATCTGGTGGTCATAGAGTGGGATTCATCGAGGCAACAAGATGTAATAGCTTCGCCAAAAATTAAAGAATGTAAAGAAACATAAAAAAAAATGGAATAGAAATGTATTTGGGAATATATTTGAATCCTAATAGAAATTGGAAACATACATGGAAAGATTGCAAGAAAATATCACCCAAGAAGGAAGAACCAAACAACACATAATAGAGGAACACTGCATCCTACAAGACTTAAGCAATAGGGAGAAGCAAGAAGAAATCTTATAATGCCAAAAATCCAAAATAAGATGGCTTAATTAAGAGGGAGACAAAAAAACTAGGTTTTTCCACAGCTCCATGATTAACCGAAGGAATCACAATCACATTATGTCCTTACAAGCGGAGACAGGGGAGGTTCTAGAATCACAAAAGGACATTGAGGAGGCAATAAGAACTCACTTCAGTCGGATTTTAACAGAACAACTAAACCAAAGACAAGGAGTGACAATTAACATACTAAAGAACATACCATCCTTGGTCATCCCTAAGAAAAAAACAACTTGATGAGACCAATATCCTTTGAGGAAGTCTCCAACATAGTCAAATAACTCATAACTAATAAGGCCCCAGGCCTAGACGACTTTACAACAATTTTCTTCCAAACTTGTTGACCCATCGTGGGCCAGGAAGTATACAAACAGTGGAATAATATCGGACTTCAGGGACCATTCTTCAAGCTCTCAACTCCACCTTTCTTACTCTCATCCCCAAATCACAAAACCCCAACTTTGCTAATAAATTATAACCAATTTCTCTTTGAAATGTCATCTATAAGATCATCTCCAAAACCATAGCTACAAGGTTCAAGCCTATTCTCCCTAAAATAGTCTCACCCGAATAGGGAGGCTATTTCGAAGGAAGGAAAATCATGGATGGTATCATCTTAGCACATGAAACCATCCACTCTCTGAAGTATTCCAAGTCTTCGGGCATACTTATAAAATTGGACATGTCCAAGGCCTATGATAGGCTCAATTGGTAATTTCTAATGCAAATTCTTGCAATGTTTGGGTTTTGCAAGGAGTGGATTACATGGATAAAGGATATCATATTCCCATATTTCTTCTCCATTTTGGTCAATGGGACACTTTCGATCACGTTCAACCCATCGAAAGTAATTCGTTAGGGGGATCCTCTTTCCCCCTTTCTCTTCATTCTGGCAGCAAAAGGCCTTAGGTGTAGTCTCAAAGATGCCCTTGATCAACAAAAACTAAAATACATTGGGGTCCACCCCTCCATGAACCCTTTGTATCACCTCTAGTTCGTGAATGACATCATGCTTATGGGATCCCCCACTATGCAATAATTCGTAGTCTTCAAAACCATCCTGGAAACCTTTATGCTAGCTTCAGGGGATCTAATAAATCAATATAAGTCATGGATCTTCTTCCTCAACACACCTCTAAGAATCTAGAGGCACTTGGAAAAACTCCTAGGATTTCAATGGAGATCCCTTCCATCCAATTACCTCGATGTACCTCTACTTGAGAATACCATCATAAATCTATCCTGGGAAATCCTCATGTCTAAAATGGAAAGTAGGCTAGAAAACTAGATATTCAGGACCCTAAATCTCCCTGGAAGGGTTACCCTCCTAAAATTTGTCCTCAACTCCCTTCTTATCTATCTTTTCTATGTTCTAGCTGCTCCAACAAAGATACTTAAGGATATCAGAGCTCTACAATGAGAATTCCTCTGGGGTGGCCCCAATAAAACTAGAAAATGGGCATTAGTTTCTTGGGATAAAGTCTATTTAACCCAAAATGTTTGGGGCCTGGAAATTAAGGATCCAATTATCATGAACATAGCATTAGCATCTAAGCTATGGTGGTGCTAGTTGAAGCACCATACATAATTTTAGGGTCGGATATAGAGGAAAAAATATGCCAACAGGATACTCGAAGAAGAGATAATCTAAATGGAGGCCACAAGCCCAAGATCCATGATCCAGAACAATGTGTACAACAACAAGGCCAATGTCAAAACCCATAGCTTATGGGAAGGGTGCATCAGCTCTATTTTGGGAAGATGCACAGAAACAAGAAAACAAACTAGCATTATGTGAATCCCTACACAACACAAAGGAAAAATTAAAGGCATTAGGGTGGCACAGGAATCGACAATATTGGCAGGAAACAAGCAATCTTGAACCATTCACATATCGACAATGGAGAATACGGGAGCAATGTGCATCGAAAATATCAATAGAAGAAAGAACCCTATGGGATAGTAGCCTCAACACTAAAAGAATTAGTGCACTCAGAGGCATGGACATACTCAAGTGGGGATCAAAAGGAGATGGTAAATTCAAATTAAAAGATGCCCATGAATGGGCCACCAACCAAAACCAAGAAGAAGAAGAAGAAGGCATTTGGAATAGAATCTGGAACTCATAACTATGGCCTAAAATATCCATGTTCTTACAACTCCTTGGAAGGAAAAAAACAATAACATGGGACATGATTTCAAAATATGATTCGAAGGACCATCAATTTTCCATATTTGTCAATGAGAGGATGTGTATTGATCTAAGATTTATGGGATAGAGGAGAAACAATATTCAAACAACCAAATCAATTAAGAGGAACCATAATGTAGATCCTTGAAGGCTAGAGACAATCCCCCTTTCATAATCCCATTGCAAGCAGGATATGGAAATTTTTTCCAAGCCTCCTATTATGGAATGAATGAAATCAAAGAGTTTTCAAGAGAGAACATAAAACCATGAATGAGATTTGGTTCATCATCAACGCCAACATTCAAGATTCTATCAATGCATTTTAGTGGTTGAAAGAGGCAAAACAAAAACTCAAGGAGTGGAAAATAACATTCTACAAGAATGGAAGATTCAACAAAGCTCCGCACTAGCAACTCCACACACTCGACCAACAATGAAAACATCTCCAAAATCATGGTTTGCACCACTACCAGGATCCATCAAGCTCAACTTTGATGGGAAAGCCAAGGGGAATCTCGAACTAGCAGGTGCAAGAGGAGTATTCAAATACCATCATGGCTCATTATTGAAAATATTTGTGATTCATTTGGGAAACAACACTAATAATGTTGCAAAATTGGATAGTCTATTGCACGGACTCCAAATAGAAAATAGATTATCCTATAAAAATGTCGTGGTGTAAAGAGACTTTGAACTAATCATTCAGACCATAAAAAAGATAAGAAGTGGCTCAAACATAGATAAAGTCTCAAGAAATTAGCGCATGGTTTCCATGTGAGCATAGGTGGCCACTCTTATCCTCTCCATAAAAAATATAACATCGTTGCATGTGCATAGAAGTGCCAACAAGTTGACAAATAGGTTAACCAATAAGTCAATGACTCTACCAAACTAGAAAATTATCTTCATTTGGGAAATGGTAGGAGCAAGAAAACTCAAAAACAATTGCCACACCATCAATGAGATGGAGAACCATAGGACCACAAGGAGGGAATTCATAGCCAGTTGTAGGTTTGTGCAATCCACAATCTAATCCAACCCATTGATGTCCGATCATCATGAAGAAAGGGCTTATGCAGACTAGTGATTGCATGGATGGGAAAGAAGAGAAATTTATGGCAACAAAAGGTGGAGGAATGTCTCGTACCACAAGTAGGATGAACACTATAACTAATTGATAGTTGAAGCACATAACCATGTCAATTGATAGTAGGATCACCTTCCTCCATGATCAAAACAATTAGGAAGCGATCACTACACATTCCCACATAAGCATTATGAGTTTAAAAGGGAGGCAAAGGAAGTGCATGGAGATTGTGGATTCAAGAAGAGAACCAAGTTTATGGATTAAGTCAAAAATTCAGGCCAATGCAAGTTCAGACAAGAATTTGAGGGGAAGAGGCAATGAGAGAAACATAAGGGGGGTAAAGCTAAATCCACCTCCAGGGACATATAGAGGTCATGTTTAGGATAAGAATCATTTCAGAATGGAAGAATAGAACTCCAATTAGATAGGAAGGGGAAGAAACCTCGACTCCAAGGGAAAGGGTATCAACAGAGAGGAGGAGATGCACCAGGAAACTAAGAGAAACATAAAAGGTAAAAGAGTGATGCAACCAAAGACAACCAAACAATAGGAGAAGGATAGGCACATCCCCAAGGCACATCAGGATGCAGAGGAGGCCCAACAATCCTACCAGAACCACTTCAAGGAAGACACAAAGGTGAATTTGGAATGATATGAGGCACAAATGCAACAGTGAAAGACTAAAAGGACCAATAAGGAGATCATAGAAGAAATATCTGGTTGGGTGAAGGAATATGGGTTCTCCCACACTAGGGAAAATAAATTACAAAAGACTACAAAGCTATACTGGACCCTTAAATCTATCCTAGCATAGGTTATGGAAGAGAAACATACTTTATTTCGTGGAAAATCCCCTACAATAATGGGTTGTACTGCAGTGTATCAATGATCGTATAGAAACAAAATCACAACCCAAACATGCAACAAATATATAATAACTGATTTCAAAAGAAATAATTAACTATTGGGGTGGGAAATAAAGTTTGACTCACCTAGAGTCCTACGGTTGATGTCGTTCCCGATTGTCGTAGTCTTTCTGCTTCTTTCCAATAGTTTCTCTACAACCTGCAAAATCATTGAAGATGTGAGATTATAAAAAGAGGTAGTTATACTAATAAATACATGTTAGTCTAATGAAATATATCAATAAAATATTAGAAACTCGTATTCTACGAAATATATGTGAAAATATTGCAATGAAAACATTACAAGCACAACATATTTCGAAGGAAATAGTTTCTATTTTTATTAAGCAGCTAAGGTAGTTATAACTTTATACTTGTCATGTGTGGCACTGCCATGTTGAAAGATATCCCAGGTTCATCCACCCATGCTCCTTCTATACAAGATGGTATTGAATTTTGATCAACCATGAGCTCAAAGAGGATATAAGGGGAAACTCTTGGCAAGATAAGATGATGATTGGAAAAGAGGGTTGGAAGCAAGGGTTTCTAGGTCAAACCAACAACAACAAGGATGTATAGGGTTTTACAGACTTGGCAGGGTTATCCAAACAAAGGTTTTCTTAATGTGTGCCAAGAACCATTACTAGTCATTACCTTTCTCCTTGGACAAATTCTCGTTTTATGCGGTCTCTAGTTGGTTAGAGATGGTCGAGAATGGGTAAAAGGAGTTAGGAAACTAACCAAACCCGTAACTCACCATTAATTAGGCATAATTAGATTTTTTAAGCATTTTTTGACATGTAAGCGATTGTCCCTTCAGTGGATTGTGTGTATGCGAGTACCATAACTACGAGGGCACGTACATATTCCAATAAACTATTTTTTGGAAGGTCTCAAGGATATATTGGGAATAATAGTTTGTAAATAGGATAGGGATTAGGCCAACAATCTTGTCAATTATTCAAAGGTGGAAGTTGACGCTATAAAAATACTCCCCAGATTCAATTCTCAACCAAACTGGACCAAATTGATTGTCGGATCGTGATGCTAGATAAAAAAAAGTGGAGGCAATGGCTCACAATGTCTTGAAGGTCCCTTTCATGCAAACAGGGAGTCCAAGCAATGGGACAGTCCCAATGTAGAATCAACCCACTCAAACAGGCACAAGAGGGGGACCTGCAAACCCCATAGAAATCAAAGATGA
>SNQJ01S0007224.1:93871-115961 GCA_010110895.2 Picea sitchensis | reverse complement strand
GGGATCGTTTATTTTTTATCATTCCATCCGTGCATGCAGCAAATCTGCTGTCTTCTTGCGGTCACGGGTATTTCTTTGTCATTTGATTGTATTCTAGTATAGATCCATGAGATCTGACTGACGTTTAGTCTATATATTTCAGTAGGCGATTTGTATTCCCACGCATGCACTATTATTTGTCATAATATTGAGTTGTTGGTCTTATATGCTATTGCATGTGTCATTTTATGATTGTAAAACCTTTGTTATGCTACATGCAACTATAATAACCTACATGCAACCATAATAATTGACATGCAAACACTTTAAACAAAAGAACATCTTCATCGACCACTAAAACGCATCCAGAAACCCCCAGTGTATCAGATCTGCACGTTGGAGCAGTAAGACAGTAGCAAATATCTTGATCAGCCGGATCAGGGATATTTCAAAGGACCCCTTGACTTATAAGCATTTGTTAGACAGGTTCATTAAGTCCCTTGTTCTTGAGATCTCTAAGGATGTTGTTACAATGACCCATTTGTGAGGAAGATCCTATCCTTAAGGCCCAAGAGATATATTTGGTTTATTACAAAACATGTTATTTTACAATAATAATTAATGCAAGATTCTCTCATGTTCACCTTTGAGACCAAGAGAATCTCATAACTAGTTTGGATAGGTTCCTTTTCCTTGAGGTCCTAGTCTTTATGGAGAAACACGAGTATTCCTTATGGGATTCCTTGAGAATATACCACAAATATTATTTATCCCTAGGTTCTTGAACTACATCCACTCCTTACCAAGGGGGGTTTCCCATTCCCTTACCATCATATAATTTCATCTTGGTTCAAATTCCACCTTCCCAAGTTGGTTATATTTTGGATCAACAAAAACTAATGAGGCTCCTAATCAAGAGAAGAAGAAAATGAATAAGAACCAAGGGCATGTGGGAATTAATAAAACCAATGTTATGGGAAATAATGCTAACTAGGTTTAGATGAAAATTATAAAATGGTTTAAGATTAATCATCCTTGTGCTATTTGTGGGGATGATAATTATGCTCATGGGTCTCCTGATATTATTGAAATTATATGATTAAGGGTTCAACTACCTAATCGAGCTAAACAACAATAGTTGACAACATTGAAGAATCTTTTTGTTTAGCATAATTTTTTTTAATCGAGGCATAGATATTAACATTTTAACCTCTTCTTGAACCTTCCAACCAAGTGACCCTTCCCATCATAACATTTTGATGGTTACTAATATGGTGAATCTCCAATTGTGTAATAATAATGATGAGAAACCTAACCTTGAGGCTTCTACTAGTAAGGAGACTATGCCTCTACTCCATGATGTTCCTTTGTGGATTTAGCTACATATATCCAAGCCATGAAATACATCTAAATTGATGGTGCCTAAATATTGTTGATTGTTATTTTAGGTATTAGTTTCTCAAAATCTAGGTTGATGACATTTGTTTTATATAATGTTGAATCATATTTCCCTCCTTATATGGATTTACAAGTCACATAGGGATTTCAAAATTCAACATTGCATAGTGGAAGAAGATGCTTTGTCATGTGTCATCTCATACAAAATTTGGAAGAAAATCTGCTCTCCTAAGATTTTTCCATTTAGATTATTTTGAGAGAATTTGATGGGATCCCTTCCTACCCTTTAGGAGTCTTTGATAAGTTATCTATTACCTTAGGGAAAAATACTATTCTGATTGATGTATAAATTGTGGCTCATTTGGACTACATAATGTATGTCATGAAGGAAACTTTCATAATCTATCTTTCATACCATGCAATTTTATAGTGAACATGGAAACAAAGTCATGATCAAGAAACTTATATATAGTAATCGTAACCCTACTCGGAATACAAATAATTCTTTTCCCCTTGTAGGTACCGATAGTTTGATTCCTAGCATTTTGGATGTTGGTATTGGTCTTTATAAGGACTCATAATTGTTGGCTGCATCCTTTGGTGACCTACCATAGGTATATTAGGTGGCTTCATCCTCACTTCTTCAGATATCCACTCTCATTGAGTATAATCCTTTAGCATTAGGCCAAGAGACTTGTCATATGACTAGGATTCAACTTCCCATCCTTTCCATTTGATGGCATATTTTGATCCATCTAACCTATTTGGCCTTAGTATTCCCTAACATTGAAGAGTTCCTTGAGGCCTTGATGACCTTTGGATTGGATGAACCTACTACCAAACCCTTAGAATTTATCCCTATTGGTGAAGTTGATAGTTTAAATTCTTCAAGACATACTCCATTTCCTTTGAAAGAGGATACCATGGTCTAGTTTTCCATAAAAAACATTGTTAATATTTTCATCAAACATAATGTTGTTAAATAGTTTAAGGGTCAAAATGTTTCCATGTAATTAATAGATCATGAATAATATGATAAGACTTTCCAATTGTTGTTTCATGTGTGCAATACCTTGGATTGGATTTTATGGTAGTTTTGGGTGATTCTCATTACCGTGTTTGGTTAGATAAAATATGTTACTAATATAGGTTTACATATTCCCTTTCGATTGTTGCATTTCAACCTTTTGCCAACCAAATTTGTTGTAGCACCTCTTCATTAGACATTGGTACATTTTCCTCTTCTACTAATTCATTATTTCACATGTTTGATAATTGATGCTTCCTATGATGGTTTGACCTAGATTAACACCTCCTTGTTGAAGGACACCCATATAAAAAATTCTTCTTAGAATCAAGTTCCCTTTCAGATCTAGTTTCCATTGTGAGCATCATTCTCCTCTCTTATAGATTTTTGGAATGTACCATAAGGGACCCCACTAATTTATTTGGCTATTTTCTCATGCACATTACTTTTTATTGCTCACTTCCATCTAGTGTTCGCTTATTTTTGTCTTTTCCATCTCTAGTGTGTGCAAATAATCACCATTGGAGGGTAGACTTTCACCTGGGTATTCATTGATTCATGCATGCCTTTTTCCTTTCTTTATTTTGACCAAATGTTCTTCATGTTCTTGGTAACTTGTTATTTTGCAACATGTGAACCTTCTCTATTGATTCTTTCAGTGTTTCCAATGAACATGAAAAAACATAAAATAATATAAAACACAATAAAACTAGGGGAAAGAAAGGAAGTGTTGCAAGTTCAATATTTTTCCCAATTTGGTAAGTCCCCCTGAGTCTTTCCTGGCTAGTCATTGATGTCACCCTTACTAAAATTTCTATGTTAATTAACCCTTACATATCCTTAAACCTGATAATTATGGTCATTGAGTTTTGTCAACCCTGTAGGCTTAAAAAAAATGTGATTTTGAACTCACTCACCCTTGCATATGATTCCACCATTAATTTGTTAGTTCCTCCATGGTTTTCTTTCAAAAGTAGTTGTTTTCCACATTAATATTTTGCTTCTTGATCCATTTCAAGGGAAGTCAAGTATCATCCTTCTCATGCTTTGCCTATACCTTGAGTTTCAGAGTATATGTCTTAATCTTTCATTCGGTATTTTTTTCCTTGTATTGGTTCAAGTGATTCAATTTCCTTTATTCTAAGGAATATAATCCTATTTACCATGATACATTTACTTTTGGAGTTATATATAGAGGCTTAATACCTTGGTTTCCACTTTCCTCATTGGTGGATTTCATCACATTTGGGAGTGTATTATCCTTGTTGATCCTTGACCAAATAGTTCCTTTTCATGTTGCTCTTCAACTCATTTATTCACACTGTTAGGATGGTACTAGTACCTTGGTGACCATTTCCATCATTGGTGGGATACCTCACATCTAGTTGGGATTCTCATCATTAATTTCTTATTATATGGTTTCTCATGTGTTCTACTTCCAATCCTTATAACATGGGGAGGATTGTTCTTTGTGGTGTTAGTTCCATATTTAATTGAAGACCAAGGATATGTTGTGGTTATTTTTCCATCCTATAATGGATCCACTTTTTGGATATATTTCTAGCATTTGAGTTCATTGTAAGTATAGGCCCTTTCCAACTTTGTCCCTCATATTATCTAGTTCTATGCCATTCACCTTCATGGCATTATACCATTAAGGTTATGGGATGTATGGTTGTGTGTGTGTATTGATGTACTTTATTACCACCTTCTCATTGTTGAGTCATGGATCGATTTATATGATATGAGAATTGACTTGATTCACATGATCATGAGTATGCCTAACTCATGAAAGAAAGGATAAGTGTCTTTCCTTTGGTTTTGTTTGTAGGTGGTTTCTTTATCCTTTATTCAGTAGATGAATTTCTCCCTAGGCTCTCGAAAGTCCTTTTTGACGAAAAAAATTCTTAATGTATTTTAACCATAAAATGATATGCATACCTCATATATTAGGGGGAATTTGTTATTATTGAACTTTAGCTTACACATACTAAACAATTGTGTTTCTGCAATGCATTGCCACACGGTCTTATTTAGTATGGAATTGTTGGAATGACCTAGAACTTTGGAAAATGTCAATTTTTTCTTGATCATAAAGAGCAATGTTGATACCTCCTTAAATTAATTGCTACAATTCTCACAATGGCCTAATGCTAATGATGTCCCCTTCGATAGAGGGTCAAGCTTGATAAAAAAGTGATCCTATGTTTATTTTGTCACATTTGATCACTTGTGATGAGCCTAAAGCATGTATATTTTAGGAATAATCTAGAATATGGACTCATTCTTAATGTAATAACATTAAGAATAAATGACTATAGAAGGGAATTATTTACACTTCATTACATATCGTGGTCCCTGGAATGTATCAAAATTATGCTACCATGGATATCTTCTTCTCACTAAAAAGGTTTCCCAATTAAATTACACATTTGCATCTACTTGCCCAATTTGCTTGAGGAAGATTGAGGAGAGGAATATCTTTGTAGACTTTTGGAAGACAAGTGGACTAGAGAGAGATTTAAGAGGAATGAACCCAAGGAGAATAGATTTAGATCCATCTCAATATTCAAGGGTATGATATCATGGATGGAATCTATTTATTCTTATAATAAAATATCTCCTCCCCCATATTCACTTGTTCTTGATTTGATGTTGTTAGTTAAATGATATTTCTTTTGCTCATTATATTGATAAGTAGCTTAGAAGGTCATTATATTTCTTACTTGAACTAGATCGAGGGATTTGTATTGTAGAGTAGAAAAATGTTTTTTTTGCCTTATGTATAGGTTGTTTGATTAGTTCATTTCTTCCTCATACTCCTCCAACTCCAAAATCACTTGTAAGACTCTTCAACAATATGTTTTTCTTTCTTTACTCCAAACCATCACGTAGATCTTGTTTTACTTGATAGTGTAAAACTCCTTTATTTATGAGTTGTTTGTCACTAGCATATCATTGTTCTAACTAGGAACAAGTAATGCAAACATATACCAAAAATCTCATTAAAAACTATAATTATGATGGTTCTCATCAATAAACAAAAAGCATTCAAAGACATGAATTTGCATAAAGTTATGGAATATTTATAAGCTAGAGAGTAACAAGACTAACAAGATTAATTCGACTAGCTTAGGATTATCTTGATTTTGCAAGATTAGCTTGATAAACCCCATTGCAAAACTAGCTTGATAAATCAAGCTATAGCAAAAACGATGAGTGTTATATTTTATACGAAATGTTGTAATCGATTGCAACCATTCCATGCTATCCATATCCACGATTATAAGAAGCACACCAATGCATGGGGTAGGTAAAGCAACCGTGAAAGAGTGTATCTTCCTCATGAATCTTAGGGAAATAATTGTTGGTAGTATGATAATAAGTAAATATGATTTGATATAATATGACACCAAATAATTGTTGGTAGTATGATAATAAGTAAATATGATTTGATATAATATGACACCAAATAATTGTTGGTAGTATGATAATAAGTAAATGGAGAGTGAGAACAAATGTTGAGAAGGTAGTTGTGATGTTTGTCATTTTGTTGCAGAAAACATTAACTCCTTATTTTATGTTATAATAAAAAATCAAAGTTGCAATTGTTGATTTGATTTGTTTTCATAATAGAAAAGTTATCCAAAATGAATTGTGTCATAATTGCAAGATTTATTGTTTTCTCTTCAATGCCATAAAGAATACATAACTGAAATTGTTACCAAGGGGTGATTTGAGATACCAAATAGAGGTGGACCAATAAAGACAAAATAATGCATTTGCAATGGTACTTGATGTAAGGATGGATAGATTTAAGATTGATTTCAGTGTTATGCCCTACATTTTATTTGATGTAAGGATCGATATATTTAAGATTGATTTTAGTGTTATGCCGTACATTTCGTACATTTCTTTTGAAGTAGAAACCACAAGTATATAGTAATATAGAATCAACATATCATTATTCTTGAAATTTCGCTAATTATTAGTAATTAATGATGAACTAGTATTTTTAATATTCTTGTCATAATGGGGATTTGCATCTCCTCTCTACAACATTTTATTTATTATAATTGTACTTGTTACATTATAATATTTTTATTTTCATTTTTGTATCTTTCAAGTTATAATAATAATAATAATCTATTTTTAAGGTCACGACGAAGCCACACCAAATTGGTGTATGAGACCCCCTTGTTTGTGAGACAAAGGACCCCCTCTGCAATCGTCAAATACTATTCATATTTGACCAATACTAAATAAGACCAACATATATTTTTTATTTATATATTTAAATTTTATAATATCATCAAACCATTCATATTTGACCAATACTAAATAAGACTAACATATATTATTTATTTAAATTTTATTTATTATAATTGTACTTGTATCATAATATTTTATTTTTATTTTTGTATCTTTCAAACTAAGAATGAATCATTAATTTTTTTTTAATTTACTATAATTTTACTTGTTAAATCATAATATATTTTATTTTTATTTGTTATCTTTCAAACTAAGCATAAATCATTAAATGCCATTTATATTTGACCAATACTAAATAAGACAAACATATATTTTGTTTTTATTTTTATTTATTTATTTAAATTTTAAATAATACTCATCTTCTTGATTTGCAAATTCATTTTAGTCATTGTGTCATTTATATTTGACCAATACTAAATAAGACAAACATATATTTTGTTTTTATTTTTATTTATTTATTTAAATTTTAAATAAAACTCATCTTCTTGATTTGCAAATTCATTTTAGTCATTGTGTAGTGATGCAACACTTGTTCTACTTTAGTTATATTTCTCAAACATCATTTAAACAAATTAACTTAATGTTCATATATTTTCCTATTGAAATAATAATAATAATAATAATAATAATCTATTTTTAAGGTCATGGCTAAGCCACACTAAATTGGTGTATGAGACCCCCCTTGTTTGTGGGATAATGGACCCCCTCTGCTCAACGATTTGACTGATAAAATCTATGAAGGTATACATACCCTACCCCCCTCTGGATTTGAACTTGTAACCTCTTAGGAGGAAACACATGTTCTTAACCATTAAGTCCACTCAAATTATATATAATACATACCTCAAAACCCTATATATTATAGGATAAAATAATCTATTACAATGTGTTTTATATTTGAAATATCATACATGACACACTTATAATATAAATTATTTTGTATTTTTTTTAATACATTTTGCAATTTTAGAAGAGCGAAACTAGATGTAACCATTTCAATTAAACCTAACATGGAGAAAACAAATGTCATAACTAGTGTCCATATCTCAACATGAACGATTGGGTAATCTAAACTAGGATGGTAACACAAATCATTATAGCTAGTAGGGAATTTAGTGCACGAGATATAGAGTGATAATAATCAAACTTCCTACAATGGATCTATTTGGGTCAATACCATTGCGAACATATTTGGGCCAATACTTAGTAAGTTATAAAGGGGGCATATCTCCAAAATAGGTCTTTAATCATGAAAAATATATTGCAAAGGAGAAACTCCACATTCTTTCATGTGGTCAGACACTTTTTATTTTTTCACACAACATGACTAAGAAAAATAGGTCTTTAATAATGAAAATTATATTGTAAAATAGGTCTTTAATCATGAAAATTATATTGCAAAGGAGAAACTCCACATTCTTTCATGTGGTCAGACACTTTTTATTTTTTCACACAACATGCCTAAGAAAAATATGTCTTTAATCATGAAAATTATAATTATATTGTAAAGGAGAAATTCCACAATTTTTCATGTGGTCATACACTTTCTGTTTTTTCACACAACATGCCTAAGAAAAGGAATGTGGAATGGGAGAAGAAAATAAGAGAAAACCTAAAACAAATATTTTATATTGATAATAAATAAACAAATAACTTAGGATTTTAGTAGAATAACTTACTTAATTAGAAATCATTTTACTCCAATGTGCTATCCTCCATCTAATCTCCTCTCATTTCTCCTCTCCTTCCTTCAACTACTCTTTCCTCTTCTTTTCTCCACGATTCACAACACATTGTGGTTGAATGATGAAATGACTATTTCAACCTTTTTATAGAAAAACATATGCCACCATTATCAATGAAGTTAAAACAACATAATTTCATCCATAAGATCATCGTCCACAATATTATAACTAAAAAAAATTAAAACTTAAAAGGTATATTAGGAGATTAAGGTTAATATATTTAGTCGATTAAGAGGTTCATAGATTATGGGATTAAGGGTTAGTATTTTAACCATGGTAAATAGTGGTCAATATGATAGGGTAAGGGTTAGTGGTTAGGAGGTGTATGAGGGGGGTTAGTGGTTAGGAGGTGTATGAGGGTTATGTGATTAGTGGGTTAGGTGATTGATGGGAAAATGCATTAGTGGCTAGAGGGTTAGTATATCATAGGTTATTGGGTTTAGTGCAACATTGGGGTTAGTGGGTTAACGTGTTTGTGAGTTAGTGGATTAGTAGGTAGGTGATTAATGCATTAATGTTTAGGGGGTTAGTGGATTAGTGGCTTAGGTGTTAGAGGGGTTATTGGGTTAGGAGGTTTGGTGGTTTTTGAGTAAATTTGGTTCAAGGTTAGAGTCTTTAGGTATTTCATTAATGGGTTAGTGGATCCATGCAAATGTAGATCATAGCCACAAATAGATACATAATGGAGCTATGTTTCAGAATCAAATTAGAGGATATTTGGAACCAATGGAGAGAACAAATTGATCCTCTACAAGTACCAATGTCAGTGAGGGTGCTACAAGTCAGGTAGGATAACAAAATATGTGATGTTTGTACTTCACCTGAAGTATTCAATTTGACTGCCATGGTACGAGTCTACACTACGTGAATAGATGTGTTGAATTTGAACATAATGAGACATTGTTTGATTATCGGTCATTGATGTATATCGTTAACAAAGAGAGACAACCCACTGATAATGATAATGGGCATCAAGGTACCTAGTACAATCTAACAAGTGTGAATAAATTAGTTGATGTTGAACACCTGATAGAATCTACAGATTAGGGGATATTGATGTATTCCCACTGTCAATAGGGAGGGATCCTTCCACCGATGACTGCATGCCCCAAGGTACTAAAAATGACTCTAGATCCTTGTCCTAGAGAAAGATGTGTTGAATTCAGTAGGAAGAGATTCGTTGGAAGGAGGGAATTAAGGAATCCCCCATCATCCAACATGATAAGTAGAAAAAGGCCTAAGATTTGGAAGGACTTGGACGAAAAAATTATAAGAACCACATCGAGGTACGACTATGACATGCACTAGATGGAATAACACACAACAGAGACTCTCTGAATAGAAGCCAATGATAAAGACTATCATCAAATATGAGGAATCCACCAATGGGTTAGATGAAAACCAAGGTACCACACAAATCCTTATGTGTGATGATTGTTGTTGATGTCGAACACAAGGGAAACCACTTAGTCAATGACTAATGATGGTTTGTCATATGTTGAGTGCAAGGTCACCTATTGATGATGTAAATAGGCCCAGGGTGCAACTCTAGGTCATACTCTCAAAGAAATTTGTCTTGATCGATAAGAGAAGACCCGCCAACAAGAATTCAATGGGGACCTTCTATACTAGCATGAGTGAGGTACAAAGATACTTGTGAAACCAAGAAGCACTTGACTAACACGGGAAGGCTGACTTGGAAAGTAAAATATTTCTACAGAATAGTCGACTCAAGATAAAACCTCCCTTGAACAAAAGCATGACACATTATGTGAATTGGGAAGAATTGACTATAAACTGGGATACATTTATGACACAGGAGCCATAAAAAAATTCTTAATATGATTGGAAGAATAACCAACCGAAGGAGATCATGATAAAAAATGAGATAAAAGGCCTCCTAAAGCCATACTAAACCTAATAATCTTGAGACACTAATTCAAATATTTTTCTTTGTCCAAGGGAGACAAGACTACTGCCAAAAAATGAGATAGACTCTCTCCCCCCCCCCCNCCTTTTTATTTTTATTTTTTGTATTATTAAAGCCTAAAAAGAATAAAAGAATTTTATAGTATAGTGGAGGAAATGAGTGTCATGGGAAAGAAAACTAGTTCCAAAGAACAAGGAATATACCTATGCTCAATGCAAGGAAGCATGTGCAGGATAAGGACACCCATGGGAATGTCTCCTCTAAGGATAAAAAGTATCAAGTCAGAAAAGAGTAAATTTCAAGGCTAGCAACTGGTAGGAATGCATAAGCAAATGGTTCATCAACAACAAGTTGAAGCCGATATTAGGCCTATAAATGTGAGTAGTCAATATGCAATGCAATCACAACTCAACACACCAAATGTTTGGAATCCCCATGGGTAACTGGCCAGTAATAGATGAGAAGAAGATATGAAGCTTCAATGAAAAGTCATGGTGAGACTAGATAGGGCTTCCGAGCCTACACAAAAAACTCTAGCATGGGTGAAAAAATGGCTAGTGAGGAGCTAACTAGGACACCCATGAACATGTAAGCTCTATGATCCGTAAACCACACCTTTAGAGAAGCTTGAAGGTATAATGTCGCAACGAATGGGGTTGATCCTACAAACAATATGTGATCGATACGAATAAATGCATAATGTAGGCAGAATGGAACCTGCCCTATATGCCAATAAAGAGCACCATACCTATCGAAGAAGTTGAAAAATGATGGAAAATGTAGCAACACATAAATGAGGGAGTCTGATAGGTATTAGCTAGAAAATGATTGAGAAGAAGTAATGAGGCTTCAACGCAAAGTCACAATGGGAATAATCTTGACTCTCAAGCCTAATAGAAAACTTGCAGCATGGGTGCAAAAATGCAAAAAGGATCTAACTAGGGCACCCATGGAAGATAGGCTCTACCATAAAAAACACAACATTTCGAAAAGCAGTTAGATGGGTTCATGTCACAAGTTAATGGGTTTGACCTTAGGGAAAAGCATAAATTATAATTGAAATGAAAAATGCAAGGTGGGTGATACCTATTCAAATATGCCAGTTATACAAAAACATTACCTGCCCAGAGTCTTGAAAAATACTTGGTCAATTAGAAAAAGGGCCAAAAACCATCTTTAGTATACTTCCAAAACCTGAAATGCAAGAAAAAAAACTACAAGGACCATTAAATATAAGTCCAATTTATAAAAATATGACGAAACTATAGGAAGTGGGTGGAGCATTAAATAGTGGAAAACTCACTATTTTACCATCTTACTTTCAAAATTTACCAAATTTAAGCATGTTGGTGAAAATACCTTTCTACTTTTGACAAACATTCATGGATCTTGGAGCAACAAAAAACACTCACCACTTGGACCAAGTAAGTTTCAAAGCCCGCTCTTCATTTTCATCCATTCCTTTTTTAGATTAGGTGAGAATTTGAGGAGAGTGCTCTTATTTTCCTTCCAAATTTTGTGTGTATTTGATTCATCTCAGGATGAATCACGTATATATGTTATTCACCCAGTATTGAATCGCATATATACGCGACTGTATGAACTATGAATAATATACAAGTTCTCCAAAGTTTGGAAAAAAGAAAAGTTAACTCCCTTCTTCTTCAAATTTTGCAGTATGTATGTGCAATGGAGAGAATGTGAGCATGAGGCCATTGGTAATGTCATGGTATAATATGCCAATTCCATTGAATCCCTTCATCGATGTGGAATGTACATTTTTTTCTAAACGAGTAATATGCGAGCACAAATATGACTTTTGAACCATCTCATAGACTAGTAACATCTAGATGTGGAAGCTTTTATGCTTGATGGGAAACCATTGACCATCACAGTGGAGGAAATTTACTTCATTACATGGCTCTCATGAAGAGGAGAGGTAGTAAACTTGAGAACCTAAGGAGGTGGTGTCTTAACCGTTGAATACTATATATCCACCTATTGCATAGTTGATACCGTCAAGGTGGACTCACATGTATCCATAAAAAACATAGTGAGCTTGAGCCTCAGCAGAATCTTGTACAATATGACTCACATTGTAGGATCACTATCCTTACACTAGGAATAACGATCTCAAATTCAATTTTCCATTGAGTTTCTGAGACCGATGGTGTTTCAATGGAGTATGAATATGCTCAACTGTATGAGAACATAGTTGACATATTTCAATCCGAGAAAGAACAAAAACTTCGGGTTCAAAAGTGTTCTCTACACCTTATTCTTTGAGAGAGTGTTGGGCGTAATCCCAAGGACATATGTGAGAGAAAACCAATGAACATGGCTAGGCTTGATCCAATGGATAGAGTTGCTAATGTGCTTAGAAGGGGGAGTAGTTTTCAACCCCTTTAATGATAACTTCTTCGATTGGTGGGCATGACAGATACCCGCCATTGAATATTACCCATATGTTGGGATTGAATTTTTCCAGTACCCATACACGGTCATAAATCATGACGCAACGCTTGGGGAGATATGTTAACTCTTTAATTTTTAGTTATTTATTTATTTTTATTTTTAAATAAGTTGTATGTAAAAAGAATAAAATAACACATCTTTTTGGCGAGATCCACCTTACTAAAATGTGTTCTTTGGATGTGCATATATAGGACCTATGAGACCTGTTGAATTCCCATGGAAAAAGTGTCAGGGAAGAGGCGACACTCCAACCAGTGATGAGGCA
Organism: Picea sitchensis; assembly: GCA_010110895.2. Classification (NCBI taxonomy): domain Eukaryota; kingdom Viridiplantae; phylum Streptophyta; class Pinopsida; order Pinales; family Pinaceae; genus Picea; species Picea sitchensis. The sequence goes on along the minus strand of SNQJ01S0007224.1, from coordinate 102,870 downwards.
GCTACGACACTTCATAATGTGGAAAGGAGCATGGAGGCCTTGACATGTTTCAACCCTATGGCAGTGATAGATGATTTACCAATGGGGATGCAACGTCATGTAGTTAGTGTACTTCAGACATGGGTCTACCTTTTCCAATGTTTAGCAAACACCATACTTTTTTATGATAGAGATCACAAGACTCAGGCCTAGACATTTTGTGTGCCAAGGGAACAATTTTGTATCCATAAACTTTTAGGGATAGAAGCCCATCTTTTGTACTATGGACCTCATTATATATATATATATATATATATATATATATATATATACAACTTTTTTTCCTACGTTCTTACAATTGACTTGCAAACTACATATATTTCCATGTGTTAAAGGGTGTGTTCTTGTGTTATTGATGAGACAAATGCCAATATAGAATATAGTTATCATATGCATGAGTTACTATATTATATTTTCTAGGAACATGTACACAAGTAATGTAAAAAAATGATATTTCCAGAAGACATACTCTAAGGAAGCGATGGAGTAACACTAGATCACATATACGATATAAACCATTCAATTGCGAGATTGCCAACTGAGAATAAAAATAAACTTGAAAGCATTGAATACTGTGTGACATAGAATATTGAAAAATATCAATAATGACACTGTATTCGACTACATTATTGGTAGTTTCTTTGAGACAAATACCTCCAGAGGAAACTAGCAAGTGTGTGGGCGAATAAATCATCGAGGAAATGAAAGAAAGATTCTAAGTGTGGTGACTGGCACCATTTTCAAATCTGATATAGACCGATGAATCCCTTGACATCTACCACATAGAAGAAGCACAATGATCAATAATGTAGGAAAAGGGGAAAAAAAATATGTACAAAACTATATACACGAGATAAACAATAATTACAAAAGAACTATAACTTGAGAAATGAAGCTCAAGCATAATATATTTTAAGGTAGAGCCCATTTCTGGGCTCTAGAAACACATTTGCCTCATAGTATGCTAATTCATAGGCTACTTTATTCAACACACACCACACAACATACAAACTGTGCCACATAGGGTTGAACTTGCCTTCCCCCAAGGGATCCTGGTTCCGGTCATAGAGAAAAACCAGGTCCCCTTTGGAGAAAACCCTTGGACGAACAAATTTATCATAGTTGGTCTTGAAACGGTTCTTATGTGCCTCATTTTGTTGTGTTCCAGATATAAAATAGTATGTAGAAAAAAAATATGTATTTATAAATGGTAGAGAAACAATGATATAACTAGAACAATACCACAATAATACCAGAATAATACCAGAATAACACCAGAAAGAGCACTTTGATTACTCAGAGCAATGTTCACTTGCCCCTTTGAGGGGGAAACCTCCAGCAGATCAGAGCTCTATTACAATAATATCCAAGACAAAACTTCTCATACCTTCTACTCCTATTTATACTAATTATGTCTATCCAAAATAACATTCTAGAGGAAGATCCTTCTATAAGCGAAAGATTCTATTAGGTCTTCTTACATTTGACTTATTCTTCCTTATTGCTAGGCCTTATTAATATTGGCCTTTATTACATGGAAACATATTATTCTACCTACATGAGGGGTTAGGTCCCTAACATGTCCCCCCCCCTTAAAAACAACCTTGTCCTCAAGGCTTGAGATGAGGAAATTGCTGCAGAAAGATAGCTGGTTCCCAAGTGGCATCTGTTGGAGTTGTATATTTCCACTAGATTAACACTTCCTTGATGGTGCATTGATGCAAATGATGCTCACGCTGATCCAAAACTACTTGTGGTTGTAACCAAATGGAGCCTTCTTCATCCAAATTGGGAAGGGCGGTTTGATTTTGGCACTTATTTCCAATCACCTTCTTTAAGCAAGAAACATGAAAAACAGGATGCAGCCTAGAATGACTAGGAAAATCTAATTGATAGGCCACCTATCCCACCCACTTGAGAACAATATAAGGACCATAAAAATTGGGCGCTAGTTTCTGACAATGGTCATCCTTGAGTGAATTTTTCTTATAAGGTTTCATTCAAAGAAACACCTGATATCCTTCTTCAAATTGACGTTCAGAGCGACCTTGATATGCCTTTTGCTTCATGCGATTCTGGGCCATGACCAAATTCTATTTGAGGGTATGAAGAATAGCCTCTGAAACTGTAATTGTTTGATCAACCACCTGGACGTTCAAGACACCTGGAAAGTATGAGAAAATTGAAGGTGGCTTTTGTCCATATACTACTTCAAAAGGAGTCATGCGGGTAGTTGTATGGTAAGAAGTGTTGTAACACCATTGAACTAGTGGTAACCATTGAGCCCACTAATTTATCCTGATTCAAAACATTGAAAATATGTTTCCAAACACTTGTTGACAACTTTAGTTTTACCATGAGTATGGGGATGATAAGTGTGTTGAGATGCAATTGGGTGCCTTGTAGCTTGAACAGTTCTTGCAAAACATTGCTGGTGAAAGTGGGATCTCGATCATAAACAATAGAATGAGGCATTCCATGAGGCTTGAAGATCTGATCCATGAAAATTTGAGCCACAATGGAGGTTGTAATGGGTGTTGAAGAGTACAAAAATGAGCATACTTGGAAAGACAATCAGTTACCACCATGATGACTGATTTATTTCTTGATTTAGGTAATCCCAAAATAAAATCCATAGAGATATTCCTCCAAATAACATCTGGAATCAGAAGCGGTTGTAGTGTGCTAGAAGCTTTGACTGTTTCTCCCTTGTTGCATTGACAAACATCACATTTTGCCACAAAAATGTGAACGTCTTGTTTCATACCATCCCAGAAAAAAGAAAGTTTGACCCGGTCATAGATTTTGGTAAACCCTGAGTGCCCAATGGTGGGTGTAGCATGAAGCTCAGAAAGTATCGTGGATTTAATTTTTGACTGTTTACTTAAATAAAAACTACCTTTGTAGAGAAGCTCATCATTGTGCCAAGAGTACCCTGGGGAAACTGGAGAGTTGACCTGCAATTGTTGTATCAGATGTGAAATTTTTGGATCGTGTAGCCATTCTTGGCGAACAACTTGGAGCTAATATGGTACAATGAAGGAGAGGGAAAAAAGGGACCCTTCATCTTCATATTTTTGGGAAAGTGCATCAACAACCACAATGTCTTCTCCTTTCTTGTAAATTATCTCATAATCATATCCAAAGAGCTTAGTCACCCATTTTTGTTGTTCTGGGGAGGAAAGGTGTTGTTCCAGAAAATACTTGAGGCTTTGATGATCTGTATTAATTTGGAAGTGTTTCCCCAATAGATAAGGGGACCAAATATCCACTGCATGCAGAATACCCAACATTTCCTTTTCATAGATTGATTTTCCCAAATTTCGCTCTGAAATTTGTTTGCTGGTAAAGGCTAAAGGACAATTGTCTTGCATAAGGAATGCTCCAATTCCTCTCTCGGAAGCATCACATTCCAGGACAAAGGTATTTGTGAAATCAGGAAGGGCCAGAACTGGAGTGGTGCACATGGCCACCTTCAAGGTTTGAAAGGCCTGAGCAGTTGCAGGAGTCCAAGTGAAAGAATTAGTTTTAAGGAGACCAGTGAGAGGTGCCATAATGTTTCCATAATTCCTAACAAACTTGCAATAATAACCTGTTAAAACTAGAAATCCATGTAATCTTTTGAGAGACTTTGGGCGAGGCCAATCCTTCATATATTCAATCTTTTTAGGATCCACCCTGACATAGGCCTTGCCAAAAAGCACATTTAGATTGTTTGAGGAAAAGTTGGAGCTGAGAGAGTAGATGGAGAACTCGATTCACATGAGAAAGATGGGATGTCCAGGTTTTACTATAGATGAGGATATTATCAAAGAAAACTAAGATAAAATGACAGAGAAAAGGACAGAAGGCATGATTCATGAGGCTTTGGAAAGTAGAGGGAGCATTACACAAGAAAAAGGGCATGAACAAAAACTCATAGTGGCCCTCATGATTTTGAAATGCAGTCTTAGGAATGTCTACCTCGATCATACGTATCTGGTGGTAGCCAGAATGAAGATCAAGTTTAGTAAAGAAATGAGCACCACTCAATTCATCCAAGAGGTCATCAATGACATGAATGGGAAATTTGTCTTGAATGGTGAGTTTGTTGAGGGTGCGGAAATCAAGACACATGCACAAGGAACCTTCTTTCTTAAGGACCATGACCACAGGAGAAGAGTAAGAGATTTCAATAGGACGAATAACACCCGCGTTGAGAAATTCTTGAACAATTTTCTCAATTTCATTTTTTTGGGAAAATGGATGACGGTAGGGATGAATATTGGGAGGAAGGTTGACTGGGACAAGGGGAATGTAATGATCATGAACAAAATGGGAAGGAGGGAGTCCTTGGGGAGTGGAAAAACTAACTTGATGTTTGGAGAGTATGGATTGGAGGTCCTGCGACACATAGGGTGTCTCAGTGGCTTAAATGGCATGGAGTTGTGAAATAATGCCAGAATGACCTTTTTTTAGTAGCTTTTCCATGCGATGGGAACTGATGATCTCTGAGGAACCGAATGCGATGCCTTGGAACTTATATTTTTGGCCCTCTTAGCGGAATTTCATGGTTAATTCATTAAAATACATGAGAATGGGACCCAAAGTCCTTAGCCATTCTGCAACCAACACAATGTCACAACCGCCCATGTCGATAAAAAAAATATGATATTTCATGTGGTACTGACCAATTTGGAGATGCACATTTTCACAATGCCCTCCACATTTCATGGACTCGCCATTGGAAATCATGATTTGAAAATTATTGACGACACAAATATAGCAATTAGTTTCTTGGGAAATGCGACGATGAATAAAATTATGGGTGCTTCTACTATCAACAATAATGATAACCTTCTGATGCTTAATATAACCAATCAACTTGAGGGTTTGGTGAGAAGAGAAGCCAATGAGAGCATTCAATGAAATGACCGGTTCAAATTCTGGAGGGTCAAAGGAAGGGGTCATGTTAGTGGTTCAAGTGACGTGGCCACTTGTGGAGCCTTAACATCCTCTTCTGAAACATCCTTTGAGATGGCCATAAAAATATTTTATTCCTTACACTTGTGCCCAGGAAAATATTTGTCATCACAATTATAACAAAGGCCTTTGAGTTGGCGTTCAACCATTTCTGTCCTGGTCAATTTTTAGATATTTAGTGGAGTAGAAGGAGGAGTGGGAATGATTGTTTTAGTGCAAGGAATAAAGGAGGGTTTTCGGGTTTGAGAAGAGACAACTTGTTGTGCTTCCTTATCTATTTTAGTAGCTTCCACCTGATGCTGAGGCCAAGCCATGAGGACATGGGCACAAATATCATCATTGAGGCCACTGATAAAACATTCTTAGAAAAACACATCAGACATGCCCACTGTATGGAAATCCAATCTCTCAAAAGCGTCTATAAAGTATTCCATTATGCCAGATTGTTTCAACTTTGTCAAACGACCTAAATGGTTGGTGTGAGTGTTAAAGTGTTCATAAATCTCTGCCACAAATTGTGTCCAAGACACATACCCTTGGCGGGTATTTTTTCTCCATTGCCACCATTTCCAACGTTCTTTATCTAGATGGAGAACACCATACCGGAGTTTGGCCAACTCATCTATAATGCCATACAAAGAGAAATAATGTTCCATTTGAGTTACCGAGCCAGTGGGATCTGAGCCATCAAATTTGGTCACATCCACACACAAAAGGTGTAGGTCACGTTGAAAGTGATGGGGATGAAAATTCTGGGAATGGGAGGAAGTTTCACCTTCAGGTTGCAAAGGTGGGTTAGATGAGGGAAGATCTTCAGGGATATGCAACTTGGCACAGATCATCGTAGTGAATGAGGCAAGCTGGGTATTGAAGGATTCAAGCTGGGTATTGAAGGATTCAAGCTGGTTAGTGAGGTCCTATTTGATGTCCTTCATTTTGGCATCGATGGAGGAATGGATGCTTTTATTGATGGTGGAAACATTGGAACTGAGTTGTCTCATTTCTTGTTGGGTCTCTGTGAAATTAGAGTACAAGGAATTGAAGCAAGATTCCAAGTCTTGTCTACGGGTGTGGGCCATGATGAAGAAGGAAAATGATAAGGGATAGGTGGGACAACATAGAAAATGGGTTATGGGTGAAGTGTATCACAACGATCAGGGCGATTAGGGGAATCGATGGGGTAAGGCCCAAATAATGGTGTTGGAAGGGGGTTGGGGTCACGAGAATTTTTTTTTGCTGANGAGAAGAGAGTAATCCAACAAGATAGGTCTCAAATAATGGTGCCAACATGATCCAGACTTTTTTTTTTTGTTACACCTGCGAAGTTATACTCCGATCTGAAGAATATTGTAGTGAATAAATGCCCAAATTCTTAACAGGAAGAAATGTGTAGTAATTTCACAACCCGAATGTAGGAGACATAGTTGCACAACAATAGATATTGTCTATTCTATTTTTGTTTCTGTCTCAAGGGTTAGGGTATTCAAGGGTTCTACAGACAAGGGTTTTCCCTATGCTATAACTCTCTGATATACGTGCGGGGTCCAACAGTAGTACTCGACTCAATATCTCAGGGCACCAACTAAGGAGGCTAAAACATCCCCTTAGCCATACTACCCAACTACCCATGTACTAGAGAGCATATTTTTGAGTGTTTTTCTTGATGGCACTATAACAGTCAGGTGGCCATTCGGTTTATCTATGGAAGGCTTCAAGAGATTTAGGTCGATCCGTATACTGGTGTTTTCTGATGCACTACCACTCGAAAGGGTACCAACAAGGGTTACATATGTGAACTTAAGTACCACTTGTATTTCCTATGTGTATGAATCCTCGACCATGGGTTTATGCACATAACGACAGATCTCTATAGCTTTATGACGCCGAAATACATTTGTATCCTTAAAATAATTTAACCCACAGTGTTTTGTCAAGGACGGTGCTCTGATACCACTTTTAGTATTCCAGATATAAAATAGTATGCATAATATAAATAATTAGCTAGAAATGGTAGAGAAACAATGATATAACCAGAACCATACCACAATAATACCATAATAATACAAGAATAACACCAGAAAGAGCACTTTGATTACTGAGAGCAATGTTCACTTGCCTCTTAGAGGGGGCAATGTTAATCCCTAAATAGTTGATCATTAACCCTTAATCGGGGCATATTACATTAGTAATGTTATTTTATTTATGTTGGTTTTAGTCCATTAGTTGTAATTATACCTCCTAGTCTCCTATATATACCAAGGAGATATTTTCATTTGGAATCATCTTGTAATTGAACATTTATGTGGGAATAAGGAGGTTGCCCCCTCGAAGAGGCTTATTATCTGAATTTATTTCTTTTTCAAGGCGTTGAGTACTTATTCTGAGTTTTTTCTATGCTATATTGATATTTGGTTCCTAACATATGGTATCATAGCTCAAGGTCTTGGGGTTTCACTGCTACATCTGAGACACCTTGGAATTTTTGCTATAAATTTTTTTATACAATGATTCAGAAGGAACGACTTGGAGTATATTTATTAGACTGATCAAGGTACGTTGGGTTAAAAATTCAGCTCCTGAGGCCTTATACTTTCGGCGATACAACCTTTCTAAGATAGGGTTCTAGAATCATCCTGAATTGAGTCATTGCGGAATTTTCGCTATAAAAAGTTTTCTGTAACATTTTGGACCCTGAAATATAGAGGATATTCAAATAAATTAGTAAGGTATATTTGGTAACAATTTAAGCTTTTGGGTCATCTTACATTTGTAGATACACCCTGTGGAAGATAGGGTATCTGACTAGTCCTATTGACTAGTCTCAAGAAGGTGTTCCGGGTAAAACAATCATAACTTCTTCCTAGAGTATCCAAATTGAGTGAGACTAGTTACATTGTATAGTGGACATACCGTAGTAGGTCTGTTACTAGTTTCAGAATTGTATATCAATTATTTTGTGTGGGGCATGTTATACAAGTGAGATCTCCTTGAAAGGAGAAAAAACAACAAGTTGTCCGGAAGTTACCGTAAATTCCACTTGGCACATCCAATTTTGGTCAGACCTATGGCATTGCAGAGAAGAAATATCAGAGACCTACAAAAAAGAAAATTTCATACTCAGAAGGGTGGAAATTTTGGAGATATAATAAAAGGAATATTGTCTAGTAGAACCACCTCAAAATCAAGGTTTAAAGTGATACTTGGCCAACATGCCACCAAAAAAGGGAACTTATACACCAAATAAGCCTCCAGACAATCCTACTTGGACTCTTGATGAAGGTGAAGAAATGTGTTGGGGCATAAATGATTTACAAAAGAAGACAATAACAAAAGATAAACTACAAGAGATGGAAGCTTAGTTGGAGGCAAAGATGGATGGTTTAAAAGAGGAGATCATACAAGGATTGAAAAATTTCGTAATAGAGAGGACACCTAAAAGTGAAAATGTATCCTGTGAAATTCATGATGAGGACACAAGGAAGGTGAATCAAGAATGGAGAAACTCCAACTTTGGGTTGAAGACGAATGGGTTCCTAAGATCGATATGAGGAAGTTTTATGGCAAGGACCTTATCACATGGATACTTTAGATGGATAAATTCTTTGATCTACATAATGTGCCACATACAAAAAATGTACGAATTGCTTCTTTATATTTAGAACCCAATCAATTTGTATGGTATAGATGGCTTTGTTCTTGCAAATCACTCGTCACTTGGATGATTTTCATGGAAGAAATGATAGCACACTATGAGGATACAAGGAGCAATACCTTCTTTAGCCAATTGATAAATCTCAAGCAAAAGGGTTCAATTATAGAGCACATTGAGAACTTCCAAAGATTGAATATAAAGGTAACATGTATTCCAGATGAGCATTTGATTGATTTATTCATAGGAACTTTAAGAGACAGAATTCAACATGAGGTTCACCTTTGGGAACCCAAATCATTGGAGAATGTATTTAGGGTGGCAAGAAATGTTGAAAGTAAAAATATGG
>SNQJ01S0007224.1:69901-90659 GCA_010110895.2 Picea sitchensis | reverse complement strand
ATGGCCCTTATAAGGTGTTGCAAAAGATTGGTACTATGGCATACAAATTGGAGTTGCCTGCATCTTCACGAGTACACTCAATTTTCCATGTTTCATGCTTAAAGAAGGTTATAGGTGACAAGATACCAATTCAAACTATATTACCATAACTTAACGAGTAAGAAAAAATCATATTGGAGCCTGAAGCCATCACTGACACAAGAATTCACCAGTTGAGGAATAGATCCATTTCAGAGTATCTCATTAAATGGAGGAAACTACCGGATGAAGATTCCACTTGGGAACATGAGTCTTTTATACAGAAGCATCCAAAGTTACTCAAGCGTTGCGGAAAACACTTGTCTCAAGGGGAGGGGCATGTTAAGCCCTAAATAGTGGCTCATTAACCCTTAATTGGGGCATATTACATTAGTAATGCTATTTTATTTATGTTGGCTTTAGTCCATTATTTGTAATCATACCTCCTAGTATCCTGATATACCAAGGAGACATTTTCATTTGGAATCATCTTGTAATTGAACATTTATGTGGGCATAAGGAGGTTGCTCCCTCGAAGAGGGTTATTATTTGAATTTCTCTCTTTTTCAAGGCGTCGAGTACTTATTTTGAGGTTTTTCTATGCTATATTGATATTTGGTTCCTAACATGCAACCTCTAGCAGAACATAGCTATATTAAAATAATATCCAAGACAAAACTTATCATACCCTCTACTCCTATTTATATTAATTATGTCTATCCAAAAGAACAATATAGAGGAAGATACTTCTAGAAGTGGAAGATTCTATTAGGTCTTCTTACATTTGACTTATTCTTCCTTATTACTAGGCCTTATTAATATTGGCCTTTATTACATGGAAATATATTATTCTACCTATGTGAGGAGTTAGGGCCCTAACACGTTTTTGTAGAAGCATCTCAACATTGTTTGTCAAGATATTCTAAGTAAACAATGCACTCTTCAAATTCAGTCATTTCTGAAAAGAGCGCGATAGAAATATTAAAAGAAGGTATCTCGCATTCAATAGGAGGAACTAATTCTACCCCGTGAACAAGTAGAAAATGAGAGAATCCTGTTGCAATTTTGACTGAGGTTTGATAGGCCCAGAATACTAGATATAACATCAAGTTCCAATTTGATTTTCTCGCATTGACAATTCTTTTCAAAATGGTTTGCATGGATTTATTAACAACTTCAACTTGACCATTTTACCAAGGATAGAAAGGAGACAAATGCTCCTGCCTAAAACCTAGTTTTGATGCTAACTATGCCATCGCATGGTTCTAAAAGTGACTGCCATGGTTAGTGACGATCTCCATTGGAACCTCGATCCTAGATACAACCTCGTTAAACATGAAGAGTGTTGTGGTTTCACCATCATTAGAAAATGTTGGCATGGCTTCTGCCCACTTTGTAAAATAGTCAATGGCCACTATGATATACCGATTCCCCCTAGAAAAACTGGGTGGCATGTCATAAAATCACCCCCCCACTTGGTGAAGGGGATGAAAATAACAATGGGAAACAAAGGATTAGGATGTGCGCACATCGTTTTAAAAAATATTTGGAAAGGGTGAAATTTCTTAACCGCTTCAACGCAATCCTTAAATATTGTTGGCCAAAAATATTCGACGCACAAAATCTTTTGGGATATTTCCAACCCAAACAGATGACTGCCACCTACTCCACTATGGAAATCATGAAAAATCAAATCCACTTCTTCATGAGTGAGGCAATGACGGAGAATAAAATCTACCCCTCTATGATATAAAGTGTCGTTAATAATGAGGTAATTCTTCCCCAGGTGGCGAATCCATCGTCGCTCGTCTCACAAAAAATGTGAAGGACACTTCAAAGTTTGGAGATATATGAAAATATACCCATACCAAGGATCAAAAGAAGACACGAGGAATATATTATTTTTCGACAATGAATCGATAGTTGCATTATCCTCATCCTTTCCTAGAAACTATGACATAATTTCAACGAAGACCAAATTATTTTTGGATTTGGCAGAAGAAAAATCCAAATCGAACTTCTAAGTTATGTCAATCCACTTGTTGTGTTTCCCACCAATTATTCATCGAGTCAAAACATATTGAAAAGGATTAACATTAGGGATGAAATTTGTATTGTGCAGTAAAATGTAATGGCATAGACGTTGAACAACATGGAAGGTTGTTAATGCCAACTTCTCAACATGTGAATACTTTAGTTCAAGACCAACCAAGCCATGCCTTAAATAATAGATGATCTACTCCTTGAGCTCATCGTATTCCTAAACTAAAACCATGATCATAGAAGATTCAACTGTTGCAAGATAAAACATGAAATATTTATTATAGTCGGAAGGACTAAGAAAAGGCATAGAAATTATAGATTTCTTCAATGAATCGAATCAATGCTACATCGATTTATCCTAGAAAACTGGGACCCCTGATTTCAAAAGATGAATAAATACTTTAGTTATATCAACATAGTTTGGTATGAAACAATGAAGGAAATTTTAATTTCCTTGTAGGCTCTGAAGTTGATGCACAGTACGTGGGGGGAGGAAACTGTAATATTGCCTCAACCTTCAAAGGGTTGACCATGATCCCTTTGTTCAAAATAATAAACCCCAAGAGACGTCCTAAAGTGACACAAAAAATGAACTTGTGTGGATTCAAATGAATTTGATAATGCCAAAATCTTTCAAAGACAAGACGAAGGTGTAACAAATGATGCGCTCTCTTGTGAGAATGAGGTGTAAGATCATCTAGATAAGCCTCCACTATGTGTTTGAGATCATGGAAAGAAAACATCATGGACCACTGAAAAATAGCTCTAACATTTTAAGGACAAAGGGAATTTACTTGCATGCAAAGGTTCCCCAAGGACAAATAAAAGTAGTCTTACGTTGTTCCTCAGGATGGATTTGTATCTGTTTGTAACTAGAAAAACCATCCATAAAAGAAAAAATTTCACTTCCTACGCACTCATCAAGGATTTGATCGATAAATGGCATAGGAAAGCTATATTTAAGACAAGCCTTGTTTAAATCATGGAAATCCATGTAGAATCTAATAGTGCCTTACTTCGTGTCTACCAAAATGGGGTTTAATACCCATTCTGTGAATGAGACTGGATAGATAAAGCTAGATTTTAGCAGTTTTTCTACCTTAGCCTTAATCGTTGTTGCTTTCCCATGGTTCACTAGTTGCAATTTTTTTGAACTGGTTTAGCATTCGCATAAGCTCGAATCTCATGTTTGAAAATATGAGGATCTACTCCTGACATTTCCTCATAACAGTAGGCGAACACGTCGTGAAAATCCTTAAAAAGGGTCATATATTAACACATTTCTTCTAGAGAACAGGTTGCCCCAACAAAAACATTTTCCACAACATCAGGGGTCTTGGAGATATTGATCGGAATCGTCTCCAAATTATTTTCCATGTTCCCTTTAGCATATATACCATGATTTTCCAAAGGGTTTAGTGGATGATCAACATATCTAGACACGGTTAATCAAAATTCTCCCTTCTCTACACAACTCAACTTAGGAAGGAAATAATACCTATTGTGTAAGTCTTCCTAAGGTTGTTCAGGACCTGTCATTGCCTATATAATTGTCTCATATGAAGGGAGAATAATTTTCAAGTAATCGTGAGAATAGGAAGAATTAAAGGCCCATACAAGATCTAAAATGAGATCCACTTCCTACATCAATGTAGGATATGGATCTTTGTCTGTAGTATCTTTTTGAATGGATATATAAGCTATCTCTGTTGTAGAAAATGGAATTTCAATCATGATACATTCCAATCTATCCTCTAAATTCGACAGGGGAGGTAGAGTCCATGGATCTTCAAAGTAAGAAGTTCAAAATGATCTAACTTGAAAGATATCATATTTTAGCGTAGATCATCCAGGACCCATCAGAACGACATTAACATCTAATGATGGTGCTAGAAAATCCAAAGTACCCATCAGGGAAGGATACATCCCGACACCCCAATTCGCAGGTTCCCACTGTGAATTTTCAATCAATCGGACCATAGAGACTGGTGACGCTACAGGATCCGAATGAGCGACAAAATAATTATCAACAGTGACAATGCTCCCTTTGTGAGGGAAACATTTTACTTGGAAAATTGTGGAAACTATAACTGTCATTGTGTATGTCCAACTTCTATCTACATAGTCGTGAGGCGAATTGACCGATTCTACTTCGACACACATGGTTTTTCCCTCTAACTAGATAGGGAAAGAAGGGATAATGTCGTGCAGTCTAAACAAATGACCATCAAATGATGTAATCAATGTAGGATACATAGCTAAATTAAGATATTCAATAGATATCCAACATGATAATGACATGACACATGTCAAAGCGCCTTCATCCGCCACAGTGCGCAAAATATTTTTTGAAAACGAATTCACAGTATTAGCCACTACAATATGAAATGAAACATGATATGGAAGGTGAGGCTTGATGTTAGAAGTGTCAAACATGATGGTGAGTGGGTTAGAGGATTAAAAATACCCTAAAGTAGACAACAATGCATTTCATTATGAAGGGAAACCTTGGAGAACTTCCAGAGCAGACATAACATATGGAATTTGGGCCAAATATTCAAAAATAGAATAATTTTGAGTTGATATAGCATTCAGATTATGTGATGACCATTTATACATACCTTTTGGTATGAGAGGTATTGTGTCAGTCATCATTTCTTTACATGGAGAAAGTTTTATGATTAAGGTATCTCTTTATCCTTTTTTGCACACTCGGGATGGGCGCAATCACGATCTTTGGTTTTTAAATTAAAATCTGACTTCATCATATAGATATTCAATGTTCCATATTCTTATGTGGGGGTACCCTAATTTACCCCATCCACATTAGGTGTCAAGGAAGAACCTTGTGTTAGATCCTGACAATGAGGAAATGGGTTTGTTAAAACAACAACCTGTTGTTGTATTAACAAGCGTCAGGCTTCCTCGATATTGGGGCAAAGACGAGTCAGTTGATCTCCTTTTCGAAGCTTTCAAGAGAAATTTAGCTTATTATTTTCATTCTTTTTCCCCTCAACATTATTACCATCGATTTTATCGTTTCCCCCACCACCTTTATTTCCATTTCCTTTATTTTTCCCTCCGGTTTTTTGAGGACCCCTTAGAGTTGTTGACTGTACACTGTGTACATCTGAGCACTAGGCAGTGGGGGTGGTCAAACCAGGGGCTTGACCAACCACAGTTTTTTGAATGGACAACTACTGCATCTGATTAGAAATCATATTTTTATCTTTTCTTTGCAATGAACCAACAATACCATCAACATGTGGTCTCGATTTAGGTTTCTTCAAGTCATGAGTTTATCGTGGTATGTATGTAATTATCTCATAGAGCATGCCTAACTGAGAGTAAATTATCTCTAACTGTTGTTCCCTAAAGATCACTTGTTCCTCCATAAATTCTCCTGAAGTCACAACATCCTTATAAATATAAGGGATTAATGATTTCAAGAACCATTCTAAAAGAAATTCGGGAGGGACCATGGCCTTAATCAAAATTTTCCATCTCCTCCATTCCCGAATGTGATCGACAATGTGAGCAGCTTTATATTGTTCAAAATTAGCCAATTGTTTTGTGCCAACATCATAGTGGACATGAAGTTAGAAATGATTGAGAAAGACCATGGCCAAATAAAAAAATGTTTTGAACTTTTACCCCTCTATATCTATATACCATTTAGTAGTGTCCCCTGTGAGGTTGTGTTGGAATAATCATAACTGAATGAAGTCATCGTTCAACGAATTAAAAGACAAATGAACATTGTTACATGATCTCTCAGGTCTTCACCATTACTACCTTCCAATTTTTGTATATCGGAAGGAAGTTTGGTAGGGAATGGAGGTCAAATAGGTTCATGACGAATCATATCATTCATTAGTTTTGACAAATATATCAAATGAATGGTTTCTAGAAAGGGTATCCTAGGATACAACATGGAGGAAGGAACCGATGCATTAACATATACCGATTGATTAGAATCCTGAAAAGAAGACCCCAAATTGAAACTGGCACTAGGTTTCCAGGAAGAGGTCGCAAAATGACCCATATTTTGATAAAAACTAGGATTTCTAGAACTAGTAAAATGAAAACCTTTAGTCGTCTACCCCATGACAAACTGAAAATGATTAAAACCCGATGACATCCCTTGTGGGGGTACAAAACCTAACATGGGATTCCACTGAGACTGGAAAGGGATTCCCCCTTCCGTCATAGAAAATGAGGATAACAGAGCATTCCCAAAAGCACCATAAAGAAAGAATAGTGTGAAACTGACCAGAACATTGGATGAAAATCCCTCGCTGCCACCACTAGAAGGACTAGGTCTAGTTGTAGGCCTAGATGAACAGAAGAAGCCAACTCGAAGTGAAGGATTCATTGTGGATATGTGCCCCCTAACGTAAAGAAAATCTTGCCAAGGAGCTATTGAACTCCCTAGAAAAGGAAAAACTTGCAAAGGAGCTGAAGAAATCCCTACTCCCAACCTTGAATAAATGGTTGGGGTGGGATTGGAATAGAACTTCCACCTATTGAAGGAAACCAAAATGAAAATATGTTAGTGACATATGGTGTAGGATAAGTACCAAACATGGTACAAGTGGGTCTAAATGATAGTGAAATTGAACCACTAATCAATGTAAACATTCTTACTTGAACGATGCTCATCATCTGGGTTGTACCCCCACCTCCTATATTTGAAAGAGGAGTATGTGGGCTCTGTTAATCAAAAATGTTATTATTATCTCCCATGTTACATCATTAGATCCAAAAAACTTGAGTGTTTGCAACCTAAAAAGTTTCTACTTGCATAAGAAGTGGATCGTTAGGTCTAGTTAACAGAGGATTCCAAGGTCTAATGAAGCCTTCATCTTTGATATCAGATATTTGCATTACCTCCGATGTAGAAGTGATTTCTCCTAAAGGAAAAAGATCGGGAACAACTCATACATAGTTAGTAGACTCAAAAGTTCTGGCTTGGTCTATCCTTCGCCTCTGCGGTGGCGACGATGACTCCACCCTTTCTGGCAAAAGGCCTTAAATCCTTCAAGAATGATGAAGTAGTTGGTCTTCCAATTTGAATCAATGATTCAAGGTGGTTCCCAACGGAATCACTAAATACCAAAATAAAAACACATGGCACCCAAATAAAAGCCTAAAAAGGGATAAAAACCAATTAAACTACCCTTCTGAATGCTTACAACCCCAGGGATATGAGACCTAGTTGTCTAAATCACTTGCAAGGGAAAAAAAATGGCCATGAGAAACAATTACCATGACCTCCAGTTGACATCCCTTCCCGGATCAAGTGCCAAGGCTTCACGATAACACCCCCAGGGGTACTGACAGTGTGATGCAGAGTTTGTCTCAGGTACCATGATACATGCCTCACAGTCACCTTGTGTGTCAACCTAATGATAGGCCAATAAAGTCACCAACTTGTAATCGACCTTCGAGGGGTATAGACAACAGTCGGGACAGAGCCTATGGGAAGGATAGCTGAGTCCAAAGCTATTCCATAGGACTGTCTACAAAAGGTCCAGTGTCACTTCAGAAAATATCAAATTAAGACAAAATATTCTAGAGGACTGTGAACAAAAGGGCCAATGTCACTTCAGAAAATATCAAACTAAGTACGAAGCTTCCAAAATATTGATGCTAAGAGTGTCATTATCACTTCAAGCAAAATCCAAACTGAGTCCAAAATTCGCATAGGATTGATGCTAGATGAGTCAGTGTCACTTCAGGAAAACTTCAACCAAGTTCAAAATTTGCAGAGGAATGACACCATATGAGTCAGTGTCACTTCAATAAAGAACCCCCAAATATGCTCAATCCACTATGCTAGTTCGTGCTTCGGAGGGGTTATCTACTCTACTCTTCCTTGCATGACCTTGTGTTTATCTCCTGTGTGAGAGGAGGCTCTTGGCTATGCCTATACGACAATTGGATTATCACTCCCTATCACAAACTCCTATGTTTCTTTTCCTGGCCTTGGAGAGTTACCTCTCCAACCTAATCCAAGGCCCTACCCTGAACTAGTTAGTGAACCCTAAAAAGAAAAAGTCTAATGATTTTTAGATTAAGTGTTAATTTTAATTGGCTTTTTTACTCAGGGGAATGAGAATGAAACTCATGATGTTTGTATGACTCAAGAAGAAAAAACTTTAAGAACACTATGCTTAACAAAAAAACTTGTCCTTAAAATAAAAAAAAAGGTGTAATACACTTCTTTTATGATCTTTTCAAAATAAAAAAGATATATTTTTTCTTGAATGCAAGGTCTAAGATTACTTTGCAATGCAAGCTTAAAAATACATTTTATTTTGAATACCAATTCAAACTACATTTTCACTCTAGGATTAATGCAAAACAAAGTATAAGGGAACTTTTCAAACAAGATTCTTTTCTTTTTGTAAAAGAATACTCAAACTGAAAACAACAACTTTTTTAAAACAAGAAAAATTCACAAAAGACCTGATTGCTAGAAAATGATTTCTTATCTTGAAAAACTTAAGAGGCAAGGGAACGAGAAATGAAACAACCAACAACTAACAACCAACATATTTTTTTTTCTTTTTTGTTACTAAAAGGAAATAAAATGCAACTAGAATGCAATTTTGTATTTTCTTTTATGAACAAAGGAAATAAGGCAAAGAGGAAGAAAGAAGATAGTCTAGGGTCGATTGAAAAAAACAAAGAATTGGAAGTATAATCCAACCACTCAACAACTAACCTTTCAACCCACCTAAAACCTTATATACAAGAATATTAACCAATCAAAGAGAAATAACTTTTTGATCAAATTTTCAAGTTTATAGAGACTTGATATAACATTCAAAGGAAAAAACCAACCATATAAGGTTCAAGAAACACTAAACGACCAACCCATAACTTCCCAAACATCAAAAAATGGCTAAAAAGGTAAAATTTCAAAAGTGTACGTGATTTTCTACACTATTAATAGCGTACATACATGATTGTAATTGAAGTGAATCGCGTATATACATGATTCATGCACAGTAAGAGTGCATATACCTTAGAAAAAAATGAAATAAAGAGAAATTGCAAATATCTAAGAGTCTTCAAGAAACTAGAAATGAATTCTACAGTAGAAAATGCTTGAAAACAATCCCAAAAAACAAGAAAAAACAAGAAATCACAAGATCCCTTAAACCGACCCAAAACAAGAGAAACATTTACCTAGTATGGTCACCAATTTTTTTATGGGATTTTAACCCTATGACCTTGGGTATATGTCACAACAGATCTTAACCGTATCTAAAATAATGAACCTACCCCCTAGAATACAATTCAGAAGATAAATGACTACTTGGAAGAGAGAAAGAAGGATCTCGTATCTTGTATCCAAACGTTCGATGAAGATCCTCTCTCTCGACCTTTGACTTGATCCAGACCTTTGTCTCTACAAACCTGTAGAAGAAACCAAGTGGATACTGCAACAAAGTAGTTATCACATTAAAATATAAATGCAATGAGTCAATCTAGATAAATAAAGAAAAAACAAACATATACAAACTAGTTAAATACAATTGCACATATATTGGAGGGAAATATAACTCTTTTATTAATCAACATGAATAGGTAAGTTACAACTTGATTCTAAATGATGGCACTGCCTCGAAACCAAATGCTTAAGCTCCTCCACCGAGCCTATTCAAGCATCAATTCAGCAATGGATTACTTCCTCACATGACCCAGATGAGGTAGGAACACACCCAAGGGTCATATAGGAGAGCATAAGAGATACTAGAAATAAATTTCTAGATCAAGCGATACTACTCAGAGATTTAGGGAATAGGGAAGCTTGCAAATGGACAACATATTCTTGCACCAAGATTGTCTCTCCTTGTCCACACCCCCATAGGTGTTTATATACCATCCTAAAGAGGTTGAGATGGTTACAATCTGTTGTGTACATGAAATAGGGGGCTTAGGATCGGGAAAAACCGTAAACCCCACCCAAAATTACAAAATATTTTATTTTTTCACAAAATTAGGGGTGTACATGATTTGCACACTAGAAAATAGTGTATGTACATGAGTTTCACTTGGTTGAATAATGTACATCAACAAAAGTATAGTTTTTTAGATGATTTTGATGAAGGAGATTGGGATTTAGAGTTGAAAGTTGAGGAATGGACTAAGCCATCTCACAAATGAAATATGGAGTGGAAATTTGTGATATAACATAAGTGTGTTCAAGGTCATAGTGTGTTGGGTCATGATTGCATCAAATGTCATGTTGGTTAAGGGTTATAGTGTACTATATGGTTTGTTCGTTAGAGTTCATAGCGTGTTTGGGATGATTGTGTCAAGGGTTATAGGGGTTAAAGGTCATAGTGTATTAGTGGATTAAAGTGTTCAGAGTTATAGTGTGATGGGGGTGAATGCATCAAGGTTCATTGGGGTTAAGGGTCATAATGTATTAGGATGTTAGTGTAGTTGAGTTCATAATGCATTGAGGGGTGATTGTGATAGGAATCATAACATTTATGGGTGAGTGTGTATTAAGGGATTAATGTGTTTAAGGTCATAGTGTGTTTGGGGATTATTGGGTTAAAGTGATTATTGGGTTAGTAGACTAGTGGTTGGTATTAGTGGTCCAAGTTTTAGTTTGTTCAGTATTATGGGTTGATGGGGTTAGGATGTTAGGAGATTCAAGGGTTTGAGGGGTCAACAATGGTTCATATGGTTAATGATTGTCAATGTTGGTTGATGGGTTATCATGGTCATTAGGTAAGAAGATAAGTAGACTAAGTGATTTATAGTTAGTGGGTCATTGTGGTCAATATGGACAATATGGACAATATGGTCAATATGGCCAAACATGGTCAATAAATTCAAGATAGTTAATCATTTTCTATGTGGTCAACAATGGTTAACCATGATCAAGGGTTAATTTTTAGTGGTGGAAATTGAATTATATTATACAGGTTGACTAATAGTCAAAGTTAGTAAAAATAGGTAAATATGGGTTAAGGGGTTACTTGTTAATGAATTACTAAGGATACATGGTTAGGAGTTAGGGGATTAAGAGTTAATGGGTCATTGTGGCCAATATGGTCTATCAAGGTTAAACTTGGTCAATATGGTTAATAGTTGTATAGGGTTATACAATATTAGGATGTCAATGTGTTAAGGTGTCAGTGTTTTAGGTGTCATAGTCCATCTAGGGTCAAAGCACACCCATTGAGATCATAGTGTGTTAAGGGTTAGGAAGTAGTAGTATTAATGGTTGCAGTGGTTATCAGTCATTATGTTTTAATGGATTATTTTTTTAGGGGGCGATTATGCCAAGGGTCATGATGTGTTACAGGGTGGTCACGTTAGGGATCATACAAGGTATAAATGTGTGAAGGGGTTAGTGTGTAAGGTGTCATAGTGTGCTTGGAGACATAATGTAGTGTACCAATTTCTCTGATACCAATTTGTAGTGTACCAATTGCTCTGATACCAATTTGTAGTGTACCAATTGCTCTGATACCAATTTGTAGTGTACCTTTTTAAAGAACCAAGAGGTTTAACGCGCTCTTGTAATATTCGGTACACTCTTTTAATATGTGTGCGAAGGGGTTAGTGTATGTACAGTAGTAAAAGCTGGAGACAGCAATGTAGTGTACCACTTCGCGATACTGACCGAAAATTAATTCATTCATACTAATTTGTTAGAAAATTAAACGGTTCGATACCACCTAGAAAACTTTAAAGAACCAAGAGGTTTAACGCTCTCTTGTAATATTTCCTATAATGCCTTTTAATAATAAAATACGTGCTAATATAACTACATGCATTTAAGTACAATTAAATACATTTAAAATACAGAGTGAAATACATCTCAAGTATCAAGTATAATCACACATTCCATAGCATTTACCAATAATTCATTTGCTAATAAATAAAACATGATACATAAGCAGCCCAACCACTTACAATATGATCAAAGCATAATTCAAATACTTATCTTTAATACCGTGAGAAAACACTCAACCGAAAGCGCAAGCTCCATGACAAACCTCCCCAAACTTTAGACTACACCTGCCTACATCACCAGTGTGGGTCACCCCGAGCTGGGACCGAGCTCCACCCTCAAGGCAAGGAATCCGGAAGAATGAGATTACAAAGAAGACATCATAGAAATATCTAGAAAGATTCTTCCCAAAGATGCTATCCTACGCCTACTCACTACTAGACCCTCATCTCACATGCCCGTCTTCCTATATACACCTCTTTACATGCACACTGCGCTAACTCTTCCGGTCTCGAAATAGTCAGATCGTGGTCTCGTGAGCCCGAGTCGGTACGTGGGGACACTTCCTCGAAGAAACATTCCAAACTCTTCACCTGAAAGAGTTGCTCACAGGCCCGATAAATCACTTCTGTTCCATACAATCACCTCCCACCCGAGAGACATTATAATACAAGCTACAATAAGTCTTCACACTCCACCCAGAAGATTACGCGCAGCCCGCACTACGGTCCAATAACATCCAACCGGGAAACAAACACGGGCTTCCCAAAAAGCCTGCCGTAATCACGTAAATAGACTCACTTGCCTGGCCGGTTTTCACAAGGTGTACAGAGATTCCATTCACAGGATTGATGGTTCAGAATAGAATGTACAGGCTATCTCAGAAAGATACAGGCCTTTTTCCGGTTCGGATGATGAAACAACTTTCCGGAACACACACAAACTTTTTCCCAAAGTCTACATATGCTTCCGGCTCAAGTGTATGGTTCAAAAGATGCACGAGGATATATTTGCAAAGGTTCAACCCATTCACACTCAAACAATCCGCTAGAATTGAGAAGGAACCAACGCAGCAGTTGACAGGAATGGGAACGGAACCCCCAACACGGCTTGCTTCAACAGTTTTAACTGCATGCACATGGTTGACACTTGTCACCCATGAAGCTCGTTCTTTCACATTTGGAAGTCACTCGTACTTCCAAAGAACTTAGGGTAAAATAATATGTACATGGTTCTTTTGGAAATAATATTAAAATATTATTCCAGCTCTAAGCCTCAGCCAGTCTTAGGCCTGGTTCAACACCCAACCCCTTTTCCCACCTTCCAAATTTCTGTGACCCTTTGCTCCATCAGGACGGCCACCCCCATCACTCTTTCATCGTACGGCTCTCAAGACTCATGCTTTTATATATTTCCATTGAAGGCCGTACATACAGATACAAAAATCCAGGCTCGTGGCCTTCTACCCTTAGGCTCTCTGGCCTAATCAAATACATAAGCCTACCGGCTTATACAAAAATTGGCTCACCAGCCTATAACACATATTTACAATCTCTTTCAGAGCATGGTTTACATCGGGGCTCGGCCTTGGGGACACTACACATAAAATGCATGGGTTCATAGCATGTTGGGGGTGATTATGTTAATAATTAAGGGGTATAAGTAACTAGGATCATAGTGGTTAGAAATTAATGTAGTTTAATAATATTATTGTTTTAGGGGGTGATTGTGTCTTAGGTCATAATAGTTAGGGGTTAAAGTGTGTTTGATAATTAATGTGTTCAATTTCATAATATGTCAAGGGTTGATTGTGTTAAAGGGTGACAATGTCTACCATCATACAAATTAAGGAGTATATTATGTCTAGGGTCATAGTAGTTAGTGGACAAAGTGTGTTAACGAGTTATTGTGTTAGGGGGTGATCATGTTAGGGGTCAAACAGGGTATAAATATGTGAAGGGGTCAATGTGTAAGGTGTCATAGTGTGTTTTGAGACATAACATGCATGTGTTTATAGCATGTTGGGGGTTGATTATGTTAATAATTAAGGGGTATAAGTAACTGGGATCATAGTGGTTAGAAATCCATACAGGGTATACATGTGTGAAGGGGTTAGTGTGTAAGGCATCATAGTTTGTTTGGAGAAATAACATGCATAGGTTCATAACATGATGGGGGTGATTATGTTAATAATTAAGAGGTATAAATCACTGGGATCATAGTGGTTAGAAATCAATGTGTTTTAATAATATTAATTTCTTAAGGGGGAATTGTGTCTTAGGTTATAATAGTTAGGGGTTAAAAAGTGTTTGAGAATTAATGTGTTCAATTTCATAATCTGTCAAGGGTTGATTGCTTTAAAGGGTGACAATGTATACCATCATAGGGATTAAGGAGTATATTATGTCTAGGGTCATAGTAGTTAGTGGAAAAAGTGTATTAATGGGTTATTGTGTTAGGGGGTGATTGATTTAGGGTTAATAATGTGTCAAGGAGTAATTATGTTAAGGGTATGCACTATATTATCATTCCCTTAGTTATAATATTCATGGGTGGTGAATACATCATATCAACAATTTTTTTGTGGTAACCTCATTATACTTGATTACAAGGTGGAATTGTTTTAGAAATATTATCCACTTATAATTCCTTGATAGTCGTAGATTTGTGTTAATTTGAATATATTAAAGTAGTTAGTGATCGATGTGAATCAGAGTCTCCTTCCCTAGTTGATAATTCTTCCATTTCTTCATCAATATACAAATATCTTGAAGTAGTCACTTATAGGTATCACTCCTTACATGATAATGACCCTTACGTCATACCCATTTTCATCATTTAAATATCAAATGGTCATTGCATGTTGGAAATTACAAAAATATTGGTATTTGATTGTATTTTTTTTTAGTTCTTAAAAACACATTTTTTTGAGTGGACCACATGTTGATGGGTTTAATATTGGTGAGATCAATATTTGTCTTTCCTCCACCTATCATGTGTCCAATATAAACCAAATACTATTTACCAAACTAATTTTTTTATTTTTATTTTCTAACATATCACATCAATTGAATGTGTCTAATACTTACTTCATATTGTTGAATTATTGAGAGGGGGGGTGGGGGGAATCAATAATAGATTTTCATAATCTTTTTAAACACAGTATATACATTTTATTTATATTTATGATCAGTATACCATTATCATTCAACAAGTGAAAATTAAATAAACCATGAACAATGAACAATCATACACATACAAAATACACCAATATTTTTACGTGGAAACCCAATGCGAGAGAAAACCACAGAATGATTTTCTTATATGTCTTTAAGAATTAAATTCATTAGAAGCACCAACTTCCTTTGTTCTCCAGTTGCAACTGGAAGGAGGCTTTGAACCCCTATATTTTCAGGCTACAACCTGAGGGAAGCTCCAACTCCCCAATTTTTTGGCTACAACCAGAAGGAGGCTACAACCCCCTATGTTCTCCGGCTACAACAGGAAAATGGCTACAAATACCTATCCTTGCCCCATCATGCCACCCTAAAATATAAGTGTAAAATTATGAAACCACTTCCACACTATCACTATGAGATAAACCATTGTAAATATGTACCAATTTGAGCCAACAACTTGTAACCAACTTGTACCAAACAAATTGTACCAACACATGTACCAATAAATGTAATATCAATGTGTCCTCTCTATTGAATCATATATGATCTCATGGATATCATGCTCATGATCACAATAGCAAGCCTCAACCCAACATTATAAATATATCTCACATACACAACATGAAGACCAATATCCATATGCCAAATACCAACAACAAAATACCAACTATATCCCTCAACAAATCTGATATATGCAACAATACTGAACAACCAATACCATTTCAAGAGATAAACCCTAGCTCACAAAACATACCATAAAAAAGATGTGCCATATCTCTCATAAATAGACTCCAACCATGCATTAAATATTATGGCAATATAACAAGA
Organism: Picea sitchensis; assembly: GCA_010110895.2. Lineage (NCBI taxonomy): Eukaryota > Viridiplantae > Streptophyta > Pinopsida > Pinales > Pinaceae > Picea > Picea sitchensis. The sequence continues at coordinate 74,825 of SNQJ01S0007224.1, read as the reverse complement.
TATGAACTTGTACTAAAATTCAGTAGATCTTCCTCATATCAATCCTACAACAAGCCCTAAACTTCTAGGAGGGCATCCAACAAATTTACAAGGAAACCCCTCACTCAGATTCATAGATTCAACAGTACACATATGAAAACCATACATTTTTCTTCTTGTAGTTGTCGATCTATTACAGATTTGTCTATGTAGCTGTGATTATGTTGTCATGAATTTTTTGTCGTGATTCTGCTGTCGCGGTTCGACTACCGCAATTCTATTGTTGTGGTTCTTCTATCGCAATTCTGGTGCCATGATTCTGCTGTCATGGTTATGCTGTCGCGATTCTATTGTTGTAATTTTGCTGCTGAGTTTTTTTCGCCGCAATTTTTCTATTACGATTTTGCTGTCGTGATTTTGCTGCCGTGATTTTGCTACCGCGATTTTTTTGCCGCGATTTTTTTACTGTGAATTTTTTGCCGCAAATTTGATCTATCAATAATACCTTCCAAATAACCTTTCACAAATGGATATTCAATTATATTAAAAAATAGGTGCAAATATGAGTCCCTTTCTCTCCTATTTATACTTTCCAAGTTCCTTCCTCGAGAAGTTTCCTTGTAACAACTTAACCTAACTTCCTTCTTTTATGGATAAACCACTTCTAACCACTTGTCCACTTATAAACACTTTATCCAAAAATATTAAACTCTCCACTTCTAGTTGCAACTAATTTATTTTTAATTATTTTCTTATTGCAACAACTTAACCAGTGATTAACTCCTAGTTTCACCCACTTTCACTAGTCAACTTCTTCCAGGAGTTTCTATAATAACTTGACTTCTTTGACCTTCTAGGGGCTTCTAGATAACTCAAGAGGGTTCTCCAACCTCACAAGGCCATAACTCTCTAACCGTGAGGAGTTATGTGACGTTCCACATATCATCGAAAATGGCATGACATGTATTATCCATATATAATAGTATTACTTGCAAATACACTGATCTTCATACCTTTATACCTCAAACAATCTTGAGTCCATTCACCATACTACTGGGGCCACCGAAATTTTCTACCGGACTTGCTTCAAGGGTTGAAATCAATGACAACCAACCCAATTATTCAACAATATCCCCCTTTAGCATTGATGGAAACACTTTGATGCAATATTGAAGTCATATCGTTCATGCTCCCCCTATGACCATCACATCCCCTAGAAACATGCCTTTGTTCTCTCTCTCCAAGAATATAACTCTTTATCCATGCATATGAGAAAACTCCCCCCTTTTGACATCAATGGCAAAGGTAACTTCCCTTCGGGGTTGCTCCCCCTAACTGAACAGTCCCTGGGGTTTCTCCCCCTGAATAAAATTTCTCCCCCAAACTGAACTATCCTCTTTATGGTGCTTCCTCATGTAAATATAAGACATATAACAATATCTTTAAAAATTCATTGTGGGGAAAAAACTATGCCAAGTTTCTGACGAAGATACTCAAAGGCTTCCCTTGGAAGCGGTTTTGTAAAGATTTCTGCAATATTTTCTTTGGTTCCAACATAACAAATTCGAATGTTCTTCTCTGCAACCTATTCCCATAGAAACTGATACTTGATTGGAAAGTTCTTCATCTTGGAGTGCATCATTGGATTCTTTGAGATACTGATGGAACTGATATTATCACAATATATCATAATGGTCTCATTATACTCAACTTGTATATCTTTCAAAGTTTGTTTCATCTATAGAACATGTGTACAACATGATGCTATTGCAATATACTCTGCTTCGGTGATAGACAAGGGTATTTATGATTATTTATTTCTTAGACAAGATACCAAACACTCACCCAACTAGAACACTGATCCACCTGTGTTTCTTCAGTCATCAATGTGACCTGCCCAATTTGCATCTATGTAGGAAATAAGTGATAGATAAGTTCCTTTTGGATACCATAATCCAAACTCTTATGTACCCTTGAGATATCTGAACATCATCTTTACTACTAGAACATGTGATTCCTTTTGTGCTACTTGAAATATTTCCACATGTCCAACTTCCCACATTACATTTGGTTTGGATGTTGTCACATGAAGTAAGTTGTCGATCATTGACCTGTACTACCTATGGTCTGTAGACTTTGAATCATCATCTTTACTAAGCTTACAACTGGTATGCATAGGAGTATTAACTAGTTTGAAAACTTCCATTACGAACCTCTTTAGCATTTCTCTGATATACTTGGTTTGAGAAATAAAAATGCCTTGGTTGACTTGAAAAATACGAAGACCCAAAAAGAAGGATAGTTCTCCAAGTAATGAAATTTCAAATTCACTATGCATATCCTTTGCAAATTTCTGACTCATCTTGTCATCATCACTTCCAAATATAATATCATCAACATAAACTTCAATTAACATAAAACTATCTTAATTTACCTTAATGTAGAGGTTGTTGATAGCATTTCCTTTCTTGAATCCTTGTTGCTGTAAATGTTTGTCCAATATGGAATACCATGCTATGGGGGCATGTTTGAGACCATACAAAGCCTTCTTCAACCTACAAACATAATTTTCATTCTATGACAACCGAAATCCTTCTGGTCATTGAATGTAGACTTCTTCTTCCAGATCCACATGCAAGAAGGTTGATTTCACATCCATCTGATACACTTTAGTATTCTTGGAGCATGCATAAGTGAGAATCAATATGATTGCTTCCATCCTGGAAACTGGGGAAAACGTCTCTTCAAATTCAATACCTTCAACTTGAGAATTTCCTTTACATACCAATATAGATTTATACCTAGTAACCTATCCATATTCATTCAATTTGTTTCTGAAGACCCAGTTTGTGCCAATCACATTCATTTACCTTGGCCTCAAAACCAATTCCCAAGTGTCATTCTTTTATATTTGATCCAACTCTTCATCCTTGGATTTTATCTAGAATTCATACTTGTTGTATTCTTAAAAGTTGATTGGCTCAATCGAATATAATAGTTCTAGGTGCAGTTGTTATTGTGAACAAATTCTTCTTCTGGTCTAAACTCCTACATCTTTATTCCCGATAATCTGATCTGATGGATGATTCTTATGTATTCGTTTGATAGGCTTCTTCATAGGTACTTGAATATATTGGTATTATTTCTCTTATGCTTCTAACTACTCTTCTTCATATTCCCCTTCTTCTACTTATTCATCCTTTGCTTCTTATTCGTGAACATGTTCCACTAACTCCTTTTATTCTTCCTTTATTTTCCATCCACATGTCTCATCAACCATCACATTGATGCTTTCCACAACTTTTTTGAGCCTTAGATTGAAACATTTGTATGTTTTTCTTATACTCGAGTACAAAACATGTATGCCTTTGTCCACGCAAGAATCAAACTTTCCCATTCTTCCATCTTCTCTTTTGATGTAGTATTTTCTTCCAAAAACTATGAAGTTCTTCACATTCGTTGGTCTTCGTTTCCATAGCTCGTAGGGAGTTTTATCACTGTTGTTTCTGAGCATTACTTTGTTTTGAATTTGAATTGTTGTATGCACTGCATGTGCCCAAAAGACATCTGTCAACTTGGAATCCATTAACATTGTTCGAGAAATTTCTTGTGTTTTCTTGTTATTCCTTTAGACAACTCCATTCTATTGAGGTGTCATAGCAACAAAGAATTTCCTTTTTATTCCATGCTTACTACAGAAATCCATAAATTCCTTTGAAGTAAACTCTCCTTCATTATTGGATCTCGAACATTTGATTTTTGAATCCATTTCATTTTCAACCATTTCCTTGTATATATTGAAGTTATCGAATTCTTTTGACTTCTTCCTAAGAAAACAACCTACAATCATCCATGTATAATCATCAACCAATAACATAAAATATTTCTAACCTTTTAAACCCTTTGTTCTAGTTGGTCCAACTAGATCAACGTGCACAATTTCCAACAGTCTTGTTGTGGACTATTCCTTTGATTTGAACTTGGTCTTTGTTTTCTTTCCTTGTTGACAATGCTTACATAATGTGTTGGTTGGCTTCGTGATCTGGGGAATTTCTCAAACTGCTTCCTTTTTGTTGACTTTGAAAAGGTTATCAAAGTTTATGTGACCCATTCTTCTGTGCCATATCCAAACTTCGTCGTCCTTTCCTAGACATCACTTTTCATTACCAATTTCACTTAATACATATATGTTTCTTGAATTTCTTACAACTATTGCAACCAATCTTCCTGAACCTTATTTTATTATCTTACGCTTCTGTGAATCAAACAAAAGTTTGTGACCTTGGCCGCACATTTGACTTACACTTAGAAGATTATGTTTCATATCTTCCACTAGTAGAACATTTTATGCCTTAGTATCCTTATTTCCAATCCTGACTGTGCCTCTTCCAATGATTCTAGTTAAGTTGTCATTTCCAAAGGATATTGATCCATATATTTCCTTTCTCAAGCTTAGAAACCTATCCTCATAACCTATCATGTGCTTTGAGAAACCACTATCAACATACCAACCATGTTTCTTGTGTTTATATTGTAGAGTGAGTATTCATTCTTCATTTTTATATTGATTCTACTTTCTTATCCATATTCTCTATCAAGGTTCATGTCTGTGACTGTTTCTATTCTATTGTGATTCTATAGGAGAGACTTTCATTCTACAATCTTTGGTTATGCGTCCAAAGTTTTTTCACTTGTAGCATTCCACTTCAGTGCTCAAGGACTCAAATCTATTGTAGCTTCTTCTATTTTTTTCACTAGGCCTTCTTGGATAACCATTTTGTGCATGACTTTCACAATTTTTTTGTTTCTTCTGTTTTCTCTGCAATTTACAACTTTATGTCCAAAATTATTACATAAATAAAATAAAACAAAGAAGATTAAATTTATATAAGAGAGAAAAAATTTATGAGAGCAATCGCAAGCTAGGTTTTGGACAATCGTGGCC
>SNQJ01S0007224.1:14552-51095 GCA_010110895.2 Picea sitchensis | reverse complement strand
AGTTTTCCAAAAACGTTGCATGTTGAGTAAGCCATCAATGTTGGATGAAAATTTCTTAAGTCATATGTATGAAAGTGAGAAATAAAGACACAAAATCCCCTCTCCATGTGGTTTTCCCTTCAATTGTACAACCCATTTTCAAGAAAGAGATGGAGATGTTCTTGATTAGACATAGTGTTACAAAGGAATTATCTCAATTAATCAACCCTGTCTTTCCAATTTTGATAGGACATGGAAAGTATGATCCTCCCTAACATAATCTAATATTGTTTTTATAAACCAAAATAATTAAATCCTAAGTTGATTTTATTACGTAGGTTTATTTTAGGGTCTAACAAAATTACTAAGTCTCATGTCTTCTATGGTCTCTATGATACCAATACTAGGAATATCTCATCAACCAAGATTCTTAAGAGGATGTTTGGTATGCAATGTTTTCTTTTAATGTGTGATATTGCATAAAATAAATGTACTCGGAAAGTAAATTCTTAAAAGGAAAAAATATTCAAAATAAACAAATATTTCATCACTTTTCTGTTAATATTCTAATTTAAATATGCATAGATATGCAGAAAATAGGGAACAAGCTATAGTTCTAATCCAAAATTAGAAGAAAAAAAAAACTTAAAAATATATTATTTTTCAACTAATAAACATAAAATAGTGCACAAAACAAATACAAAGGGAATACAACATTGGAAAAGGATAAACAAAAGCATCATTGTGCATACATTCAAAAAACAAACAAGTGATAGTCCAAAAAAATGAAGAACAGTTATTTCCTCAAGTTATTATCACTATAACATCTATTTTATGTAACATCCCCAACCACATTTATATTCCTTCGAGATGATGTGGCACCTCAAAAACCACAACCCCATTTCCTTACTATAGCATTCAATAGAAAAATTGATGCTAACTAAGGCATAAACATTAAAGTTCAACCCTAAGAATGCATGCAAACTACCATGCCCTTCATCTTATATATGCAAATTGAATTACATACATTTAGAATTGAACAAACTAGAAAATAATCAAATCCATAATAGGAAAAACAATAACTTTGTATATTCATAGCATAGTGGAAAAGTCACTTATTTTCTTTGAATTTATTCACCAATTGGTTGCAAATGGAGACCATTACACCCAACCATAGTCTCTTTTTCATGCATAGACCCTCTACCATAGAGGCCACACTTGAACTAAAGTTTTGAATCCATAAGGAAAGAACTACCCAAGGCCAAACTCTAATATCTCACACACACATATCCCAAATATAATATTTACAGATGAGGTACTCATTCCTAAGATAATCAACCACACTTTCCCTCTCAACAACATATGTTTCTCTCTTAGTCTACACAACACAAGGAATGGGATCCCCTTCTCTGTTAAATCATCCCTTAGGAAATCATCCTTCCCTCTAGTGCTTCTATGCATAACTATCCAAGAAATATCTATTGTTGGGAACTAAGGATAGCCATCGTTCTTCCCATTATCATGGTAGAAAAACCATAACTAGGCATAGAAAGCTACACACATATCCAACAATAAAAAAAATAGGCTTGTTTACTCCCCCCAAAAGGCTACAACCTCCATGTATTCCTTTCTTCTTGCAAGGAAAAACATTAATTTTCCCCCAAACCTAGGGAATTCCTCTTCCCACACTAGAAACAACTCCTCCCTCAAACCAAAATTTTGGTTAGTATATGCATGGAAACAAGAAGCCACTTGCCTCATATGAGGCCTTCATCTCTTCATTCATGGACATATAATATCCAAGAAGATAATCAGTATAAAATACTTTTAGGCTAAAGGATCCCCTTAACCCCCTTTCTTCCCCTCTTGTAGACTCATAGCCTCCCATTCTATTTTGGGATTTCTCATTTAGAGATTGTTAATGGGATTGATACTACCTTTGCATGTGTATGAAATTTCACATTGATTCAATTTCATAGCATATTCAGTTTACATTTACATTCAAATCTAGGGGCCAAAATAAGGTATTACATTCCCCCCACCCCACCACTTAATTTGTGCACCATCCTTGGCTCAATTCGTAACATCTATATGAATTATATATATACATTTACAACTCACTAAAATTCAACCTATAAATACTATAACAAAATGAGGCTTTCATCTTATATACATTATCCAAAATTCAAAATAAAAATGGATGTTCTTCTCGCATTGCATATTCCAACTCCCAAGTTTGTTCTTTAGGACTAAATTGCTTCCATTGCATCTTAACTTATCCTAGCTTGACTCTAAATAATTTTTACTTTATTTTCTAATATGCATAGTGGTTCTATCTGCAAGTCTCCCTCTAGTTCCACCTGACTCAAATCCCAATCAATAATATGGTTAGGATCATGAACATATGTTTTCAAAAAAGTAATGTGAAATACATTATGGGAATTTATGTGAGCAGGAAATGAAAGTCTATATGCAACAAGTCCTATCTTATCTAGGATTTAAAAAGGTCCACACTACCTAGTTACTTGTTGACGAGCGTAAGTGACACACCGTCAACTGGAAGGTCAGATATGGAACGGGGTTGTCTAATTAACCCAAGTCGTTTGGTGTGATCTGACCCAATGGGTTTAATGGCTCTGTTAGCCAACTAAATCCTAAAAATAATAAAAGAAATAAACTAATCTAAAGCTATGATTGTAACAATTTATATACTAATTACAAGTGTTCAAATAGAAACATGAATATACAAATGATTATAAACAATCTATATACAGTTTGCAAGGTTTACTTGAAATCTTGTGAAATGAATGTTCATAATAGTGTTGCTAAATAACAAATTAAGAACAGAAATCTTACTAATGTTTAAAGCTAACAAAATTATAAATATTAAGTGAATACGATTGAAACAATGACACAGAAACAGTCAAAGATAATTAATGCAATCAGTGTTTCATTAATAAATAATTTAATTAAATAACACACAGACTAACCTATAGTTGATCAGCAAAACTAAGTCTATCTTTATGTGTTGTTTGAGCTCCTTCTTGTCATGCTTTTAAGGGAAACCTATAACAGAAAAATACTAGTATTTCCAGAATAAATTCAAAGAAGTGTTTGATATTTGGAGTAAATTAATAACAACAAAAAGATAACTAATAAGAAGAATCATGTGATCTTAAGATAATCAATATCTGAGAACGAAGGAAAACTCAATTCTGAGTATTGATATTGTCAATCATTTAACATCTAAAATAAACTCAATAATAATTAAATAATTGATTGATCACACATACAAAATGGAACGACAGATTATGGACAACATCTAAATATTTAACAATATGAAAAACCATATGATGACCAGGCTAAAGCTAAATCAACCATAATAATATCTCATAATACAGAGGTAGTAGGAGAACACAATGGAATAAGCATCACACAGGTCTAAAGCCAACAGTGAATTGTTTTCCCATATCAATTCCCAAAATTACATGTCCATACTATAGTCCAACCAAAAATTGACATTACTACTATACAACAACCACTATTTAAACATGTCTTGGATCAATAACCTCTTATCATGCAAGATAGAGGGTAATCCCAGAAAATCAGATTGCTTTACAAAAATAGGATAACAAATAAACACTCTTGTAGGAGTCCTTGATCAAAAAAATAATTACATAATGATATTGTTTTATCAAACAAAAAGAGAAATTACTAAGCTATGTAGTGCATAATCAATGACTTATTCTCCTTGTGAATAGCATCATAATTGTTATTTTCCTGAAAATAGATAAAACGAAATCAAATTTTAGATAACAATACAAACTAATAATTTCGAAAGATAAGCTACAGGTTTCTGTAGCTAGTCTAAAATAGTAAAAATAAAATCAAAATAAATCTGTCTATTTGATTTTTAAAACAAAATTAAATCAAAGAGAATCAAAACATTTTTTTACCATTTTTAGAGATTAGACAATGAAGCATCTAACAAGTCTGAATTAATGATAGTGTTGAAATTTGTTGCATTCTTGATAATCACATTACCAGTGCGTTTGAACCTTTTACTTGCCAAATTTAAATCTGAATTACTCTGTTCCTGATGCCTGCAATTTTTCTTGACAATTGATTTGTTAAAGAAACCCTGAGTCGGCTCAATAGTAGGAGCAGGAGAAACCCTCTCCTTTAACACATCAATAACCTCCTCTAATGATTTTCTGGGCATGAAATCATATCGTGGATTTTTTCCCAAAGGGTTCTGAATAGCAACAGAGTTTCGTTGTGTGGTTGCATTGTCTCCATGTGGATCAACACTTTGATTTTCGGTAGTAGGGTTACCAGGATTGAGGTTTGTATTGGAAAGGAGAGGTGATTCTACTGCATTCTCGGGTAGGGTGAAATTGTTTCTACACAGGAAATCTTCCCAACTATCCCCAATATGAGCTAGATGCAACAACAACAGAATTCGAATAAGCCCATGGTGGAAAAGGCTAGACAGAGGATTTAAACTTTGTTTCTGATAACGCTTAGACATTTTAAGCAAGCTCATAAATAGATAGAAAGGAATATTTAAGTTGAAGCCATAAAAACCATCAACAAGCTTGAATCTCTGAGAAAAATATAAAAAAAAACGCTTACCTCAACCAAAATGGAAATTCTAAGATATTTACCTCCAAAGAACAAGACGTATCTCTAAAACGGTGTAGTTTCTTAAGAAACTATTTGCGTAGACAGTAAATGCGCCCATTTTGGAAATGGGTTTCTGATGGTTTCTCGAAATTTTCAACCATTTTCTCAGAAATCCTCCCGTAAAAACATGTCTCAGGTGTGAAATTACGGGTTTGAAAAACCTCAGAGTCATTTGGTTACGATACATCAACAGGAGTAGTGAAGGGTGGGTTGTGTTCTCCTACACACAAATAGTAGTAAGAGGTCTCCTTCAACAATGAATGTGAGTCTAGTTTATGTAGGACAAAAGGGTGATGTGGAATGTAAGTATGTCAGTCCTGTACCAGAGTGATAAGATTGTGATACGACTAGTAAGAGCAAGATTCATATTTTGAATTTAACCCAAGGTTCTGCGCAATCAAGCATATATCAAATGTAAAAATCACATAATCAAAAATAAAATCGACTCGGTCATATCTCCCAAAGTGTATGAATCAAATGTTATGATAATGGATCAACGAATGAAAAAGATAGTCTTACAATATTTTAAGTTTATAAAAATATAGATGCCCTTTAGGTGTAATCCCATTAGCAAAAGAAACCAAGAAATCACAAAATGTATGATGATTACTCAAGCCAAAATTATGTTCTAATTTCATGCTTTCAGTCATGAAATTAAACAAAACAAACAATAGATTAAAAATGAAAAACTCTTACACACAGCTATCCCAATGAATATTTTCAAAACGAAAGATGATAGAAATCCTTGCAAGGAGGAGGCAGATACAGGAAATTTTATCTTATGAAGACGACATTTTTCATGATAAAATTGACATGAATATTTGGCTACCAACACTACTATCTTAACACAACTCCTGAATTTTAAATAACTCTTCTTTAGTCTGGATTTGAGGAATACATACTCCCCAACTTTAAATTCCCTTCTATGCCTTTATCTACATAACTCTTTTGCTTTTCCTAGGATTCCTTTAAATTTTGCTTTATCTTGACCATATGATCTTCCATATTCTCAAGCAAATATTGTCTAAGCATCATTTTGTTAGTTGGATTATCCCAAATTAGAAAGGCATTACAATTTCTTCCATATAAAGCTTCAGATGGAATTATTTTCACTGAAGCATGATATCCAGTATTGTATGCAAATTCTACTAAGTATGGATAATATTCTCACTTGGAAGGTGTGTCCATCACATACATCCTTGTTGTGAGAAATCTTACCCTTTGGACAGGCTAAGATTCCCTCTGAATCAAGACCTCTATATTTGGTCCAAAGACAGAAGTAAACAAATGGTTGCTAATGTCTCTATATATCTAACTCAATCAAGCAAGCAAGAGAGAAGAAGAATGTGGTGTACTTTGTTGCGATGTTTGTCCTCGTTGCTCCAATACTTGGGCTTGATCTCCAAGCTCCTCAACATAAATGAAATCCTACAAAGATTAGCAAAGGTACTCTTCCTCTTACTCTATATGATTAGACAAAACAGATCTATCTATGAAGACTAAAACGACAATAGACAAGAAAATGTAGAACACATGAACTTGAAGGGAATAGGCCAAGTTATCATTAATTGGAAAGCCAAAGAAGGTGCATCCAAAGAATGATTGATGATGGAACAATCTTCTCCAATATATCCTCATCCATCCCTTGCATGAATATTGAAATAAAAATGCTAATGCTTCCTCTAGAATCAAAGGTTTGATAATAGAATTGTTCCCCCTTCACCTTGGAAATACCTTCAATATATAGGCTTGAGAGGCACAACCACCATGAGAAAATGAAGGATATGGTTGATTATATGGCTCCTTGAGTTTATATTAGATCCTAGGATATATCCCATAGGGTAGGATTCGACCACAACAAACCTCATCCCAAGAGAACTGGCCCTTAGGAAAAGGTGGGAGATCCCTTGATTTCCTCTAACAAGACTGGCAATCCCCTAGAGTTGAACAAAGGGAACCATCCTATAAAGTGGTGCTCCCCTAACATGGAAAGGGGGTTCCAACCAATGAAATGTCACTCCCTCGGTATGGCCAGGGGGGCGCCACCCTTCATAAATGCCCAAAAATGGTCGATTTTCCAAGAAAAAGGTATGTTTTTGGCCTTGAAATGATGTTCCTCCAATATGAATTAGGGGTCATAGAAAATGTATTTCATGGTGTCAAAGGGTTGAAAAAATTATCAAAATGAATGTGACACTGGGTAAGGTGCATACGACACTTGTGATAGTGCATGTGACAATTAACAAGGTGCATTCGTCACTTTTCGACACTTACAGTGTGAAACTCAAGTGTGAAATTTTGGTGTGTAATATATGCCCCCTAAAGTGTGAGGTCAGAAGAGAAACTAATGGCTGAAACAATTTACAAATTATTCAATGCAAGGGTGCTAGAGTCGGATAACCTAGAAAAATATGCAAACAAACATCAATCAGTATACAAATATGTTCCATTTCCAAGGAAGGCATACCTATGCTCGGAATACTAGATGACTCAAAGCATGGTTTCCAACCAATACACTGTGGATCCATGATAATACTCACTAAGGATATGGCCACCAAAGATACAATGTGGATCCATACCTCCATGACATGAACTTATCGCAGCCATGAAAAATACACAATGGAGCTCCGAGATGACAAAACATAGCCATGGATCAATACAATGTGGAACTATGTGACAATATACATATCAGTAAGATTGTCAGCATGGTGATTGTACTGAAATATTTTACATGCTCAAATGATATTCATCGCAGCTTGGGAAAATCACATAACAGAGTGAGCTCCCAACCCAAGGTCTTTGTCCTGATCCTGATGCAATACGAATATAGCCATGTGAATAAATTATTTGATGTCGAACATGGTATAAACCACTTGATTATTGGTCATTAAGGTATACTATTAACAAGTGTGAGGGAAATCACCAATGATGACAATGATTCCCAAGGCACCCTAGTACATTCCAGTGAATATTAATAAATGAGATGAGGTCGAACATCTGTGGAATCATCCGATCAGAGTTCAATGATGTAAAACTACTATCGGAAGAGAGGAGGCCTACCATTGAGGCATGCAGATCCCAAGGTACTAACTAGTTTCTAATTCTAATTCTCAAATTATGTGTTGAAATAGACAAGAAAATACTCGTCGAAGGAGGACCATGATGTATCCCTCATCATCGACACAAAAATGGCATAGGAAAGTGATGTGATATGGTGAATTAAATGAGTACATACTAACACGGGAAATGGAAACTGGTAATATTGCAGATGGATGGTTTGAAGTGAAACTTCCCTTGAACATGATGAGGCACGAAAAATATCTTGGAAGCATTTACTCAATGAGTACCAAGAACATAATGTGACGACAATAAGAGCACTCTTCGACTGGAATGAAAAAGTATGATGACACATGGAATTGGTATGACTTAGAGACAAGCAGATTACCCAACTATAAGATGAGACACAAACATGTGCCATGTTCAAGGGAGACAATAGCTTCCATAAAGGATTCCAAAAAACTTGACCCACTTCCTTCAATTTTTCCCTCATCCAGATAGATGAGTACCTCTTTCTATTTTAACAAGATCGAGGAGGATAAAAGATGCTTGGTACAGCTCATCTACGATGAGTCCCTAGACATATGTTTAATGAACCTGAAGAAGGAGGGTTCAGTCCTATATGGGTCCTGGATATTTGTAATACCCCTAGGCCGAACCCAATTGTAAATGTACATATGAATATAATATGGTCAGAAGAAGTGTGCACATCCTAGGATACCGTGCGCAACAACTTGAGTGTGTGATCTTGAGGCCAGAGAGACTTTGTGTATATGTGCATGTTTTTGAGGTTAGTGAGCCTGGATACAAAAAGGAAAGTATGCTTGTATTCTAAATGTAAATCACAAGAAAATATTAATGAAAAATGGATCACTGCAGAAAACCAACCATGTAAAAGAGTATGGGGGGATAAACTCCACTAGATAGGGAAAGGGGGATAAAAGTTGAGGACAAGGGGATAATCTAGGGAGATTAAGCCAAAAGGAATATTATATTAATATTCCTTAAAGTATAAAGTATGGATAATTATTTTATCCTAATTTCTAAGGATGGCGACAAGTGGGCCAAGGTAGTTCTCAACATGATAAGTGTCAAGTTGGGAACATGCATACATATAGTTTGGACTTAGTTCATTTCCCATCATTCCATCATCATTCACTCATGCATTCATTTGTCCTCTATACCTTCCTATACCTATACCTGTAACTTTACTTGTATCTGGTTATCTTAGGAGTTGGACTTAAGAATAGGGTTGTCAAGCCTGTGGGATATTGAAGAGGCAGGTCGGCAAGCCCGTGAGAGAATTGTTGAGAATTGATTTCCTGAAGGTGCCAAATTGCAACTACAGGGCTCTGATACTTCATGTTCAGCCTATTTTTGAAGCCCTGGAAGGGAAGTGGGGAAGTCGAGGGATTGTTGAGCAAAGAAGGGGCACACTTTCTGGGGTGGGACACACATGTGGGGAATGAGGGACTCTAGGTTGTTAGTTTGAGTTGGCACATGTGACTGAGTTTTCTTGTTGTCTGAGATACATCAGCCTAGTTAGGAATTCCTTTCCCCACGTGGATTTTATCCCCAGCTCGAGGATGACCCATTGCTGAGAGTTATGAGCATTGGGTCTAATACTAGGAGGAACGTGGAAGGTCTGCACGCAGTTGGTGATATTTTTATCAAATATAAGTGTCAATTGTGTGTTAAATTATGTGTTACATTATTATTTATGCATTTATTTTTATGGGTTTTCTTTGTGTATGTTTCACATGTATTTATACTATTGTATGTATGAATCAGTGTATTTCTAGAGTATTTGTATGTTTTAATTTGGTATCAAAGTTCAAAATTTTGGTTGGCATAGCCCAGTGGTTGTTGGGGATGCTACAATGTGGTATCAGAGCTCCAGTTTTCAACACTGGGCCTAGATGGGCCAAGAAAGTTGAATGTTGAAGTGAAATTTCACAGAGAAATGATTTCAGAGTAGCCAAATTTCAAGTTACAGTGCGTCCATGGAAAAAATCATAAGCAATTGCATGGAATTGGGTAAAACCCTAATTTTTGTTGTTAAATTCATGGGGAATTTGAGAAATTTGTCCAAGTGGTGAGATATTCTTAATTTACTATCATTTCTAGAAAATTCATACCTCGAATTAGTCAAATTTGAAATTGCAGGGAAGCCGTGATAGATGGAGGGAGATTGGTTGAATAAACTCTCAATCCATGAATGAATTTGGGAAAATTCATACCAGGAATGTCAACCAATAGTGATTTTTTTTTGCATAGGTTGAATTTGTGTTATCGGAGAGAAATTAAACAAATTTCATAGTTGCAATTTGTCCATGGTGGAAATTGGGAAAAATCCCCAATTTCTGCAGTGGAATTCATGAAGAATTAATGTGCATAAAAATAAAGGTGTGCAAGCATGCACACTCAAATTGGATGATGCACGATGCAGAGCTGATAAGTCACGAAAAATAATGGTGCACGCAATTAGAACTGTGTGGTTCAGAGTTGGTAATGCGCAGAAAATAATGGTGCGCATGTGTGCACACTTAAATTTGGTGCTGCGCAGTGTAGAGTTGGTAATGCGCGAAAAATAATGGTGTGTGGGTGTGTGCACTTAAATTTGGCACTTCGCGTTGCAGAGTTGGTAATGCGCAAAAAATAATGGTGCGTGGTCGTGCACACTTAAATTTGGCATTGTGCGGCGCAGAGATGGTAATGCGCAAAAAATTATGGTGCACGGGTGTGCGCACTTAAATTTGGCGCTACGTTGTTAGGGTCCTAACCCGCACATAGGTAGAACAATATATTCAGATGTAATAAAGGTCAATATTAATAAGGCATTGCAATAAAATAGAATAAGTCGAATGTAAGAATACCTAATAGAAGATTTCTCTTTTAGAAGGATCTTCCTCTAGATGTTTCTTTTGATAGACATATTTAGTATAAATAGGAGTCGAGGGTATGAGAACCCTAGTTTGGAGATTATTGTAATAGAGCTCTGCTCGACTAAAGGTTTCCCCCTTGACGAGGCCTGTGAACATTGCTCTCAAAATCAAAGTGTTATTTTTGTTGTTATTCTTATATCATTTCAGTGTTATTGTGGTGATTATTCTGGTTATATTGTTGTTATTCTGCCATTTCTAGCATTTTATTTTTGTTCTGCATACTTTTATATCTGGTATATTACAAGTGGTATCAGAGCACTTTCCTTGGCAGAAATTGTGGGTAAATTTTTTTTCAGGGTAGAGACGTATTCTTGCATCTTTAAGCCACAAAGATCTGTTGTTACGTGCATAAGCCCGCGGTTGAGGGATTCATACATGCAAGAAATACAAGTGGTTCTTAAGCACACATCTGTTGGCCACCCTTGTAACCCTTGTTGGTACCCCTTCAAGTGGTAGCACATCAGACAACACCTGTGTACGGATCAGCCTAGATTTCCTGAAGCCCTCTTTAGATAAACTGACCGGCCACCTGACTGTTATAGTGCCATCGAGAATAGAACTCAGGAAGATACTCTCTAGTACCTGGGTAGTCGGGTAGTACGGCTAAGGGTGTGGTCTATCCTCCTTAGTTAGTGCTCAGAGATATTGGGCCGAGTACTACTGTTGGACCCCACATGTATATCAGAGAGCTATATCATAGGGAAAACCCTTGTCTGTAGAAACCTTGAATACCTAACCCTTGGGGATAGAAACATAAACAAATTAAAACAAACAAGATCTATTGTCGTGCAACTGTGTTCAGGTTGCCAAGTAAATACACATTTCTTTCTGGCTAATCATTTGGGCATTTCCTCTCTGCAGTCTTCTTCAGACTAGAGTATAACTCCGCAGGTGTAAAGAAAAAAAAGTCTGAAAATTTTTTCACCATTATTTGAGACCTATTCCATTGAAATCATCTCTTCGCCCTTATCACATTCATACATATCATTTTTTGGAAAAATGTTTTACCCCACCTGCCCCTTTTCAGTTCCCCCGTCCTCATGGCCCATACCCATAGCCAAGACTTGGAAGCTCGCTTCAAAACCTTGCAATATAGTCTCATAGAGACCCAATAAGAAGTGAAACAACTCAGTGCCAATGTTGTCGCCATTAATAAAACCATGCAGTCCTCAATGGAGGAAATCAAACAAGACCTCACCACCCAGCTTGAACCTATCTTTTCGACACTCTGCACCAAACTGCATATCCCTACAGATAACCCTTCCTCTTCCTCACCTCCACATACTAAAGGTGAACATTCCTCTCATTCCCATAACTTTCATAACCATCACTTTCAATGTGACCTATGCCTTCCGCAAGTGGATGTGACAAAATTTGATGGCTCGGACCCCACTGGTCAATTTCCACATCTCAAGCCTTGAGGACAAGGTTGTTTTTTAAGGGGGAGGACATGTTAGGGTCTTAACCCGCACATAGGTAGAACAATATATTTGAATGTAATAAAGGTCAATATTAATAAGGCCTTGCAATAAAAAAGAACAAGTCGAATGTAAGAAGACCTAATAGAATCTTCTGCTTCTAGAAGGATCTTCCTCTAGATGCTTCTTTTGATAGACATATTTAGTATAAATAGGAGTCGAGGGTATGAGAACCCTAGTTTGGCGATTATTGTAATAGAGCTCTGCTCGACTGGAGGTTTCCCCCTCAAAGAGGCCCGTAAACATTGCTCTCAGAATCAAAGTGCTATTTTTTTTGTTATTCTTATATCATTTCAGTGTTATTGTGGTGATTATTCTGGTTATATTGTTGTTATTCTGCCATTTCTAGCATTTTATTTATGTTCTGCATACTTTTTATATCTGGTATATTACATATGCGGAGTAAAGTTGGTGACCTGCAGAAAAATAATAGTACATGGATGTGCGCACTAAAATTTAGCACTGTGTGGTGCAGACTGGGTGGTGCATGC
The DNA here is from genome assembly GCA_010110895.2 of Picea sitchensis. NCBI lineage: Eukaryota > Viridiplantae > Streptophyta > Pinopsida > Pinales > Pinaceae > Picea > Picea sitchensis. The sequence continues at coordinate 38,459 of SNQJ01S0007224.1, read as the reverse complement.
ATAATATTAGTGCATGCAGTTTGGGTGCTAAAAATTGGTAGAGCGCAGAGGAAATTTGTTGGTGTGCACGCAATATTGGTGTGCAGTGTGTGCATGTTGAATATTCACACCGTGAGAAGGATTAATTAATGGTGCACGGTATGAGCACACTAAACCTTGGAATTTTGTAGCATGGAGAGTACAATGCGTGTAGAATATTATCATGTGACACAAAAATTGCGCACAATAGGTATTATTGCATGAAACCAAAATTGTGCACAATAGATATTGGCACATGGCATAAAAGTAGTGGGCACCAGATATTGGTGCGATAGAGAAGTGATCCGCATTAGTTATAGGTGCATGGTGCATGATCTACCTTATGGTGTTTCTTCGCATGCTAAATATGGGTGTACATTTTCAAATTGGTGTGCGCAAAGTCATTTGGATGGTCTACAGTAGCAGAAAACTAGTGTTTTTCTGTGACATTTTATAATGTTTGAAAGTCATCTTTTTGCAGTGCATTTTTTGAGGCCCTAAAAAATTTAGTTACTCTATAGCTCAAATGAAATATCCTAAATATATTTTTCTAATGGTGTAAACTATTCATCAAATGGAGCTTTTACGAGGAAGTTACAGGTCAAATAATGGAGGGTAAATTTTAAGACCCAGTTAACTTCTGAGGGCCATAACTTTCTTCTCCGAAATGAGATTAAGGCATAGGAGAAGTCTGTGGAAATATATTGAACCATAGAAAATATTCATGGAGCTGAATTAAAATTCTTTGCATGTTAAAAATGTTTAATATGGCATAGAATCTACCTGTAGCATTCAAGGCCAAAAACATTAATTGGCCTAGAACTTCAGCATGTTGTAACTAGCAACCCAGAACCCAGAAAGAGGTGAAACTTGGACAGACTTTATAAATTATGTATATGAATAATCCCAATCAGGCTCCTACCAAAACTTCAATGGAGAAGGTGAAAAATGCATAATTACAGTTCATATTTTCACCTAGTTGCAGTATGAAGAGAAGAATTAATGGACAATTTTCAAATAACCATAACTTTCTACTCAAGACTTAGAATTATGCATGGAAGAAGGCGTTGGAAATGTATTGGAAAATAGAATATAAATATCCACCCAAAAAAGTGATCTGGGAAATCAATTTTACAAGAAATCAGAAGAAATAATTCTAATGCATTATTGAACCAGAAATGTACATAATTTTATGAATTTGTTAAATTATTTAGCCTAACAAATTTTGTTGGTTGCACATTTTGTAGAGTTAACAGCAATTATATCAGATAAATATCAACATAGAGTTCAGAATCATGGAAGATACACATGGGGCTTACCGCCATGAAGATGATATCAGATAGATGTATGTCAATATAGGCAATGAAGGTACAAATTCAAATGCACATGGAGAAGGCAAGGAAGAAAGCATGAACTTGGTAGATACCATAAATAGTTTGAAAAAGGATGTTCAAATTTATAAGGATGATAATGAGAGGCTTATGAAATCAAAGGAGCAGCAGGAGGGCTTCAATATAAATTTAATGCAGATCTTGGACAAAATAGAAAAGAAGATGGATAAGGAGAATGACTCAAGAAAATCAGGAAGTCACAGATCTCATGATGAGAGGAGAAGAACAAGAAGTGTTGGAATACATCATCATCACTCCCCAAGGCACTCCAATAGGAGATAACATAGCAATTCAAGTCCATCCCCTTTCAAGAAACATAAGAGGATGTTTGGGGTGGATGACCTATAGGGAGAAATGAACAAAATCAAGCCTCCTATATTTGATGGTGAACACAAGAGGGATGAGGATGAAGAGACATGGCTGCTAGGAATGAGGATGAAGAGACATGGCTGCTAGGAATGAGGAAGTATTTTCAATTACATAATTACTCTTCACATACAGAAGGAATAAATTCCATCTATCATCTCAAAGGAAAATCATCAATGTGGTGGGACCAATTTGTGCAGGTGAAACACATTGATGAGAGGAATGTTGCTTGGAGGGAATTCAAGAGATATTTTCAAAAGAAATACTTGACTAAGAGATACTATGACAAGAAAATCAAGTAGTTATTTGAACTCAAGCTTGGGAGTATGACCATAGATGAATATGAAAGGAGGATTTTAGAGATGTTGAAGTATGTTTCTTTCATCAAGGATGAGTCGGTTAATATTCAGAGGTATTTGAGTGGGCTTCCATCATTTATCAGTGACAAGATACAATACGATGATCCAAAAANGACCATAGATGAATATGAAAGGAGGATTTTAGAGATGTTGAAGTATGTTTCTTTCATCAAGGATGAGTCGGTTAATATTCAGAGGTATTTGAGTGGGCTTCCATCATTTATCAGTGACAAGATACAATACGATGATCCAAAAAAATTGGAGGAAATCATAGCATGAGCTAAATGCCTTTATGATCAACATAAAGGAAGGCCAACTTTACAAAAAACTTGGGAAGACAAGAATAAAAACAAGATGGAATAGAGGAAGAAGGGGACTAAGCCACCATTCTTCAGAAATAATTCTCAGGGACATATTTCTTCTAGAGAGCCCATAATGACTAAGATAGTGGGGCAAAGACCAAGGCAACCACCTATTCAATGTTGGGGTTATGGGGGAGATCATATGTACAAATATTGTCCTCATAGAGGTGAAAAAGTCGGGACTATTCATAATGTACAACAAGTTGATATGGTGGAAGACATGGGCAGAAATGTACCTAATATCTACGCAGCCCTAGACAATAAGCAAGATGAGTTTCAGTCACATATGATTGAAGTGGAAGGTAATATCAACAACCAAACCATTGTTATTTTAATTGATTCATAATATAGTCATAGTTATATAGATCCTAAGACGGTGGAAAGATTACATTTTCCAAGAAGTAAGATTGGAAAATATTGGTTGGTGCAGCCGGCTACTGGAGCTAAAAGAAAAATTAATGAGATGGTTAAGGCATGTCCAATGGACATGAATGGACTAAGCACCAAGGCATATTTGAACATCATACATTTAGGATCCTATGACAGCATAATTGGTATGGATTGGTTGGACCAACACCATGTTGTACTAGACTGTTATAATAAGGAATTTACTTGTTTGGATGAGGAAGGTAACCTAAGGACAGTACAGGGAATTCCCAGGGAAGTAATCGTAAGAGAAATTTCAGCATTGCAACTGAAGAAAAGTTACAGAAAAGGATGTCAAATATTTTCAACACATATGGAAGAGAAACCTAAAGGTAAGGTGCCAAATATTGAAGATTGTGTAGTCCTAAAAGAGTTTGAAGATGTATTTAAAGATATACTAGGATTACCCCCTAAAAGAGACATTGATTTCTCCATCAATCTGATGCTTGGAGAAACCCCAGTATCCAATACCCCTTACAAGATGAGTACACCAGAATTGAAGGAATTGAAAATGCAACTTAAAGAGCTTCTAAAGAAGGGGCATATATGCCCAAGTGTGTCACCTTAGTGTGCCCCAGTATTATTTGTGAAGAAACGGGATGGAACATTGATACTGTTGACACTCAGAACTGAAATGGGTTGCAGCAAATCAATCTCGAGGCAACCTCGAGCCACTTTGGATTGGAAGATGCCCTCCCCCAACCCGCGAGGGATCTCTCGAACAATGTCACAATATGAATTTAAGTAAGCGTGAAATGGTGGGCAGATTTATGGGTAAATGATGGTCTTGGATTTTTAGAGTTCGAGGGCTAAACTAGGGAAATGGTCCATTGGGCATGGAGTCAAATGAAAACCGAAGAAAGGAGATAATAGCAGTGATCAAATAACTTGCGGAAAGTGAGGCAAAGTAAGTCTATATTTCAGCGATTTGATAATCATGATGGAGTAGCAGAAAAAAGGAAAGGAAAGGCCGATGTAGCAGAGAATATATGCAGAATTCTAGAAGTGTAGACTGGTCTTACACCCGCTGATAGTTGGTGCAGAGGAAAGACAGCAAACAATTACAGAAAACCAACATTCATCCGCTATAGTAGTGGTCGTACTAAAGTATAATGAAGCACATCAGTTAAAAGAAAATGAAATTGTAATGAAGTCGTGATGGATTAAGGAAGAAATAAACAATATGGTAAAGACAATATCAATTGTGGGTAAGGAGCATATAAATGAGTTCCAAACAGATTTAACACAGCTGAAAAGAAGAAGAACATGATGAAAAAATCAACCGTGATGAATCTCACAGTCTCAAGCAAATACATCATCTTTATTTCTCCAATCTGGATTACAAAATAACTCGGCATTACAATGGAACCCCTCTTCACAAGAGGTTTTTCCCCAGCATGCCCTGCGCCCCCTTTGTTATGTTACATCTAACAATTATTTAACTCCTCCTCTCTGGCGATTCATTACCTCACCAATAGCACAGCGTTTGCAAGAAATGATCTAGAGGAAATTGTTGTTTGTTTCTAGAAATGTGAAACGCTTCACCTTCATGGACTTTGTGGCTGCCAGGCGCATCTGCCAGCTCCATGAATCGTTACTAATCATTTGTCAACTCGTCATTTCTTCCTTGACACTTGGAAGCTGTGGTTTTTCTTTTATGATTTTTTTAGATTCAACCTGACTATAGCCTTTGCAAACATTTAAATAGCCATCAATATACACCAGATGAAATAATCCAAATGAAAATATGTCTTCAACGATTCCCAACAGTGTGGCCAACGAAAAGTAACAGAAGAAGAATCGGAGCTTCACTATTGTTACCCTTTGCCAAGATAGCAGAAATTTGCATCCCCAAACCAAGTGCTCTTGAGAATATGTGTATGCAGAATGGAACATGATACAGGATACTCATGAAAATGCACTGGATCAAGACCACTTTGGAAAACTAAAACTGAGCTCAAGATTATTTACTAGGAAGAGTTTCAGACTTCCCCAAATCAAAAGAACAGATGCAAAACCCAGAAGGTCATTGCCTTGATTGCTCTGATACCATTTCGAGAAGCCTAGCTAAACGACCAAAACTGCAGAGCAAAGTACAACTGCAAGCGTGTGCCACAAAAGGTTTCCAGAAGTTTGCAAATTTAGTGACTGGTAAGCCATCGCACTAAGACAATGCTGAGGCAAGCTTGTAGTGGGAAGCAGCATGCAAAAACGATCAAACACGTAACCGCAACTAGTCCTTACTCGAATTTTCACAACATTTCTTCCAATATGCCTGAGATTTTCCATCCATCTACCTCCGACGAAAGAAGTCGTCTTCGCTTCCATACGTAGCTCTCTCCCGCACAAATGGAAGAGTAAACATATTTTCCCAATCTGGGCAATGAAGGAAGTTTCTTCAAACGAACATTGAACTCTCTTAAATTGAGCATCCACACGTCATACAGATCAGGCGGTTGTTCTTCTGTTACAGTGGTCGTGACTGGAGTGAGCACCTATACGCTCTCACCGTCGCACACATAGTTTGAATCTAATTTCCTCGTGGAAGCAATTTTCTTCGTCAGAGAATATTGGCAAATTGCCTATTTCACGCCCAGGCAGTTTGTCTGCGTATGAAGTAATTTGATCCAGGGGTCCATTTCCACCTTCACTGTGTAGCCAGAGGAAATAAATTAGCAAGAGAAATGTATTCGTCGAGTATGGTTCCCCTGCACTGTAGCCCCGCAGCTTCAGATTTTTGGCTCGTTTTTTACACAACGCATTAAAACGGTTCTTGACAGTATTGTTAGTCATGTCAGGGGAATCTCTCTGACTTATCTGCGAGAGCCATAATCAGTATTCCACGCGTGGCCAATGAAAATGCAACATGTCCATAACGCCCACATGAGCCAGCGCGCAACCAAATAGGTCAGGTCTCTAATTTGTACAAGCTGCAACAAGAAGTCCACCATTACCGCCGGGAACAAATTCAAGTAGCCATTTTCCAGAAGACTGTTCTTTATCGCCCGAACAAAAGCCTATGTCTTCAAGTGGTAGAATATTTTCAAATATACTTGAAAGGGCATGTAGGATAGTTGATATCACACCCAATGAGTTTTTCCTATAAGAATCATGCTTAAGAGTATTTTTGTCGTGTTTATCCGTCAGCCATAAAGTACTCAAAAGGAACGGACTTTCTCTAAATTTCAACCAGCAACTTTAACCATTGGAACTACCTGATTCCACGACCAATTTTGAAAGCCCTCACCATTAAGAGAAAATTCACCATCTTGCACATGCTCTACTGAATGGAGATTTGAAAGAGTCATGGCCAGAGCCTCTAACACAATAAATGATTCCCTTGCAACATCTAGGACTTCATTGGCTATGTCTCCATTAAATTATTGGGCAGTGATTGATCGTTATCGTCCTCAGCGTATACGAAGGAGCGGAGGGATTTGGTTTGTCGAAGTATGTCGATCGTTCTCATAGCTCTGGTGCACACTACCAAGTCCAAGGGATTGGAAAAATAGTTGAAGCTAACTGATGGATTGTCGCGGGGGTCATCCATTTTGAGATATAGCTGTCCACTGGACAAAGGAGCTGCCACTTTCTCTACGATCAATCCCATGTAGACCTTGACCATACCATGGGTGGAATTAGAATATTTCTTCATCATCATGTTGAAGGACTCTATGTATGCTTCATCATTCCCTGTTGTTCCTACCACCTGGGGCATCGAAAAGTGTATTGGGCGACGAGATATAATGGTGATGTTATTCCGAGGGTTGTCCACCATGCCTTTTCCCACACCGGGAAGGTCTAGAATCACAGGTATCCTCATGTTTTTCAGATGCTCAGCCGGCCCTATGCCACTAAGAAGTAGAACCTGAGGGATCCCTAAATCTCCTGCGCTTAATATCACCTCGCTGCATCCACCGTTTAGTATGCACAATAGACCATTTCGGTTCAGCAATGCTTCGAACGAATCACCGTTCCTGTCCATCAACTCCACTCCGCGAACTCGAGGCTTTGACAATAAATCTCGATATTCTTCTTTTGGATGAAAGGTGATTCATTTAGTAGTGGCCCTGAGAATAACGATGATATTATGAGGGTTTGCGTAATTGAGAAGATCGGCTGCCGAATGTCTTTTTTTATTGTGATCGAAAGTTGATCCACTCATCTTGGTTCCTGGGACATGATTTAATGTGTAACCATTGTAGGGAAGCATTCCCACCTCCAAAAGACCCTTCATGATGGTCGCTTGCCACTTGTGTAATTTATGTGAAGCTATGCTTGTTACCACGCTTTTTTCGACTCATTCATAGGCATCCATCACTTGGCTCACATTCCATCCCATTTATACAATGTACGGAAGACTGGCTCTGCTATAGAAACCAAAATTGAGAGCAGAGGAGCCACCCAAAACTCTACCGCGGACACCAGGAACTCTGTCTTCAGATACGAACTCTTGTGTTGGGGAGCTGTGCTTGTCGTTGTTGGAAAGGATGTTGAACACTCCCCTTGCATTCTCAATGTTCCAAATGTCATAGGGAGCCCCCCTCTCTCGATCACCAAAAATGAGAAATTTGCAGAAAGAGTCGTTGCAATCGCACACCCTGCGGTTAATATTGCGTGGTCGTGGACCGGCTCCGTTGTCTCCAAGCATATTGTGCAAGTGCTACTGGAAAACCGAGAGGTGGAGCGGAGACGGCCCAGCTTAGAAGGAGGGGAGAGAGACGACAAAGGAACGAGTGCTTCATTCAGATATTCACACTCTACGCTTCGCATACTTCCCCCGATTCGACATTGCAACCTAGGGTTTGCAAGGTTTTGACCTCTTTGCGTTTGACTGGCAGCAGCAGGATCGATATTTTCTGAAGGGAGATGGTCGAATTCCCGATCGACCGATGTGAAGAATGTGAGTCCTAAGGTGGTTCGAACCCGCCTCCATCCACTTCCCATACTAGGTGTTTGCCAATTTTTGTATTCTTGATAGTATTCTAATAGGTGATAAGGCACTTTCCTCTTCACTCACTTTTGAAACAAGGTGCTCAAGCTCACACATGAATCACTAGCCTTTCCTCTGACATTCTTCTTAATGGAATCCATGAAGTATATAGGTTGCAAGAGGTCTTGTGTGTGTTAGACATTGAAGGATCACATTAGCATAGCAGTTGATCATTTGTTTTCTCGGCTGGCTGTGACGAGTCAGGATGATTGTCGTTTCCATTCCTTCGCCAAAACCTTGTTAATTGATCAGCTCCCAGCTCCTTTGGGCTACAGGACAATCTGTTAATAGAGAAGGAGGTGCTTTCTATACCCATTCCAACTTCATCTTCTTCGTCTATTGCATGTGGCATTTGATTGATAATATCTGTTACAACAGATACTTTGCATTGACTTTAGGAAATTGAACAAAGTAACTTTGAAGAACAAGTATCCTTTGCCAAGGATAGATGACCTCTTTGATCAGCTGAAAAAATATTCTCCAAGATTGATCTCATGCTAGGCTATCATTAGGTAAGAATTAAATAAGAAGACATCATTAAGAATTCCTTCATAATAAGGTATGGCCATTATGAGTTTACAGTGGTGCCATTTGGGTTATCAAATGCACCAATTGTCTTCATGTTTTTAATGAATGGTATTTTGGATTACTTAGATAAGCTTTTCATTGTCTTATTGGATGACATTATTATATATTCTAATTATGAAGAAGATCATGAACAACACTTTAGGATGGCATTGCATGTATTAAGGGAGCATCAATTGTATGTCAAGTTGAGCAAGTGCCCATTCTATCAGAAGAAAATTCATTATTTGGGACATATAATTTCAAAGGAATGGATAGCAGTGGATCCTGAGAAGATAGAGGCCATTAGAGGATGGTCAACACCAAGGAATGTCTCTGATGTAAGATCATTCATGGGACTTGCAAGTTACTACAGGAGATTTATTGAGGGATTCTCATATATTGCATACCCAATCACTTCCTTGCAAAAGAAGGGTGTGAAGTTTTAGTGGACATCAAATTGTGAAAGGATTTTCCAACACTTGAAGAATTTATTAACAAGTGCTCCAATACTAAGGATTGTTGATCCAAATGAAGACTTCATTGTATGAAATAATGCATGTAAAGAAGGGCTTGGTGGATTCCTTAGTCAAAATGGATATGTGGTGTGCTATGAATCAAGGAAGTTGAAGGAGCATGACAAGCACTATGATACTCATGATTTGGAGTTGGCAGCCATAGTGCATGCCTTGAATATGTGGAGGCACTAACTCATGGGAAAAATATTTGAGTTGAGGACAGACCATAGTGGTATGAAATATTTATTTGGACAATGAACTCTAAATGTTAGTCAAAGCAGTTGGTTATAATTCCTTAGTGAATATGACTTTGATATAAAGCATATAAAAGGGAAAGAGAACAAGGTGGTTGATGCACTTAGAAGAAGGGTGCATGAGTTGCATGCTACATCCATTAGCATGTACCAATCATATTTGAAAGACAGAATCTTAGAGGCTGCAAAATCAGATTTGTAATACATGGAAATAATAACAAAATTACAGCAAGGTATTTTGCAGCAGAAAATTGAATACTATAAGCTAGAAAATAATGAAATTATCATGTACAGGGGCATAATTTATGTGCCAAATTCCTAGAAATTGAAAAATATGATATTGATATAAATGCATAATGTACCTTATGTTGGGTACCCAGGTTATCAGAAAACTATTGCAGCTGTCAAGAGCCAATATTATTGTCCAGGCATGAAGAAAGCAGTTGTTGATTTTATTTCCAAGTGTTTCAAGTGTCAAAAGGTCAAGGCTGAGCATAGACACCCAACTAGTTTGGTACATCCATTTCCCATTCCTGAGTGGAAATGGAAAGTTGTAACAATGGATTTCATCACCAAACTGCCCAAAATAAACATGCAGCATGATTCTGGTGGATAAGCTTACTAAAGCTACCCATTTTATTCATGTAAATCTCACTCACAAGGCAGACAACATTGTTGATATTTATATGAGAGAAATTGTTTGAATTCATGGTATACCCAAGATGGGACATCCCAGCAGATAGAGCAGTGGTTGGGACAAAATTACTCAGGGAAATGGAAGAGAAAATGGTGAAAAGAAAACAGAATTTAAAGGTTTCCCAAGAAAAGCAGAAAAACTATGCTAATAAGGGTTGAACTCACAAGGAATTTAAAGTGGGTGACCATGTGTTCTTGAAAGTAAAGGCCAACAGAAGTTTCCTGAAGTTGGGAAATTGTTCAAAGTTGGAAGCTTGTTATTGTGGGTCATTTGAAATCTTAGAGAGGATTGGGCCTGTAGCATACATGCTTGTATTGCATGTATCAATGTCTATTCATAATGTATTTCATGTATCATTGCTCAAAAATTATATACATGATGTTAATCATGTCATTAATTTGAATGTGATTCAAGTGGAGCAAGAAGGCGCCTTTCAAGTGCATATGGTATGCATATTGGACCAGAAGATGAAGCAACTCCAGAATCAAACCATAGAGCTAGTAAAGGTCAAATGGACCTGGTACGGTCTTGAAGATGCAACTTGGTAGCATGAGGATGCTATGCTGGCAGAATACCCGCATCTTTTTTAGGATTTTGAAATTTTGGTTGTATATGTGTATATATTGCACTCAAGACAGTGCATAAATAAGGGGGAGGGGAATGTAATACCCCTAGGCTAAACCCAGTTGTAAATGTACATATGTATATAAGTTGGTGAGTTGTTTGGATCAAGTCTTGGAATTAGTGTTGTATGTGCATTCCATAATATAGTGTGCATATGTGTTGCGCACTAAAAGAAGAAGTGCGCACATCTTAGGATACTGTGTGCAACAACTTGAGTGTGTGATCTTGAGACCAGAGAGCCTTTGTGTATATGTTCATTTTTTTTAGGCTAGTGAGCCTAGATACAAAAAGGACAGTATGTTTGTATTATAAATGTAAATCACACGCAAATATTAATGAAAATCACATCATTGCGGCAGACCAACCATGTAAAAGAGTATGGGGGGGTAAAATCCACTAGATATGGAAAGGAGGATAAAATTTAAGGATAAGGGGCTAATCTAGGGAGCTTAAGACAAAAGGAATATTATATTAATATTCCTTAAAGTATAAAGTATGGATAATTATTTTATCCTAAGTTCTTATAAGGATGGGGACAAGTGGGCCATGGTATTTCTCAACATGACAAGTGTCAAGTTGGGAACATGCATACATATAGTTTGGAAATAGTTCATTTTCCATCATTCCATCAGCATTTACTCACTCAATCATCTATCCTCCATACCTTCATGTACCTGCACTTGTACCTATACTTGTACCTGGTTAGCTTAGGAGTTGGATTGAAGAAGTGGGTTTTCAAGCCTGTGGGGTATTAAAGAGGCAGTTTGTCAGGCTCGTGAGAAATTCTCTATAGGTGAGAGAATTATTGGAATTGATTTCACGAAGGTGTCAAACTGCAGCTACAGGGCTCTGAGACTTCCTTTCCGGCATGTTATTGAAGCCACGGAATGGAAGTGGGGAAGCCAAGGGACTGTTAAGAAGAGAAGGGGCACACTTCCTGGGGTGGGACAGGAATGTGGGGAATGAGGGACTATAGGTTGTTAGTTTAAGTTGGCACCTGTGACTGAGTTTTCCTTTTGTCTGAGATACATCATCCTGGATAGGAATTCCTTTACCTAGGTGGAGTTTAGCCCCAGCTCAGGGGTGACCCACTTCTGAGAGTTATGAGTAGTGTGGTCTAAGGCTTGGAGGAACGTAGAAGGTTTGCACACAGTTGGTGATCTTGTTATCAAATATAAGTGTCAATTTTGTGTTAAATTATGTAATACATTATTATTTATGCATTTATTTTTATGGCTTTTTCATGTGTATGTTGCATGTGTATTTCTACTATTGTATGTATGAATCATTGTTTTTGTAGAGTATTTGTATGTTTTAATTTGGTATCAAAGTTTGAATTTTTGGTTGGCATAGCCCATTGGTTGTTGGGGATGCCACAATGTGGTATCATAGCTCCATTTTTCAACACCAAGCCAAGATGGGTCGAGCAAGCTAAATGTTAAAGAGAAATTTCATAGAGAATTGATTTCAAATTGGCCAAATTTCAAGTTACAATGTGTCCATGGAAAAAATCAAAAGCAACTGCGTGGAATTGGGCAAAGCCCCCAATTTTTGTTGTTAAATTCATGGGGAATTTGAGAAATTTGGTCAAGTGGTGAGATATTCTTAATTTAATATCTGTTCTACCAAATTCAGACCTCGAATTAGTCGAATTTGAAGTTACAGGGAAGCCATGACAGATGGAGTGAGATTGGTTGAATAAACTCTCAATCCATTAATGAATTTGGGAAAATATGTACCAGGAATGTCAACCAGCAACGATTTGTTGTTGAAAAGGTTGAATTTGTGTTATTAGAGTAAAATTGAACAAATTTCATAGTTTCAAAATTTCCATGGTGGAAATTGGGTGAAAATTGGGCAAAATCTCCAATTTCTGCAACAAAATTCATGAAGAATCGATGCATAGAAAAATAAAGGTGTGCAGACGTGCACACTCAAATTGGACGATGCATGGTGCAAATATGTTGTGAGTAGCATATTCTAAGAGAGGGACTCCAAGGTATTTGGATGGAAGGGATATCTGAGAGTGTTATCCCTCGAGATGTTCTAGGTTGTCTTTGGAACGATGTCGAGGCACCCCAGGAGCTAATACTTAGGATGAGTCTTAAAGATATTTTTGCAGTAAGGTAACTGCGCAATATTTGGGAATTTTTTCCCTCTCTCTTTTTTGAAATTATAGGACCTCAAACAATCTCAGCTCATATGAAAAATTCTCTCAACTCTCAGAGGCATATGTTTATGAGTGTTTTAGATGATCATGCTTTAAAAGGAGAATGAAATGCTGAATTAGAATAAAAAATAAAATAAACATAGAGGGAACTATTGAGAATGAATCTTGTAGCTTATGGGAAAAGAACAATGTGTTGAGAAATTAAGAATTTGATATCTCTAACATGTGCATGCAGATCAATAAAAGCATGATTCGCATAGTTAAAATATCCATACATCTAAATACATGGAGGTACCCTATGCATATCATTTTAATGCACAAATAAATTATAAGAAATGGTCATGCATTCATAGGAAATCACTTCTATGTCATAACTAGACATCATACAATAACATTGAGTATGGTGAATAGCCTAATGTCTGAGATTTTATAAATCAGATCTGATACAAGAAAATAAAAAATGGGAGAATATGCGTAACAAGAACACAAACACTATAATAAAAGGAATTACAAACTGAAACATAATGCAGGGGATGAATCTATGGTTGCATGTTGCATTTACCCCCTTTCTGTGCTCAAGGTTTCTAATCAAACAAATATGGTTATAAGAAACTCTTAAATTCCCCAAAGTGTTTACCTTAGAAATGAGCACTTTCATTGTCTTTCATTCCTCTCTCTTATGCCCTAAACTACTTCTTCAAACCATTTCCATCGTCTTGAAATTTTTTACTACTTCTTGATTCTTGAATGGTTTCCCCCTTATTAAAAATATAAAAATTACTTTTACCTGCTAGATTTATTTTATGTTGAGATCATGGAGAAGATGGAGATTCTCCATCCAAAATATCCATCACACTCTACTACATAAAGGTCCCTGCAATCATTTCTTCTGCTGCAACATAGTTGAAATTACAATTGCAGGTCACACGACTCAGCAGTCGTCAGATCCATATTGTGCAAGCGATCGCGACCATTGATCAGAGCGTTACCCATCAGAGTGATTGAAGATTGAGTCCCAATAGAGCTCCAACAAGGGAGACTCTGAGTTATTCCATCAAAGAGAAACCTATTGGAGGTATAGTTCTGAAGCTAAATGAGGGGACTCTAATGAGGGAGACTCTGAGCTTCCACCTCGACTGTTTATCTAGATCTGGAAATAACTGAGAGTTGTTTATTTGGTCGCGACTAAAAGAAAAATTAAGATAAGGAAAATATTACCCGGCTTACGTCAGCCTGGACACATGGTACCTTTTTATTTGTCCTCATTGGCGTTGATGTGGCAGAGGGGCATGACACATGTCACCTACTTTTGATGTGTTTTCCTATGTCTTTGGTGGATTTCATATGGTCACGTGGAAGCTTCTGATTATCCTAGTTCCTAGAGTGCCTTGGGATATAGAAACAGATATGGACCATCAATGGGAGGGTCCACCCATCGAAGCGATCGAGGGTTGGGTCTCAGCAAGACTCCAACGAGGGAGACTATAACAATGTCATGCTAACATCATCTTTTACAAGCAGTGACTTTCCATTTTCCCATGGTGGTGTTGATATCGAAGGAAGACGTGACACATGTCACCCGCTTTTGATATGTTGACCTATGTATCTGGCAGCTTGCATATGGCCATGTGGCAGTCATTGGTTGGCCTTGGCAGTGCTCCTCTAGTGGGATAACATGAAACCTAGCTAGGAGGCTTTGAGATCAGTGGTGCCCCATTGAAGCGATCAAGAGCTAGGTATGGAGAGTAAATTCGATGAGGGAACTCCGACGACCATTGATCTAGAAATGGAAATAAAATAGGAGTCGTTGATCCAGTTGTGGTCGAAAGAAAAATTTAGCTAAGGAAATGTTTGTTACGATGACGCCAACCTAGACATGTGGAAAATTTTCATTGGCCCATGATGAGGTTGACATGGCCAAGATGGATGACATGTGTCACCTAGATTTGATATGATTTTGGGCACCTTTGGTGGGTTCCACGTGTCCATGTGGCAGCCTCTGACTGGCTTTAACAAGTGTTCTACTGGCATGCCATGCGTAATATTGAGTTGGCACACTAGGGGTTATGGATTAAATCTTAACCGTTGATATCTCGGGGGCATGACTGACGATGTGATGAAATATAGGTCATTGATCGGAGGTTCCCATCAGAGTGATCAATATTTAGGTACCCAATAGGACTCTGATGAGGGAGACTCCAATATTGCATCTCAACCATTGATCGGAGGAACTATAGATGATCCGAGATTCATTGATTTAGTCGTGGTTGAAAGTAAAATTTGGCTAAGGAAAATATTGTCATGTTGACATCGGCCTGGACACATGGAACCTTTCTATTGGCCCGTAGTGTCATTTATGTGGAAGGTAGGATGGACACGTGTCACCCATTTTTTATGTGTGATGTCGTGCATTTAGTGGATTTATTCTTTACACATGGTAGTTGTTGATTGGCCTTGATAGTCACTCTGCTGACATGCTGACGCGGCAACCAGATGAGATATGGGTTGTTGATCGTAGGTTCCCAATAGGATCCATCAAGAGTTAAATATTGAGGGGGACTCCAATGACCATTGATTTTGCACCCCCTCACTTATAGTCATCTGATCCGATCTGCTCCCAAATCCTTCCTAGTGTTTGGCTCCTAAACTGCGATCTCATGGTAAGATCCCTAGAAAAATACTTAGCCCCTTTTCGGGTGCGATAATCCCCTTTTGGACCTTAAATAAGCACATGAGTTCTTAACTACTGCCTTATGCACACAAGGGCATGGATTTTCTACCTTTTTCTTCTATCTGCCTCAAAATAATTTGACTCTTGACTGTCCATAGGTTCTATAAGATTGTTCTACATCTATCATCCAATCTCAGCCTTATAACATTCATCCAACCTTTATTTAAAGGCTGGAAAAGAAATGTTACTAACAGAGAGAAACCCATAATTCTGGAGACATGGAATTGGACGAGAAGGGGCATGTTAAAAAAATAAAATTTGAGATTTAATATGGTTTATAGAGGTGTTGGAAGCTTCCATAAAGTCATCTGAAACTCATTTAAAGGATATAGCTTTGTCGGCCGATGAAATCACCATTAACATCATGTCATCGGCGAATTGATTATGAGAAAGAGGGGAGTCAGAGTTATGGAGATTTAATCCTTGGATCCTTTAAGAGTGAGTGGCATCCTTGATATTCCTTCCCAACTCTTCATCCATGATAATAAATATGAAAGGGGAAAGGGGGTCACCTTGTTTGATGTCATGGGATGGGAGAAAGGGATTGGAGGGGCTCCATTAATCAAGATGGAAAATAAGGCAAAGGATATGAGATTTGTGATCCAATTGACCCATGAGGGATGGAATCCAAAGGCTAGGAGAGCCTCTCTGATATATTTCCAACTAATTTCATCAAAAGCCTTAGACATGTCTAATTTGATAAGCATGCTTGGGGACTTGGTGGATTTGAAAGAGTGGACAAATTCATGAGCTAATATTGTTTTTTTAAGGATTTGACAACCTTCCACATACCCTGACTTTTTGGAAGAAATAAGGGTAGGCATTAGGGCTTTGATATGTAAGGCTATAACTTTGGTGATGATTTTATGGATGACAATGAAAAGGGAAAGGGGTCTAAATTTATCAGGATCAAAATATTTTTTTCCCTTAGGGATTAGTGCAAGGAAAGTAGTATTGAGAGTGGAGTGAACACCAAAATATATTTGAGATTCAACTACAAGGGCCCATACATCTTGTTTAACCACTTTCCAATATTGGTGAAAGAATTCATAAGTAAAACCATCTGGGCCAGAAGACATCTTGGGGGTCATACTCATGACAACAACTTCTACTTCCTCAGAAGTAATGGGTCTCATGAGGCCTTCATTTTGTTCTTCAATGATCAAGCAAGCAGTGTGATGGGTAATGGTTTGATTGGTTGTTGAACGATTAGGTTGAGGTTCATTAAGAAAAGATTGAAAGAAAAATACTAGTCCATGTTCAATATCATGATGAGAGGTGAGTTTATTACCTTGAGAATAAGTAATTTGGGTGATATGATTGGTGAGCCATCGTTGAACCATCGATATGTGAAACATTTTGGTGTTTCTTTCCCCATCCTTGAGCCATTGAACCTAGGATTAATGTCACCACAAAGTCTCCTCTTGTTGTTTATGCACTTTAATTTGAGATGTGATTCCCTTTACTTATTTAGAAAGGTCCTATGATCAACCTTGTAGGATGATATGTTGTTGGAGATCTTCCATTCTGGTTTCTAAATTATTTCGAGCTTGAAATATGATGCCAATGACATCTTTGTTCCATAGTTTGAGCTACTGTTTAACAGCTTTAATATGTTGTTGAAAACATAACATGAGGGAGTGTTTTGAAATATTGGCTTCATCCCACCATTTTCAAATATTTCTTTAAAAGTTGGGGTGAGAGATCCAAAACTTCTCAAACCTGAAATGTCTTTTAAGAGGCACCCCTTGAACATCCACCATGAGACAAACAGGAAAGTGATTCGATCATGTGGTTGGTAGAATGATAGCCTGAAGGATTCAAATATTATGAAAAGGTCCAGTTTACATACGACTTGTTGTGATCCCCATCTGCGATTATTCCAAGTATAGAGACCATTGGTTGTTTCTAGATCAGTGGGTTTCTAGCTTTGGATTAAGCTATTAAAATTGGAATTGTCAGGATCAATATTTCAAATGCCCCCTTTTTTCTCCTCTAGGGTGGAAATTAATGTTGAAATATTGTAATTGCGAAGAATATTCTAATTATATTTTGAGTTATTTTTATAGATCAAATCCCCTTTATGGATTGGTCAAACCATAGTTATATGGTGTTGTTTGTAAAGTCGGCCCCTAGGGATAATTAAAGTAGTTTTAACCACTAGTTGAAGAATTCGGCCCTGCTTGGTGAAGATACATAACCCTAGCGCCTATCAGCTAGTATAAATAAGAGAGGATGGCACCTCATTCACACACTCACTCAAGTCACTCATCTAGTGCACAAGTTTTGAAGGAAGTTGTAGTTAGAAGAATAAGAAGAGGGAAACGCATGTTTGGTATTGGATATTCTTGGTGGTTTTGTCTTTTATCTTGACATTGTATTGGCAATCTATATTAAGGAAGTTTTTGATGGGTTTTATCCCCCATGAGGGTTTCCCGGGATAAAATGTTGTGTACCTTGTGATTATGTTTCTTCCTGTGATCCTTCTTATACTATTATTGTCTAGTAAAATGAAAAGAAGTTAATATCAACTCTAAATTTAACATGGAATTGGATTTAAACTGAGTAGAGAACCTTTCACTGGGTAACCAAAAACGCCATTGTTGTCATACAAGAAAATTAGGTATTTTTATTGAAAGGGAATTTTTGACTAAAAACCATCTAACAAAGTGTGCCCTAGCCTAGCGAACTCATTGGCAACATGAGCACACCTTTTCAGAGGCCAAAGCCTATGAAAATTCAAACCCTAGTTTTGACTGGTACCAGAAAACCCGAAACCTAGGAAACCAGAACCAGTACAGTCCAGATTTGCGCATGTCAAGTTTCAACGGGTAAAAATTGAAAATTTTTAAATCTGATAGCTCCAGCATACTCACCTCAGCCCAGTGCACCTTCTGGTAAGATCATATTGAATTTCTGAGCACTTTCAATTTTTGGTCATTTTCTCAGCTTCAGGTCAAGATGTCTGCAAGCACTAAGATTTTTGACAAGTTAGAAGGTATGGAAAACTTTTGTTCCTGGAAGTGCGGGATTGCACTCATTCTTTAAGAGAATGACCTTTCAAAATTCATAAAATAAAATGTACCAGAACCCGAAGAAGAGAAGCTAAAACAAAGTACAAGAAGGATATGGTTTGAGCCAAAAGGATCATTGCAGAATCCATTAAAGATCACTTTATCCCTCAAGTATCTTCTAAGAACACTCCAAAAGATATGTTTAATGCCCTAACCAGAATGTATGAAGGAAGGAATATCAACAGGAAGATGAATCTGAGAACCCAACTCAAGAATACAAAGATGCAGAAAGGAGAAATAGTTCATGACTATTTCTCTAGGGTTTCTCAATTCAAGGAATAGCTAGAAGAAATTAGAGACAACCTAGATGAAGATGAATCATAATGACAGCTCTTAATGGTCTTACAAGACCTTGGGATGCCTTCATCCAAACTATTTGTACAAGAAAAGAGAAACTCCAATTTGGCAATCTTTGGGGAGAATGTGTTCAAGAAGAAGCAAGAGAAACCAAACGAGAAGAAGTACTATAAAGGGATGAATATCAATCCTTATTTTATCATGAAAAATGAGGAAAGAAAAGGTCTCATTTCCAAAAGGAGACCCACCTCCGTAAGGAATCTCACTCCCCGGGGAGATTCACCTATAAATAATCTCACCCTCCAAGGAGATTCCAAAAATATCATAAGGGTCAAAGAAGAGAAAAATACTTCTCCTCTTATCAATGTTATCATTGTGATAAGATGGGACATATTGTTAAGAATTGTCCTGCTAGAAGGGAAGAATACAATAATACAAATAACAAAAGACATCATGCCCATACAATCGAACATGATGAGCCACCCACAAAGTTGTCTAAAGAAGAGATTGAAGATTATGTTTTATTTTTCTCCCTCTCGGGATCTGTGACACCTGGAGAGGATACTTGTCTCATAGATAGTGGTGCATCTAATCACATGATGGGTCAGAAAGACATTCTCTCTAGCCTTACAGAAAAGAACTTTCCCCAAAAAGTTACACTCGAAGATGATTACCAATACCTTATCAAAGGAGTGGGAGAATCCACCTACAAACTTGATTCAGGGACTCCAATGAAAATGAAGGATGTACTATATGTACTAGGTTTGACAAAGAACCTACTTTCCATCTCAAATTTAGATAAGAAAGGTTTCAGGGTTGCATTCATAGATGGTGAAGTTCTTATGTGTCCTAAAGGAAAAACCATAGAAGATGCAATTGTTATTGGAACAGAAGAAGGTGGCTTGTATGAATTAAAAGGTCACTCAGATGCATCCTTGACTCAGTACACTGAGATTCCATGTGAATTTTGGCATAGAAGACTAGCTCACATCAACTACCAAGCCTTACCATATGTAAGCAAGGTAGTTACAGGTCTACCCTAATTCAAGGTTGATCATGAAGGTGTGTGCAAGGGATGTTCACAAGGAAAGAACATAAAGAATCCTTTCCCAAAGAGCGACAGTAAAGCAGAAGGAATCTTGGAGCTCATCCACTCAAATGTATGTGGTCCAATTCCATCAACGTCTCTTAGTGGGTATGTATAATATGTGTCATTTATTGATGCTTATTCTCACAAGAATTGGGTTTGTTTCTTGAAATCAAAAGATGAAGTATTGGGAAAATTCAAGGAATTAAAAGCCTTGATAGAAAATCTCTCTGAAAGAAAAATCAAGATACTTAGGTCAGATAATCGAGGAAAATTCACCTCAAAATAATTTGTAAGATTTTGCAGAGATTTTCGATTAAGAGAGATCTCACCACTCCCTATAATCCTCGGCAAAATGGTGTAGCAGAAAGAAAGAATAGAACAATAATGGAAGCAGTGAAGACTATGATCCTCAATCAATATCTTCCAATGCACTTATGGGCCGAAGCAACAAGAACAGTAGTGTCTGTCCAAAAAACATTATCCCATGGTGAACTTGGATTCAAAACCCCCGAAGAAATTCTCTCTGGAAAGAAGCCAGAAGTAAGCCATCTCAAGATATTTGGTTGTCCAGTGTTTGTACACATTCTAAAAGAAAGGAGAACTAAGTTGGACCCTTCAGGAAAGAAGGGAATATTTTTTGGATATTGTGAGGGCAGAGATGTAACCTTTGATGAAAATGCATCACTCAAGAGATCAAAGATATGTCAGCTTGAAGAAGTATATGAAGAAGAACATGTAGCTCCCAGAGTTGCAAAACCAGTGAAGGAAGTCACAGCTACCCCTGATGATGAGATTCCAGGAGAGCATGATATGATAGAATCTCAAGAACCTCCCCAGATGACGATCTCTCACAAGAGAAATCCATCTTGGGAAAGGGAACTTATTCAATATGGAGAGAAGTATGGTGCCCCAGAAGGAACCATGAGACAAAGAAGGAAACCTAAGTCATTCTCTAGTTATATGGCCTTGATGTGTGATATCATAGAAAAGGAACCTACTTGCTCTGAATAATCCATTCAAAAGAAAGAATGCGTGGATGTGATGACAGAAGAATACCAATCCATTATAAAGAATTATGTATGGGAAATAGTTCCCAGGCCGAAGAAAAAAGATGTGGTATCTTCCAAATGGATATACAATATAAAACATGTTGCATATGGAAGTATTGAAAAACATAAAGCAATATTTGTAGCTCATGGATTTTCTCAAAAGGAAGGCATTGATTATGAAGAGACGTTTTCTCATGTATCCAGATACACTTCTATCAGAAAAATCATAGCGATTGGAGCCAAGATGAAGTGGAAGTTACACCAGATGGATGTGAAAACAACCTTCTTAAATGGAGTTATTGAAGAAGTGTATATAGAACAACCACAAGGGTTTGAAGTTGAAGATAGAAATACTAATGTATGCATGTTGAAGAAGGCTATGTATGGATTGAAGCAATCTCCCAGAGCTTGGGATTTACCAAGAGTAAAGTTGATTCTAACCTTTACTTCAAGGTTATGAATGATGAACCAGTTATATTGTTGTTGTATGTGGATGACTTATTCTTAACAAGATAAGAAAATCTCATCACAGATTGCAAGAAGAAGCTCGCTACATAATTTGAGATGAAAGACCTAGGCCTAATGCATTATTTCTTAGGTCTTGAAGTTTGGTAGGGCCCAAAGAAGATCGTCCTTAACCAAGGGAAGTATGGAGTTGAAATACTGAAGAGGTTTGATATGTTGTAATGTAAATCCATGAACACACCCATGGAAACAAATTTGAAGCTCTTTGTTGATACTTCGTCAGAATTGGTTGATGTTACTCTATATAGATATATCAATGGATCATTGATGTATCTAACAAATACCAAGTCAGATATATGTTTTTTTGTGAACACCTTGAGTCAGTATCTGGTAGACCCCAGACGTGTTCACCTTGTTGCTGCAAAACATGGGATGAGATACCTTAAGGGTATGTTGGACTTTGGTCTCTGTTATACTAGAGATCATGACGTCATAATGGTTGGTTATACTGATTAAAATTGGGCTGGAAGTGTTTCTAATAGAAAGATCACTTTAGGATGTTGTTTCAATCTGGGGCCATCCATGACTTCATGGCAGAGCTGGAAGAAATCCAATATTTCTCTCAGCATAGCAGAAGCGGGATAAATTTCAGCATGTTCCTCCAGTTGTGAAGCCATATGGCCTCGAAAGTTGTTGACAGGTCTATTCGATATGGAGATGGAAGCCATCGTGATTCTATGTGATAACCATAGTTGCATAAAGATGATGGAGAACCCAGTGTTACATGATAAGTCGAAGCACATATAAATCTGGTATCACTACATTTGTGATATGGTGTAGAGGGGAGCTGTAAAGCTCCAATATGTTGGCCCAGATGAGCATGTTGTGGATGTGTTGACAAAGCATCTGTCTCGTGTAAAGTTTGACTACTTTTGAGACAAGATTGGTATAGTCTGAAAGGACCTCCCTCGAAAGGGGGAGTGATGCTTATGATACTATGGTATCCTAACCAACAGTGGGTAGCTCCATTAGGATTTTATATCCTAGGGGATTGATCATCCCCGGACAGATCCCGAAGGTCCGGTAAGGATGGTCTGTCAAGTACTTGTGCATGTATATGCCAGCTGTGGTCATTAGTGGTAGCTCCATTAGGATTTTATATCACAAGGAATCTTATGATTCATGGGAAGATCCTGAAGGTCCGGTAAGGATTGTCTGTTAGAGTACCATGTGGTAGATCCATTACGATTTTATATCCTAGGGAATCTTTTGATTTCTGGGAAGATACCAAAGGTCCGGTAAGGACGGTCTGTCAGAGTACCACAAAATGTTGTTGTTTCACATGCCTCGTTTTGTTTCTATATGATGATGATTTTGTTATCTTAGCCTCGTGTTGATGATGTTGTTTTCTCAGCCTCATGTTGTTGTTGATGATGATGTCTCAGCCTCATGATGTTGTTTAAGATGATGTATCAGCCCCGTGGTGTTGTTGATGATGCTGTATTAACCTCGTGCTATTAATGATGGTGTTGATGATGTTGTTTCCTTAGCGTTATGTTGATGTAGATGATGATGATGCTACTCCAACTCCATGTTGTGAAAGATGATTTTATTGATGATGAGAAAAAAATTTGATGTTTTATAGATGTGTCAGTCAGTGTTCCAGATGTTGATGATGTTGTCTCCCTCTCTCTCTCCTGATGATGTTGTAGAATACCCTTCTTGGTAAGGGGGAGTGTTAAAATATTGTAACTGCAAAGAATATTCTAATTATACTTTGATTTATTTTTATAGATCAAAATCCCTTTTGTGGATTGATCATGTCGGGCCTTGTATAAGACCAAATCCCCTTTTGTGTATTGGTCAAACCATAGTTATATGGCGTTGTTTGTAAATCTGGCCCCTAGGGCTAATTTAAGTGGTTTTAACCACTAGTTAAAGAAGTCGGCCCAGCTTGGTGAAGAGACATAACCCTAGTGCTTATCAGCTAGTATAAATAAGAGAGGATGGCACCTCATTCACACACTCACTCAAGTCACTCATCTAGTGCGCAAGTTTTGAAGGAAGATGCAATTATAAGAAGGAGAAGAGGGAGTGTTATTGGATAAATCCGTAAGTGCGGACACAAACCGATCTCCCTAGATCCACCTGGATCTAGAACAAAACAGGACAAAACATGACGCTTTCCTTAAGTTTTAGATATTGAATTTACTAACTAAAGAGAGATGAGTGACATACCGTTTAAATGTCTCTTCCTCTCGCCATCGCCACCCTAGCTCCGTTCCACCACTCATACAAGAATGATCCTGCAAAAGAACGTAACCAACCAAAGTGATAGAAATAGCATAAACTCAATATAAACCTATGTATGTGATCAAGGAATCATACAATAAAACACAACAAGCTTTATAGGAAAGAATCATATTACTGTATCATATTAAATGTGAAAGAGAGATTAC
>SNQJ01S0007223.1:551228-607157 GCA_010110895.2 Picea sitchensis | reverse complement strand
GCCTTCCATTGGAGAGGGAAGGGACCCAAGTCCTCTTTCTCCATTGTGTATCTTTGGATTTCATCTATCAGACCAGCTAATACATTGGTGATATTGGTCCATTGTTATTTGTTTTTATTTTTATTTCTATGCTCATGTTTTTATTTAGTTTTTGTTTAATTCTTGTTAATAGTTTAGTTGTTTTCTTTCTAACCTTTTACATTACAGCTGTCATGACTAGCAGAGCCCAAATAGGCATGTAAGCACTCACTTTTTGCTCACACATCGACGAAAAGAGTGCAAACATGCCTAATCCTTGTTGGAAACATTTTGATTGGTCTTGTAGCCACTATTAAGTGAGAGGAATTGTTTTTCCTAGGCCTATTTTGGCAACATTTTAATGGGTGTTATAGCCACCCTTGAGTGATATGCATTGTTTTTCCTAGGTTTGTGATGGAAATCATTATAAAATTGTCCATGAATGTTCTATAAAATCCTGAAAAGTATGGTATTTCTTTAAAATTGAAAAATTGTTCTCATGTATGGTCATATATAGATTTACATTGATGCAAGTGTCGGCATCGACATCCTCATTTTGAAGTACAAAGGCAAAGGAGAAGAATGGTGCAACCTTTCATATATATGTGTTATGAATATCAAGGAATTAACAACAGATTTGCATTGGTGAAAGTGTTGGCATCAACATCCTAATTTCAAAGTATAAAGGTGAAGGAGAAGAAGGGTGTTGCCTGTCAGAGACATTTGTTATGTAGATCAAGAAATCAACTACGAATTTTCATTGATGCAAGTGGTGGCATTGGAATCCTCATTATGAGGTACAAAGGTGAAGGAGAATAAGGGTGTGGCCTATAAAAGACATTTGTTATGCATATCGAGCAGTGGGGAAGTGCATCAGGGAGTGTAAGATTATTCCTAGAAGCTATTTGTGCATATTCAAGTTTCCCTCTATACTTTTGGGTGACCAAAAGTGATTTTTGTGGGGAGGTGTGATCTAGGAGTATCTCCACACAAGGAATCATTACTTTGCACACCATGGAGAAGGTCATTAAAATACTAATTGATGGTAGGTGGCAAAGAATTATTAATACTCATGAATGATTTATTTTAAATGTAAAAATGATTAATACTTTAAGAGTGAGAAACTCATGTATTATTCATGAAAATTGGAAAAATGATTAATTCTTGAAGTGAATTTGAGAATCTCATGTATTATTCATTTAATTGTAAAAATAGGAAATCATTTTTGTGATAGAATCCAACTCACAAATTTATTTCCTAATGTTAAGGGGATATTAGTTTCCTAGTCTCAAGGAGAAAGTTAAGGGTCTCCTGAGTTGCTTTGGAATCTTCATCACTTTATCACAAGTAGCTTCCTAGTCTCAAGGAGGAATTTAAGGGTCTCATGAGTTGGTTGAGATGGTTTCTCATTTTTGTCCTTGAGTTATTATTAGATCAAAAATTTGTGGATATTGTCTCCTTGAGTTATGGAGTTAAGGAAAATTATATAAACTCCTTAAGAAAACTCTAGGTCTCATCTTTGGAGGAATAATTTATGGATAATCCCTTGGTGGAGAGAGAGCTCAAATGTAGTCCTTCTGGTGTTTGAATAAATGTCACTTATTGTTACAAGGAAATCCCCCTTGTGGATAGGTGAATCCCCTCTTGGGCTCTAGACTCCTAAGACCAAGACAAAAAGGTGATAACGTTGGTCACTTGCATACCTTTAAACCTAGCTAAACTAATGTATAGAGAATAGAAATAATATGTACCTTTTGTGATATTTTTCGTTGCTCAGTCTGAGTTGAGCTCCGATCTCTAAGGTCGTCACAAGTCCTGCAATCCAATCAAAGAAAAAACATGATTCCTATTCTACTAGGATTAGCTTCAAACCAGATCTATCTATTAAAGACAAGTTCATGTAAATAAAAATAATCTTGAAGGAAATAGGACAAGGACATATATATTAATGAAAACAAAGCAGAGTACTTACAACCATAGATGTAGATGCAACAACTTCACCAAGCTCTGTTTGTCCAAACCCTTTGCTCAAATGATCTACAAGTAGAATGACTATGCTTCACTGATTATATTCCTTATGAGATCATAAGTTTGATGCCTTCAATGTCCTATCCTTCCTTATGAGATCATAAGTTAGATGTTTCTCCATTTTTCCATCCATTTAACCATGAGAATGCCTCCTTATATAAGCATGGAGAGACCCAACCACTTTAGAGATTCTTGGGATACGTTGAGGATCCTTCTCCATCAGTTGTGGATCTTCCCTAAGATCCAGACTTGACCTCATATTCAAATCCAACCAACTCCAGAGATGAGGGGGATTTTTCCCTGATTTTCCTCAATAGTGAAAGATTTCCTAAAACAACCTAGCGCTCCCTCAGAATGGGGCACAGAGTGTTGAAATTCTCCCCCAAATAAGGGTAGGGAGAATTGACACTCCATGACAGTGGGCAGGCGAGAGCTGCCCAAAATTTCCTTAAAAAATACCAACGCTCCCCCAGAAGGGTGCACAAAGTGATGAAACCCTCTGCCAAAGAAGGGTAGGGAGCACCAACACTCCCTGATAGTGGGTAGGGGAGTGATGGCCTTCAAAATTCATTTTTAATTCTTTTTTTCATGGAAAAATCTTTGTACTCTTCATCAAATGATTTCTTATTCTTTAACCAATCTCTGAGGGTGTCTTCAAGTGTTCCTTGTGATGTCGTTCGAGACACGACATGGGCAATATGATTGTATGTTGTATGTGAAACTTGCAACACTTGTGGCCAAAATGCAACAATTGCGACACATGTAATGACGACAATAAGTCATCATTGAAATGAGTAATTTTGATGTGTAACAAATTTCCCCCCAAAGTGAGAAGTTAGAAGATGGAAACTGATGATTGAAGTACTTTGTAGAATTTTTTGAGCAAGGGTATGGACTCAGAGAACCTGGTAGAAGATGCATACAACCATCAAACAAATATTATGACATGTTTAAACCCCAAGGAAGGAATACCTATGCTTGGGTGATAAAGACTTGCAAGGTATGGCCGCCATAAGATACACTACAGATCCATAATTATATTAACAAAAAGTATAGCCACAAAATATACAATGTGGATCTATACTTCCATGACATGAAATGATCATAGCCACAAAAAATACACAGTGTATCTACGAAACAACAAGACATAGCCATAGATCAATACAAAGTGGATCTATGTAACAGTATATGAGTTAATTTTCTCAAAAGAAACTCCATCGCAACTTGGGAAAAGTATATATCAAGGTGTTTACTCAAACTAGGGTCTTCTTACCGATCCCGATGTAGTACGAGTATAACCTTTTCAACAGATTTCGTGATGTCGAGCATGGCAAAAACCACTTGATTACCGATCAATGAGGTAAACCGTTAACAAGTGCAAGGGAAATCACCATTGATGTCGATGATTCCCAAGGTACCTTAGTACATTCCAGCGACTGTGAATAGATGAGATGAAGTCAAACATTCGTGGAATCATCCAATCAAGGGTCAATTATGTAAATCCACTATCGAAAGTGAGGAGGCCTGCCATTGAGGCATGCAGGTCCCAAGGTACTAACTAGTTTCCAAGTCTAATTCCTGAATAATGTGTTGAAGTCGATAGGAACAAACTCATCGAAGGAGGGCCTTTATTTATTCCCCCATCAACGACATGAAAGTGACACAGAGATGTAAATTTGTATATCAAATGAACATGGAGTGACACGGGTATTGAAATAGGATATTTGTGATGGTTGACTCTCGAGGAAGATACTTCCCTTGAACACTGAGGCACAACAACAAAAACATGACATGGACCAAAACATGATGATGTAATGGACACTGTGACTTTCGTCGGGTGACCCAAAGGAGTAAAGAAACTCATAGGATTAGTTCAGTGCTGAGGTTTAGCGGATTAAAATGGATGCAAAGGAAAAGTGTTGTGCTCAAGGGAGACTGTAAGAGTGACTAGTGATGTTTTCGAAAACTGCTTGGCTTGCTTCCTTCAAAATTTTCCCCATCCAGATAGACGAGTACCTCTTTTTAATTTAACGAGCTCGAGCATGGTAACACATGATAGATATAACTCACCTTCGGTAAGTCCCTCTTCCTTTGTTTAACGAACTAGAAGAAGTAAGGGTTTGGTCCCGTATGGGCCCTTTAATGTATGATTTTTTAACGAGTCCAGAGAAGTTAAACTCAGTGATTTTTCATGTTTAGAAAGTTTGAAAAGAACTTAAAGATGACTCCAGGGTTGTCCTTTTTCATAATTTTAGTCTCGCGAGGCAAAAAATATATAAACTACCACTCGCAAGATGCCCTTTCAAACCTTTTGACGAGTGTGAAAGGAAGCAAGATCACTCAACAATATTTTCATGTTTAGAAATTCTAAAGAGAGCTTAAAGATGACTCCATAGGGTTCCTTTTTCGTGTATCCATGCAAGTCCTAGAAAGAGATAAAAGTTTACTCAGTGCGTTCTCATGTTTTTCCGAGCATGAGAAGGAACTAAGACCATGCCCGTTATTGGTTTCATTTTTACAGAATCTTGAAAAAAAAATAAAGTATGCTTGTAAATTCCCAACGTAATTTCCAAAGGTAGGGATACCCATGGATGGTTGGTACTCTACCCACATATTGAAAATCTAGTAGCATAACTCTAGAATGATAATCAAAAGCTGGATACATGCCCCCCTAAGATTCAAATCATTCACTGACTTTGAGGTCGTCACCAATTTTTGTACTAGATGGAGAAAAGGATACAGGTGGATGAAATGAAGGTTCAAAAATGAGACTTGATGAAAGACTCGAATTGGTGTGAGAGGTGATTGTTTCATTTTTTAACGAGATTGACACAGGAAAAGAACTATGCTCAAGGCTCTGGGTTCAATCCCTATATTTCTGTTTTGTTTTTTAACGAGCCTGTTACAGAGAGGAAAACTATGTTCGTTGCCTCTGTTTCATTTTTTAACGATCTTTCCATAGAGAGGAAAATTATGCTCGTGGCCTCTTCTTGATCATGGTTTCCAAGAGGATAGCGCTTTGGAAGGACACCATGTCAAGGGAAAAAACTCGGTCATGGCTTCTAAGAGATATTCACTGGATGGAAGAAGAATTCTATGGAAGGAACACATGTTGAGGGCCTCGTCAGGGGTAAGGATATCAGGCTCCAATAGCCCTACCGAAGATATCACCATGTCAAATACCAGATCTAAGTCATCAAAATTTGAATTCATGGGAGACAACACCACATAATTAATCTGTGGAAGGGGTGATACCAACTGCATATAAGAACCATGTAGGGAGGTCATTTGATTAATGGTCATGTCAGGGCCAATAAATGAACACTTATCAATAGTCACCATTCTTCCATCATGCAGGAAATATATCACATGAAAAAGAGTGGACACAATAACTTTCATGGCATAGACATAATCTCTCCCAAGGATTAAATCGAAATCCAAGAGGTCCTGGACTACCATAACATCAATAAAGACAGTTTTCCCTCCCAAAGTTACGGGAAGCTGAGGAACGATCCCTAAATGGTGAGTGGTTCTTTTGTTAAAATCAAACAGAGTCTGGGTAACTGGCACAAGCTGAGGATAACTCAAGTCATGCCAAGCAATAGAGAACAAAATACTAATGGACAAACCTTCATCTATCAACGCATGAAGAACGTCCCAACCATAAAGTTGTACTATAATCTTGAAAGGAATGTGAGAGGGAAGACGAGGCCCAATTATCACACCCCAATCAAAGAGGATGGCCTCATTACTTGGAGGGGGTTTTGGGGGAGAAGGAGCAATGCCCCTTAGCACAGTAGATTCTGTATCAATAAGAAAAACCTGGGCAGTATCGGTTTTACTCTCTAGAGGGAGTGTAGGACTGACCCATGATGGGATGAGATCAACAACTTGGGTTGTATCCTCCAAGGGGAGAATGGGGTCGACGGATGGAAACAGATCAACCTCTTGGGTTTCACTCTCTAACAGGAGAGTGGGATCGACCAAATATGGGATCGGATCAACCACTTTGTCAACTGGTTCAACTAAGGACGTGACTAGATTGACGACATGATCAACCAGATTGACCGATGAAGGGACCGGAGAAACCACTTTGGCACTCATCAGAGGAGGAGTGGGATTGACGACATTATCACTCTTTAGATGAAGGGTGGGACTGACCAATGATGGGACTGGATCAATCACTTGGGTTTCAATTTTCAGATGAAAAGTGGGGTTGATCAATGACAGAACTAGATCAACTACTTTGGTTAGTGGTTCAACCGAGGATGAAACTATATTGACCACCTGATAAACCAGAATGACCGGGGATGGAACTAGATTGACCATTCCATAAAATAACGATGGGTTGGGGTGAAATATTACAATAACCAGTTGGAAGTTGAATATTTTCCAAAATAGAAGAAGTCTTGTCCATACGAGGACAAAGGTGAGAGTAATGATCACCTTCTCATAACATGCAAGGAAACTTGAAAGTTGTCTTCTTCTTACCAATTTTAACGTCACTAGTTGATGGGGCATCACTATCATGTTTAGCAGAGGCTGATGATGTGGAGGAACACATTTATAATACCTTGGGAAGACTAGGGAAATCCATTAGAAAGTGGTCACCCTTACAAAGACTGCAAGCAAATTTGGGTTTCAGATTCTTCATTTTAATCTTGTTGACCTCATAAACACTCCCAGTACTATTAACAATAGTTGGTTTATTGGATCCAACATCTGATGTAGTTGGAGGCTTGGTCCTTTTTGGGTTCTTCATCTTCTTCTCTTTCTGTTTCTTGTTCTTCTTATCAACCTGGATACTTTCTTTAGAGCTTTCACTAGGAGAAGAAGGAGAAAGGGAAGCAGACTTAATGGGTGAAGAAGGTGAAAATTTGACATGAGGTTGATGTGTGGGTGGTGTAATTACATCTGAAGTATTAGGTGTAGCTGAAACACTAGAAGGATTCGATATCATCAGATTGGGGAACAACCAAACCGGTAATCCGATGGTGAGTCCCGGAAGACTCAGTGTGGCAATGTACGAAGGAACAATATCTCCAAAAGAAGGAAAGGTGAAAGGTTCCCTTAGACAAGGGGTTCCTCCATTGGTACTCCGAGGTGTAGATGCCATTAACACTGACTCAACCTAGGGTCCACTAAGTAAAACAAACAACACACGCTATGACTCTAAGAATCAAACAATCAAACAAAACTTCCCATAAAGAAACCACTAGTTGGTGATGAAATCCAACATCACGAGATCAATATAGGAAGGGGAGGGGATAGAGTGGGTGGATCAGTTACATTGGAAACCTTCTTATTGGAATTACACCTTGGTGCAAGATTCCACGCTGTAAATGTGGATTTACCCTCCAAGGAGCCCGAGTGAGTTTGACCAACGTCCGTTCCAGGTACAATGAGACTTCCTTTCACCGTCACCTTGTGTAAGACCCTGAATATTATGGCTAGTACATTCAACAATCCAGTCCGAACGTATGGGCAGGATAACAAGTCTGAAATCCTTCGAGAGAATTGAGGACAAGTGGACCGGTAGAACTCCAGAGGAGCCCGAACGGATTCAGAATTCACAAAGCACTGAGACCAAATGAAGCTATTTGAGCCTCAATAAGAACCCCTAATATACGATCTGACTACTATGAATGATTGGACCACGGAGGGATAATCTCCATAACTCTCCCGAACATGACCTCATGTGTAACCCCTGTGTGAGAGGGGGATCCCAGTAAGCTGATACGAAAATTGGATTTTATCTCCCTATCACAAGATGCTAGGTTTGTTTGACATCTTTGGAAAATTATCCTTTCAACCTATTCCAAATCCCTACACCTTCAGCTAATGTAGGTTTGCTAACAGAAAAAGTAAAAATGTCTGATAAATTTTAGTTTAGCACTTGATTATAAGGTTGTTGTTTACTCAAGAGGAACATGGAGTGGACTAAATGATGTTTTGACTGAATCTAAACAATTTAAATAAATGAGAATGAAAATACTTCACTTCGCTATATTACGAGAAGGAGAAAATTTTTATCCTTCCCAAATGCATAATATCCCAAAATGCCAAAAAACATGCAATTCCACTACTTCAAATGCAAGCTAGTTTCACTACCCAAAAGAAAGAATGCACCTATATTCTTTGCTTGATTCTAATGTATAAATAAATTAAATACAAATCCTTCAATGATCCACAACTTTCAATCAGAATAAAGAGTCATATGTAGATGCAAAAGACACGAAACGATAAAGGTTTCAAACAAAGCATGCACTCAAAGCAATGAGAACTGAAAGAAAACAAGTAGAAAATTGTTCTAACAAGAACTCAATCAAGGATTCAACAACTGAAAAATATTTGAGTAGTACAAGAAGATGTAGGGAAGAATCCAAGAAAAGACAGAGAGAATGAGAAATCACTCAAATTGTCCCGACAAAACAAGCAACTAGAAAGGAAAATTTCACATTTCGGAAAATGTTTCAAGCTCCAATCAGGAAAATAAGGGGTCATAAGAACCAAATATCAACCTAAATAACTTCACAAACCAATCACAAAGTCTAGGTAAATACTTCCACAAAATAAGATGAGAAAATCTGAGCAAAAAAGGGAAAAACTCCTCCAAAACGGAGACCAGCACGCCCTGTCTCAAGGGTACAAAGTGTTGCAGTGCTCCCTAAAGAACTATAGGGGAGTGTTATCTCTCTGATATGGCCTATAGGGGGGCTTTGATATGGCCCTAGTGGAGTCTTGAATTTCTCTTACAGGGAAATCCCCCTGTGGACATGTGAATCCCCTCTTGGGCTCTAGACTCCTAAGACCAAGACAAAAAGGTGCTAAATTTGGTGAATGACTAGTGGTCATGAACTCTATCACCTATTCCAGTAGCTAAAAGAAGAGTAAATTATCCAGCTAAAATAATGTATAGAGAAAAGGAATAATATGTACCTTTTTCGATGTTTGTCCTCGCTCAGTCCGAGTTGAGCTCCGATCTCTAAGCTCTTCACAAGTCCTATAATCCAATCAAAGACAAAACATGATTCCTACTCTACTATGATTAGCTTCAAACCAGATCTATCTATTAAATACAAGTTCATGTAAATAAACATAATCTTGAAGGAAATAGGCCAAGAAGGCATATCTTAATTAAAACAAATCAAAGTACTTACAACCATAGATGTAGATGTAATAGCTTCACCAAGCTCTCTTTGTCCAAAACCTTTTCTCAAATGATCCACAAGAATAATGACTATTCTTCACTGATTATATTCCTTATGAGATCATAAGTTTTAGGCCTTCAATGTCCTCTCCTTCCTTATGAGATCATAAGTTAGGCGTTTCTCCACTTTTTCATTCATTTCACCATGAGAAGGCCTCCTTATGTAAGCTTGGAGAGACCCAACCACCTTAGAGATTCTTGGGATAGGTTGAGGATCCTTCTCCATCAATTGTGGATATTCCCTAAGATCCATCCTTGACCTCAGATTCGAATCCAACCAACTCCATAGATGAGGGGGAGCTTTCCCTGATTTTACTCAACAGTCCAAGGTTTCCTCAAACAACCCAACGCTCCCTCAAAATGGGGCACAAAGTGTTGCAACACTCCCCCAAAAAAGGGTAGGGAGCGTTGGAACTCCCTGACAATGGGTAGGGGAGTGATGCCCAAAATTTCCTTAAAAAGGCCCATCGCTCCCCCAGAAGGGTGCACAAAGTGTTGTAATTCTCCCCCAAAGAAGGGTAGGGAGCGCTGGCACTCCCTGATAGTGGGTAGGGGAGAGCAGGTCTTCAAAATTCATTTTTAACTAGTCTCTGAGGGTGTCTTCAAGTGTTCCTTATGATGTCATTCGAGACAGGACATGGGGAAGATGACTGTATGTTTTCTGTGACACTTGTGGCCAAAATGTGACACTTGCGACACTTGTAACGATGACAATAGGTCATCATTTAAATGAGTAATTTCGATGTGTAACACTTATGTGAGATCCTTAAGGATTCTCTGGGTTTCATCCCTATAAAGACCATGTGCCACATTTTGTGAGAATATTTCATCCCTTTCAAAGGAAGGATAATACAACGATTCATATTCCGAGTGGATCTGGAGACCCAACCAGAAGGTTCTAGTGAAATCCATTAACAACTCAGTGATCTCTTGTCTCATATTTTCTTATGCATGTTTTATTTCCTCAATTATGATCATTGAATTCATTAAGTAATGGATTATGAGATTAATAGCACATTTATCAAGTTAATATGCAATTTGGATTCAAGCCTTCATAAATACATATTTTCACCTTTGAAGAAATCAATTTCAATATATCAATTGTAAATATGACCTTAATTAAGTGGCCTTGAACCAAGTCAAGTTTGGTATCAGTGTCACCCCTGGTTTAGATCATGTATAAATTGAAAACGATTTTACAGGAAATGTTTTGGGCATCATAACGTATATCTCTTGATTGTTGATTGGTATTGGGAATTTTCGTAAATATGATGGAAACCATGTCAGAATATTGATAAATAATAATATATGTATTATGAACATGTACCATACATTCCTATGATTTGACTTCATTTTACATACACTACAAATCCCCTCATCTCTACCAATTTCATTATGTTTCCCATATTCTAAATTATATAATGAATATCAATTGAATAGAGATAAGTAATTGATCTAGGTGGATATCGGTGGCCACCCACCTATTCCAATAGCTAAAAGAAGAGTTTTCCATTTTGGTAGTTTTACAGTTTTTCGGGTCCAAAAATTTCAGCGTCATTTTGAGGGCCTAAACAACGTTTATTTATTTATTATTTGTTACTTTTGGTGGGCCAATGGTTTCCAACAAAATTCCTTGGATTCCCAACAAAAGTTGTACTCCTCATATAAACCTTTCCGATGAGGTATTCAATTCCCCAAATGGAGATCATATGAAAAATTTATGCCCTCGGAGAGTTGACGTATCAAGTACCCCATTAGGGCCCACAAACCTTATGTCGTTTCATATTCCAGTGTTAGTTTTCTTAATTTTATTTATATTAAAAAGTCCTTTTGAGCCTCATTGTAATGAAATATTCTTGTGAATGAGGGGTAGAAACAAAGATAACAGAGGAAATAAATATAACAAGGGAAATCAAGGCAATTGGAATAGAGGTCAAAATGTTGGTTGGAAGAGCGGTAGAAACAAAAGAATCAAGTTTGATATCCACTTCAATGTTGATTCTGAGGAGTTCAACCAACTCCTACAAACTAGTTTTCTAAACATAGTTTTCCAAGTAAATGTTTTAGCCATCTCCACCACTTGTTTGACCTCCTTTTAACCACACCCTAGCATTTTTGGTATTCATCTGGAGCCTCATGTGTCTATGCAACCTTAGCCTCAATTCAATCATGGATGGAATCCTGTGATTCCTAATTATCCACCTCATTTCAATGGTTTTCCCACTATTTCATTAACATTACGACCACCACTTCATCTTGAGCAGCCAATCCAACAAATTACTTTAGTGGCCTCAGAAGTTCACTCTAATTAGATAACCAAGAAGTTTAAAGTGTTAACTATAGAATGTAAACTTAGATGATGAAAGGGACCTACAATTTCAATCAGTTTTGATTCATTGAATGCCTCGTCATATACAATTAAGTTTTTTCCTATCAAACTTGGATATGAATTAAGAAAGATCACCTTTGGTGATATGCATCCTGAAGTGTATACAAATGAAGATAAAAAATCTTCCAAGGAATATTTAAAAAATTCACATAATGGTTTCATTAGAAGGAAGTTAGTAGAGGATGACAACCTGCCACAAAAAATATAATTTCTGAATTTATTTTATGATGGTACTTTTATTTTCATTTTGATTGTGAGACATATTTACACTTATATTTTTGGACAGCATACATATTGATCCATTTTTTGTATATTTATGATATTTTGGGAGGCATAAGTGTATTTATGACATGCTATTTATAATTTTTAAATGTTCATGTGTTTTGTGATGATGAGATGACATGATATGCATATTAAAATCATGAAGGAACAAAGGAATATTGAAAATTAAAAAAATAAGAGATGCATAGGGGTTTCCCACCTATTAATTATTATTTATTATTTTTTATCATTATTTCATAAATATCTCCTACATAATTTAAATTATTTATCCTTCTAACTAAAAGGTATTTAAACTACTTTAACTACCTCATTGAAGAATAAAACGAGGAAGGAAAGGAAGGATAAGACAAAGAAAATAAAGAGGTGATTCTAATAAACCTTTTCTCTTGCTCTGAAGTGCGATTTCATTAATTTTCATTAATTTTTGAATTATATGAGAGTTGATTCCTCTTCTTGATAGTAGGGTTATACTGAAGGTGGAAAAAAGAAGGACTAAAAAGCATACATCTTTGGCAGGGTTCAAAAGGTCATTTATTTGTCTCAACAGTCTGTTTTTTTTTGTTTTCTAGTTTTCTCGTGTGCTGTGGGACTAGATTGTGGCCAAGAAACCATGAATCAGGGACATCTAAGCCATCAAAATCACCCATGGATCGCACCCAGCCTGAGCCAAACCAACCCTTAACATGGCTAGAGTTTTTGTCCCCGCAGGTTTCGAACCAATGACTTTAACATCACAGAGTGCCTTAACAACACACTTTGTCACCGACTATCCTACACTTCAGGGACATTGTCTCAACAATATGTTAATTTAATTTGATTTATGAATTATTTTTCAGTGTTGATTAGAATTATTTTGCAGTGTCAAGAAAGTGATGCATTTGTGACTTGGTTGATCCAACATTTTTCTAGTCTTGGTCTTTTCTTTGAAGACATCTGTTTTCTTTCTGTGATGTAAAATTCCACCATAGGCTTCTAAGTATAACTTTTATCCTTACCCTCACCTAGGTTTTTAACGAGATATTATGTTGTAATTTGGAATTGAAATTAATAAAATCATCTATTGATTTTGGTCTCACTTTTGGATCTATTGTATAATGATATTTTATATTTTCTTTAAATTGTCTATTTTAAATTTGTTTATAATGATATTCAAGTACTTTTTATATTTTCGTTTACTGAATAATATAAATGTAAAATAGCATTAGACCCAAGTAATTATTTCTTGAAGACCGGTTGATATTTTTTAGACAACTATAAACACAAGGTGATAATCCCACCTATCTCACCTTAGCCTAGTGAGATTCAACAATGTTGGTATAAGGAATTCCATTCATTTTTTCTAACAGTAACTACATAGGAAAGAGAGGAGATGACGAATATATAAGAGCAATAGTCCTCGGGGTGGTGACCGATAAATATTATAAATTCAATTTAAACGTAAGTAAAGGGAGGGGGGTCAAGTATGAAAATATAGAATTGGAGTGTTGTATATTTTTGTCAATATTTATGAAAGATTAAAGGTCATATAACGATTTTACTTGTTCTTGAGTCCTAAAAACTATTTCAGAAGAATCACTATAAGGAAGATCCATTTTATGATTAATTTATACAATTGTGCATTATTGTCTATTGATTGTTTTCTGCATATGTTTTCAATTTTTCATTTCCGTCAATTGTTTATGTAGAAACTTTTATGAACTATTTATGAATGCAATTGCAAC
This sequence comes from Picea sitchensis, assembly GCA_010110895.2. Classification (NCBI taxonomy): domain Eukaryota; kingdom Viridiplantae; phylum Streptophyta; class Pinopsida; order Pinales; family Pinaceae; genus Picea; species Picea sitchensis. The sequence goes on along the minus strand of SNQJ01S0007223.1, from coordinate 593,509 downwards.
GACATATTTAATGTCATTTGTATGTAGTTGGATATGCTAGTAAATTTATATTGAGAATTATGAATTCCTTCTAGATTTCTATATTTATACTTTATGCCTATAATAATGTTTTCTATCACTATTAGGATAGGATTGCATTCACATATTAGATTATGATGCATTTAGGATTTAGAATGGTTTGAATTAACAAGTCTATGTTCAGAGAGAAATCCATTTAGTTAGAGTAAATTGGGCCCACATACCAATGAATATTTCCATACCAAATGAGGGAAGGTCTAATGGGGACCTAATATCGGGAAATCCTCCCTCATGTTGGCATGGGGCATTTTCTTGTGTCAAAAAAATGACAATTGAAGGAGGTACAAATGACAAGATGACCTTGTGGACTATTTTTTGTTAACAATTTTATGATTATTGATGGATCCTTCCCAAACCCCTATATGGAGATGTGTTTATAGTCAAGTATTTTGTATGAGTCTATTAAATATAGTTAATGTCTATTCAAAAGTAAAAGTAAACTTGGTGGGGCTATAGATGCTCGTTGGTAGCAGATCCATGTTTGTATGGTACCAAGGAAACTTTGTTGAGGTTATATACTCTGACTCGTAGCAAAGAAATGTTGAGAAAAGTGATATGTTGAAAAACATTATGTGGATGTCCACTTGTTATAAAACTGAAAAACCCCCATGGTCAAACCAAAACCAATAACAAGTGTGTGGATAGTTCAAGAAAATTACCTCATTAATTGGTTTTTTGAAAAGGGTATGTTATATGACAAGTACATGAAATTTTGGGTTTATATCTTTCAAAAAAATCATTATTATTGTGGTACACAAAACTTCTAGAAAATTGTCTGCAATTTATGAACTTATTTTTAGCATTCAGATTTGAAGAAAAGGCCCTAGATTGTATTGACATATATAATTGGTTATTTTAGTGTATCACCAATTATTGTGGCAATAACATATTCCATTTTATTTTTCTTAAATAAGTAGAAGGAAAGGGGTTCCCTACCAAAATGTTTAGCTTTAATTCCTAATCTACTACTATTGTGAGCCCATTGTATATTCTTTGACTACCTAAGGGTTTAGGGGTTTGGAATTTTTATTGTTTGTTTATTTTAATGAGGTTTTGCATTTCTCAAGATCTATTTGTTGTTTTACATTTTGATGTTCTTCAATGCTCCTTCTATCCTTTGACATGCTCCTTGTACATAGTCCTTTAGAACTCTTTTACCTAGTGATTATGCTTATTGACTCTTCTAAGTTAATGTTTTATGGATATTTAACTTATATTTTTCTATGATCAATTCATGCTTTATCACGTACCTTGGTTTGAAGTGGTGTTATTGAATTCATGAAGGCACAAGTTTTCTCAAAGTGGATTGAAGAGTTTCCATGGTTGAGTTATAAAAAGAAGATATTAATACATGGTATGGATGAGAAAAGGCAATAGAAGGCTAGTCTTATAGTGTGATGATGATATTAAGGATCCCTAAGGTCAAGAATTAGTATCCTAGGATGACGTATATAATGTATCATTGATCCTTGCCTAAAAAAACAAGGTCACATTCCATTAAGGCTCTTAGGATTATTTATGATATTAATTGGTCCTTTGAATTTAATGTTTCATCATTTTGTCATTCTTTTGTTTTGTTCTTTTAATGATTATTGATACCATGAGAAGGTGGTAAAGATTGATCTTATGAAAATTTCCCACTAAAATATAATAATATTCTTGTACATGTGTATGCTTTTATTTCAATTTCGTCATTTTATTCAATTATCACTTGGTAGGAAATTTGGCAAGTTGTCCTCTTAATGGGATAAATGTTATTTCATTAACTGGTTTTAATGGATTTGAATGTATTTATGATTCTAATTGATTGCAAATTTTAATTCTCTATCTATTGTATTGAAGGGAATTTTCTTTTGACGGATTGTTGATTTCTTATGCATTTCATTAAACTGTGATGTCACTACATCATTGAGAAATAAATAGTTGAACTTAATTAAAAATCATATATGATCCAGATTATTTTTGGAATGAAATGAAAGAAGATATATTAGAATTAAATATGCCTCAAAATTGCCAGAAACTGAGAAATACAACAATACATGATTTCTATTAATGAAATAAATGTACAGAGACTGTAAAAATATAGAGTGCAAGACTCTCTAGAATGGTGGCAACTTTATCTCTGAGAAGAGATGTGACGACTACACTCATTCGTTAGAAGGTCCTTACAATGATGCTCCAAAGACATTTTTATGATAAAAATGAATGCCAAAACCCTAGAAATCCAAAAACCTAACCCTAGGAGATGAAGCTCCAAAAGTCACGTGGGCCTCGTTGGTGTAAGTTAGTAAATTAACTTCTTTGGGGTCGTAACTTTTTCATACGACCTTCATTTTAGGCATGTGATAGCCCATCGGAAACGTCTTTTCGAGAAATATGCATTATTACATCAAACTCTAACTCCATATATAGTTTGACTATGGCAAGGAAAGAAAACATTGTTTAGAGCCCCAAAACAACCCGAGAAGTACAAAAAGATGTACTGACACAAAAACTTGCAAAATAATCTAGTTGGAATAGGTGGGGGGCCACCAATATCCACCTGGATGTTGTTTAAGAATTTAGGAAAACCCCGTAAGTGCATAACCCATAATTCTGAATAAATGTACCCATTACAGAGAAACATGTCGAACTAGAAACTGTCAAGATGAGCCAATTGGAATTTGGAACATGTGGGTGGCCACCAATATCCACCTGGATCAATATAGTCATGTTGTCTCTTATTTATTGCTCAATGAATTTATTGTATTCACACTTATGTTTGTATACAATAGGTGTGACTAAGTGGGGTGGTTTCTTATCCCATGTTTTCCTTTAGTTTCCTTCTACTTAATGCTCCTAACATTTAATAATGATAATGGAGACTTGTGAATAAACAAAGCACTATAATGTGAATCCATTGACTTGGAAGAATAAAATGTGAATTGTGTTGAAGCCTTATTACCCTATGTTCGTAGAATGTTTTAAGAGTTTGGGGAAATGAATTATAAAATATATTATAATGAAACACGTTTTTGCTCATTTCAAAGATTTAGCTTTAGTTTTTCCAATGTTTAATATCAATCCTACATGGAGATGGATTACATTTTCAATGTTTGATAATTGAATCACTTCCATCTCTCATGCATCGATTTGTAGTATCATCATATCATTAAAGAATGAATGTTTTTTTTGGATAGGATATACATACTTGTTTTATAAGTTTTTATGGCTATGAATATATTCTTGTAACTCTTCTCATGGAAATCTATTGTTTATAGTTTAATTTGAATATTTGTAGTTCATACTAATGTTGGGTTTAATTTTTTTCGAATAATGTTTCCATGAGTAGATTATTGCAATACCTAGGTGGAAAAAGAAAATAAAACATGAGAGAGAAACATCAAGTCTTGTGTGTGTTGTAACATCCTTGGAATTCCTTGCCAAATCATAGAAACCTCAAGCTTTTCCTTGGGAAACCCCAAATTTATTTATTTGCCCGCTTCAAATTTGAAATGCATGACAATGGAAAATCCTTAATTTTGTTCATATTGATCAAGAGTCATCCATATTTTGATCATCAATGACTCTATTATTTGGAATTCATACATCTCAAGTTTTCATTATACAAATATTTTTCTCTCCAACCTAGATGGTGGGAATGGAATTGTGCCCTTTGCTAATGGAACCTTGAAATCATGGTACCCATTTTCTTCTTTCCACTTGTATTACCCAAAACCCCGATATTCATTCATAATTGTAATTATGTTATTTATCCAGAATATGGTATCATTTGGCCTAGACATCATTGAATTTTCAATATCTGAATCCAATATTTCAATTTAATTGTTACATTAATTTTATTCTGAATATCCAAAATTCTCATAATATGCGTTTTTCAAATTTCCATGTGTGAAACCTTTATCCATTATCAAAAACTTGATCCATAGTTGAAACCTTTTTTCTGAATCTGGAATTTCTTTAATCAACCTCAATTCTCCTGACCCATTCAAAATCCAGACATTTGATCCTTCACATTCATGTTTCTTTTTCTTATTTAAATTTTCATATTTATGAATTTTCCTTTGTATATATGGTTGTGTACTCATTTATTTTATTTTTAAACCTGAATTTTCATTTTATTTTATTTTATTTATTTTTATTCTTGTTTATTTAATTTTTTATTTCGGATTTGTTATGCATTTTTCTCGAATCCCTTTTACATTAGCATGCATTTTTACCTTCTACATTACCATGAACCTTTTATTTCTTTTGATTTTCATATTTTTGGACATGCATTTTATTTTTATTTTCGAACATTGGGATTTATTTTTGGCATCGGATATCACATATTTCACATGTATAGTTTTTAAAAAATTTCAAGATCGGATATTTCACATGTATAGTTTTTTAAAATTTTCTGACATCATATTTATTTTTCGATTCAAGCATGAGATATGTTTGTTTCACAAAATATGGAGAATTTTTATTCATTAAAAAAGGGTGCGGTCTCAACCGCTTAGTACAAAATGTATAATCAGATCGTAGTACAAAATTCCATTTCAATCAAAACATCTAGAAACCACAATCCTACTCTTCCTCTATGATTTCTCCATATGATAACACCACTAAATGTATGAACAAATTAAATTTAGTAATATATACCGTTAATACAAACATAAAATAAAAACATGTATATGCATTAGAATTTGTATCCTGGAATATCTCCTTATATACTATGTCTTCAACATCTGATGGCACCATTGGGATGTTTAAATATGGAAGATGAGATGACTCCAATTCAGATGAACCTCCATTGACCATACCATAGGTTGTATTCCCTTGTTCCTATTCCCTCTAAGAAAGATGAAATAAAGAGATTCAACATGGATTCAAAGAGAGTTGACCCACCACTACCCTATGTTGAACCAGAGTGTCCAATGCAAAGGATATTGATGAATCAAGAGAAATGACCATCATTAATAGGCACCAAGACTCCAAAAATTAACGATCCTCCATTTATTATTCATGATTAATATCATTCACTCTATTTTCCATGACGAACCAATTTCCCACCAACTCTTGAATTCGATAAAGGTAGTGAAGTGCAGGAAGACAAACCAATCCCAGACAACTAATAGTCTTACCACTAGATAAGCCACCCCCTGATAAGAACAACTAATAAAAACTGAAGAAATAGTGAACTTGACTACAAACAAACTTATCCAACATGGATTTGAGGAGCAATAAGACATCCAAAACTTCATCGTCGAATTTAAAATTAGAACATGTAGGCCTAATTAAAGAAATACATGTAGTTCATACCTTTTCATCCTTGTTCAAGAAAACTCCCATGAGGTGGCCATGCTAATGCACAAAGATGCCAACGACATTTGTCAAATTCGACATCCTAATTTGTACCTCTTCCTCACTTCCATTCACATCCATTATGGAATATTTCTTGTCATGTGTCTTAACCATAAGGTTGGGAATGAGATTGTATTGAACTCATACCATCTCCTTATAAATCATACTTCTCCCATGAGCTGGGATACTCTTCCCACTTATGATATTGATTACGTTTCTTTCTCTTTGATCTGTGATAAAGTGTGAAGTAGAGCCTGCATGAACCATCCATGTGTTTCCAATTGAGATAGCACCACATGGACCTAGTGAGACACACCCAAATTCCAATTCCTATTCATTAAGGATAAGTGATAAAGAACACCACCCCAAAAATCCCCAGGGAACCAGGGGCTATGAAAATGGCTCGTTTGGCCATTTCATAAGCTTATTTAGTGTGTTATCGAAGAATGTGTAAGAAATCAATATATAGATTGGATAAAGTGATCCAAATATGCTCAATAAAGGCCTTCAAGATAGCATCCTTGGAAGTGGATCTGGTGAAAAAATATATGATAGTGTTTTTGGAATCTCCCATGATAATCAATTGAGAGTTTTATCTTTTCTTACCAAACTGCACTCCTTGAAAGACTGCATAAGATTCTTCCTTGTCATTTGAGTTTACCCTGGGATTCCAATAGAAATAAAATTATTGAATTCCTATAGGGACATATAGAACCCCTCCTTCACCTACCTTTTGTGTGTTTCCTTTAGAAGCCCCATCAAAGAAAAAATTATAATAGAATTGGGAAGAAATCCAACAATGAAATTGCATTGGAGAAGAATGAAGATCAAAAAATGATATCTGAGACAACTTGTTACTAATTGTAACATTTATGTTTAGTTTGGACATATAGAGTTCCTTCTCCAGATATAATTTTTGAGGGGCCTCCACTCTGATTCTCTTGGAATTCAAATATTCTTCCATTAGTCCTACAAAATGAGAAACTATAGAGAAAGGATTAGAATCCTTATTTTTTTAAATGGCTCTATTTCTAGCAAGCCACGGTTTCCAACATAAATATTTAGGAGACTCCTTCCATACTCTTTGAAATACATGGTTACCATGAAAATATCCCTAATAGAATGGCCCCCACATTCCCAAAAAATTTTAATAGTTGCAGGTTATGATACTTTGTGTAGCAATTACGAGTACACTAATTTCCATACTTGTTTGGAGAATTATCATTCCAAGAATAAATGATGAGAAATTTCCAAATTTTGAAGGCACATGGCACATCGAAAGGGTACTTGAAAACCTCTTTTTCTCAAATTATCCCATGTGAGGAGCTTACATTGAGCTAAAATCCAACAAAAAAGGTTTTTTGTTTTTTCAGAATCCCATCATTATTCCAAATATTCCTCCATACAACTGATTTTTAAGGAAGAGTAGAACGATGAAGCAAAGATAGATATCCTTCCTTTATTGAATATCCTACTTCTCGCCAAATTCTACGATCTCTTTCCTACTGATGAAGTAGGGATGCCCCTTTAATATTTGATAATAATAACTAAGCAAAATTAATGAGGTGAGGGGAAGAGGACCTAAATACCACGAAAACCAATCTCGATTGGAGTTCCAACTTGATATATAAAAAAAATGATCTTTTGTTGATCGTAAACCAACGCCTGAGGGGGATAAAAGAGGGATCTCTACTTAGAGAGGAATACCCAATTATGACATCCTTCCATATGTTGTTATGTCTTCCATTTGTTAGAATGCAAGTGAGATATTTTTTAAAATGAGGCAAGGAGACCAATAGTAACTTCCAAATAGGAGATCATGGTTGCGGGGTCATAAAGACATCTTCTTCTATCCCTAGAAAATAAGTTTTTAAGTAAATCCCATTTCCACCATTAATTCCCCCCATCACCATTCTCGATAATAGTTTTGATACAAGGGAAATTTTCACAAATTCAGGGTCTTGAACTCCAAGTACCCCATGATCCTTGGGGGACCTTACCAAGTTCCAATTTGACAAGTGAAATTGCTTTGAATTATTTTTTCATCCTTGCCACATAAATTTACGAATTTCCTGAGCCAAAGATTTTTTAGTTCCAGCAAGAGCCAAAAGGGAAGAGAATTGAAAAATAGGGAGCAAAGACAAAACATATTTGACAAGAATTAGTTTTCCTGTTGGGTTCAACCAAAGAGAACCCCATATTTCAAACTTGTATTTTATTTTCCAAAAAATAACTTTCCAAGTGTCTCCTGGAAGTGATTTAAAATAGATCGACATTTCTATATATTTAAAATATTTCCAATCAACTGAAAATGAGAAATGAAAGATGTGAGAAATACCCACTAGATTGTGAGCTTTGATATTCCAGGAATATAACTAAATTTTATTCTTATTGATTAGCCCTACTGATATGTGAGTGAATTAGTCAATAAAATGTTTTAATCAACAAGATACAATTATTGAGGCCCCTCCAAGTAGCCGAGTGTCATCAACAAATTGGTAGTGGTTAATTCTTTTAACCCCTCTCAAAATCCAGATATCTGGGATTTCTTTAAAAATGTTCTCTGATTCTAGTATTATATTTAGAGTTTCTTCCAAAAGGACATAAACAAGAGGGAAGAGGAAATCATTTCCTTATCCCCATATAGGATTTGAAAAAGAGGGTTTTCCTACCATTGACCAAAGGAGCAATCCATGGATTGCTGATACAAGAACCAATCCATAAGATAAAACATTGATTGAAGCCAATTTTTTCAAAGAATGCATTGAGAAAGATATGATTAACTCTATAAAATGCATTTTCCATATATATTTTGATTATCATACCATTTTCCCCTCAGGTGTAGCTCGAATAAATGGTCTCCTGCACTAGAATGATATTGTCCCAGATTTTTCTTTTCTCCATAAAGCCCCCGTGATTTGAAAGAATGATATTACATAGAAATGGTTTCAACCCATTTTATATGATGTTTTCCATAATTTTATAGGAAACATTACATAAAGATATGGGACAAAATATATCAAAGGAAGAGGCATTGTTTTCTTTTGCAATTAGGGCCCAAAAAGATGAATTTGTGGCCCCTCCCATTCACAATGATTTTTGCACATATTGAATCATTCAGATTAAATCATATTTAATGATGGACCAATAGTTTATAAAAATGAATAGTAAATCCATACGGCCTAGGGGATTTATCAAGGTTAAATTGAATTATGGTTGCAAAAAATTCCTCTTATGTGACTTCCTTATTAAACTCCAAGTTATCTTCCTTGAAAATTTTCAAGAGAATGTGAGAGATAAATTACTCACATAGTTCCTTGTTCAATTATCCCTCTTCCATGTAAAGATTTCCATAATGCAATGAGGATGCCTACTTAATATCCTCAAAAGAATATAACACCTCACCTGGTTATATTTTGATTTCCTCCACCCTATTGCGCCATTGTTGAGCTTTAGCCTACTTATGATAAAATGAAGTATTTTTGTCACCAACTTGAATCCATAGACATATGGAGCTCAACCTCCACATAGAATCCTCATCGTTCAATGAATTTCCATATTTTTGATAGACAGTTTGTTATTGCTTCAATAAATCAATAATCATTTCACTGATCTCCAATATTTCTTGTATTTCCTCTAGCTTCCTCTAATTCTCTAATACTTCATTCAAAGAATGAACTGATACCTTTACCCAATTTTTAATAGAAGCTTTGGTTAATTTAATCTTTTTTTCCCAAATGTGAACATGGGAGCCTGAGATCCATTGACATCAGGAGAAATAAACTAGAAGGTGTCAAGACTATCCATCCAGAAAGGGTTATGATCCAAGTGGATATCGGTGGCCACCCACCTGTTCTAACTGGATCCTCTTGACAATTTTTAGTTCAACACGTTTCTCTACAATGATGACATTTCTTTGTAATTGTGGGTTCTACACTTTTGGGGCTATCGTGAATCCCTACAAAATATCCAGGTGGATATTGGTGGATGCCCACCTATTCCATCTGGATTATTTTGGAAGTTTTCATGTTAGTACATATTTATGTACTTCCAGGGCCATTTTAGGGCCCCAAACAATGTGTTTTTGTCTTTCCACACTCAAATTGTAGACGAAGTAAAATTTGAAGGAATAATGTGTATTTCACGAAAATACCTTTTGCAACGAGCTATCACACACCTAAAATAGAGGTCGTATGCAAACGTTACGACCCCGGGGTGTTGAGGTATGAACTTACCCATAAAGGACCACATAACTTTTGGCGTTTCATCTCTTGGGGTTAGGTTTTTAGGTGTCTAGGGTTTTAGAATTCATGAGTAATATTAAAAAGTCCTCAAGAGCCTCATTGTAAAAATTATACTTAGAAATATGTGTTTAGTAGACACATCTCTTCTTAGAGATAGCTACCACCATTTGAGCAGGTTATTTTCAGTTTTGCAATTTTACAATTTCAGCCTATTTTATTTATTTAATAGAAGTTATCATTCATTGGATATATGTTGTTGTTATCCATATCTATGTGTTATTTTATTCAATTGTTATTCATTTTGTTTCTCTCATAAATATGGATAAGTGGTATCAGAGCGGTCTACTCTTCATTTATTTTTCTTCATGCATGTCCCCGACAAGATCTAGGTCCAAGAAATTGGGACTCGAACTAGTCATGCCTTTGCAATATTGGGCGCATCGAGCCCAAAAAGAAATCATGGGGGAAGATAATAAATATGATGGAGTAGGATGTCCTTTTAAAATATTTCTCGAGGAATCCCTTGCGTGAAAAAGGAACGAAATGATGGAAAAATTTGCACTGATCCTTCGACAACTGCCCACATGAGACACATATTCATCAAGGATCCATTAAATCCCCTTCAAGGTACAAGTAAATTTTGATATTCCATTATTTGAAGGAATGATAGATGCAGATGTTGTATATAAATGGTTGAATCCACACGGAGGGTATTTTTCAGTCCATAATTTTTTCGATAAGGAAAATATTACTTTTTCACTCCTCAATATCACCCCCCATGTTAAGGACTGGTGGGATACTTACTCTGAGCAAAGGGCCATAGAGGAATCTGCAATATTTTCGGTCGCCCCCACATGGGATTCCTTCAAGGATGTCATTAGATAACAATACTACCCTATTTGAAGCTACGAGGACCAATACACAAGATGGACCATGTTGTGTCAGGAAAGGGACTAAATAGTACCAGATTTCACCAATATTTTCAATACCCTATGCACTAAATTGGGTATCAAAGACTCTTAACGAAATCTGGTGCTAAATTACTGTGAATTTCTTCATAGATACATTCAAACATAAATGGAATTTCTAGATATCATATCATTAGGTGTGTCTTATATAAATCTTTTAACATGGTTCCTAGGAAAAAACTTTGGAATAGGTTGGAAGAGATAAAAGTTCCTCTCGATTTGAGGGTTGCTACAATAAGGATATATGAGAACATTATTGCTAATTTTAAAAACATTGAGGGCTGGTCAAAAGAGATTATCTACAATATAGGATTCAAACAAGGTTGTCCCTTGTCCCCTACCCTTTTTGGAATATACATTGACAAGTTAGAAGAATGCTTGGAAAAAGAAGGTTATGTTGGCCCTACTGTCACTGGTATAGTCATCAATCTTCTTCTTTATGCCGATGATATCGTTCTTATTGAAAGGAGTCCCCATGATCTTGAAAACCAACTAAAAATCCTCAAGGATTTTTTCTCCAATATGGGTATGACTGTTAATACTAATAAGACTAAGGTCATGATTATTAAATCCAATAAGATCTCTTATGATACCTTTGTATATGACAACAACAACTTGGAGGAAGTGACTTCATACAAATATCTTGGAATTGATATTCACCACAATCTCAATTGGAATTATAACATTGAGAAAAGGATTATTGGGGGATGGAAATCTTATTATGGGCTTGAAAAAAATTGCAAAGCAGTTGATCTTTGGAGTTGGGATAAGAAGAAACTACTCTTTGAGACTCTTGTTACACATGTTATTCTTTATGGATGTGAAGTATGGGTCTATAGTATCTCTTGTGAATCTTGGATAAATATAGAGAAAATACAAAAGAATTTTATAACCTATAATCTCAAAATTAAAGGAAATACGCCCTATCCCATCCTCCTCTTAGAAACAAGCCTCTCCCCAATTGAGAGCATGGCTATGACTAGATACCTAACGTATAAGAACAATTTAAACAACAAGGAAGACAACAGGCTACCTAAACTTGCTTCAAAATCAAGTCATAACGACCATCGACTCGAGCAAGGATGGAATAAAGACGCTTGGTATTGGCTAAGTTGTTGGGGAATCGTGGAAGAAACCATTTTGTAGAAAAAGGATACTACTAAAAAAATGTCAAATCAAAATTTAAAGAGAAAATGTGGTGTCATAAAGAGTTAGAGGAAAAAGTAAAATTAAGGTATTATAAATATGTCATCAACCCTAATCTAGAAGATAAAAATTATCTATCTATTTTTCCAAGTATAAAGAAAAAAAAAAGCATTGTTAAGATAAGAACAAATTCTCATGAGCTCCATAGTGAAACTGGGTGTTGGTCAATTCCTAAAATCCCATGGGATGAAAGAGTGTGTCACCTTTGTGACACTAAGAAGGTTGAAGATGAAAAGCACTTTCCCTTAGATTTTCTAGTCTATACCCATATTAGATCTCATTTTCAAAATATTTATCACACTACCAACCTTCCTAACATATTAACTCAACAAAAGTATGGTGATCTTGGAAAGCTTCTCTTAATGCTTTTCGAGCACAAAAACAAAATTTTAAAGAATCACAAGTAATCACTTACCCTCTTAACATCCAATAGACCAATTTGGTCTTAGTGGATGTTAATAATCATCATCATCATCATCATCATATGTTGTCAACATCGAGCATAAACTTAAGAAGAAGAGGTGAGAGTTTGGATATGTAAAATACTCATAGCCAAAGTAGGGAAAAGGAAGCCCGAACCCAAAAAATAAGGGACGGAGAAAATATTGCCACTCTTAGTACAATTAATCCAAGCCAAAACCAAATAAGGGTAATGAGAAGTCAAAGGACACAATAAAGTGGCATGAATACCATAAAATCCCTTGGCACAACATCAAAGAATGTTGCTCCAAGTAGTCACTAGTGGCCAAGCTGAAGGATTTCGAGTTAGAAGCAAATTCTGACTCCAAATCAAATCGAGAAGGAGGGAAGTGGGTTATCGATTCCAAACCCATCACTACTATTTCTACCACCAAACTCCAACCAAGCGAACCAAAAGAACCTGAGGAAGCAGAGTGCCCCTTTCACTCACAAATGTGGGTAAAGGGGGATCCTCTTCATTTCATTGTCGATAGAGAAAGTCAAAATAACCTGATATCAATAGGGTTCATTAAGTGGCTAGATCTATTACTGACACCTCACCCGCATCCCTACACCATCAACTAGCTTCGCCAAGGAATATATCTTCATGTCATCCAAAAGTATCGTCTGCTCTACGACATCAAGCCCTTCAAATATAAGGTAATGTGTGATATTTCTCCCCTTGAATTTTGTGATATTATTTTAGGACAACCATACTTGTGGAAAAGAAATGTTGTGTATGAGTCTAGACCCCGCAGTGTCATTATTATTTTAGGTTGATAATTGTACAAGCAACCAGAGGTAATGCCACCTACCACTATTTCTTTAATCTATGATAGGCAATGAAGCAACGTCATTTCACAAAACAGGAAGTTCATGTTCTTTGTGATCTATGCTCACAGTAAGAAAAAGGTCATTGCAACATCTATGACCTCTACACAGAGCCTCTATTCGTAGTAGAAGGAAGGGGATGGGATCTTGGAAGAGTACAAAGACACCTTCTCCTCAAACATCAAGGTATTGACACATTGCCAGGTCAAGCATCGAATTGATATAACACTCGGTGCACCTCTGCCTAATGGACCAGTCTATCATCGCTTGCTAAGGGAAAATGACAAAATAAAGTGTCATATCCAAGAGTTTCTTCAAAAGGGGCACATCAAACCCATCTCCTCCCCTTTCGGAAGCCCGATCGTATTGGTGCAGAAGAAAGACGAGATCTAGCGTCACTGCATCGATTACAAAGCATTAAACAAAATCACAGTCAGGAATCGGTACCCAATTCCTCGAATTTATGACCTTCTTAACTAAATCAAGGGGGAAACGTTCTTCATAAATATTGATATAAAGTTTGGATACCACTAGGATCCCATCAAATTGACTGATGTATGGAAGAAAAATTTCAAATCTAAAGAATTTCTCTCCAAATGGTTGGTCATGCCCTTTGGATTAAAAAATGCACCAACAACTTTCATGAGGTTGATGGATGATGTATTGAGACCCTTCACCAACTCTTTTGTGGTGTTATATCTAGATGACATCCTCATCTTCAACAGAATTTTTGAGGAGAACATGCAACATATTCAACATTTTTTTAGCACTCTCTGATAGCACAATCTATATGCCAACTTGGAAAAATGATCCTTTGGCAAGACCATGGTCCAATACTTGGGATACATTTTTGATGATCATGGGGTGCATGTGGATATAGCTAATATCCAAGTCATTCGTGACTATCTAGCCTTGCCCACACTAATCGAGCTTCAAATATTCTTGGGAATTGCCAACTTCTACCTATAGTTCATGTTGGGATTCTCCCATATCGCATGCACCCTCAGCCAAATGAGCAAGGGTGGTGGCCAAGAAAATTTCACATGGGGGAAGGCACAACAACAAGCATTTGATGATCTAAAGCATCATGTGTTCTCAGATCTAGTACTCTCCTTACTCAATCTACAACAACCATTCGAGATTGAGATTGATGCATCCAATTATGTTGTAGGCATATTTCTCACTAAACACAATCATCCAGTAGAATACCATAGTGAGACACTCTCAAATATCATCCAGAAATACCCCACCTATGACAAGAAAATGTATTCCATTGTGGAAGCATGTTCTCAATGGAAACATTACATTCTGGGAAAGGAGACAATCAACCACACTGATCACAAACCTATGCAGTTCATACAGACATAAGGGAATTTGTAGAATGAATGCCATCAAAAGTGGTCCACATACTTGCAACAGTTCCATATCAACATCAAGTATAGTATAGGGATCTCAAATCATGTCGTTGACTACCTCATTCGACCTTCTGTGGCTATAGTAACCACCTTGTTCCATTCATGTGGGCATGAGGCATTTGTGTTTCCCCAACTTTATCAACAAGATCCCAACTTCACCACAACCTATCAACTCTTGGGTATAGGTGAGAATGTCACCAATTTTCACATTCAGGATGGACTGTTATTCGATATGGGACACCTATGTGTTCCTACAAGAAAGAGTGAAAATCGTATTTGGGAGGCTCACTACATTCAGATGGAACGACATTTTGGCATGGATAAAACTATGTCCATTCTACAAAAACATTTTTATTGGCCAAAACTTCGACAGGACATCAACAAGTATATCAGATATTGCACTACATGTGCCATAGCCAAGACATCCATCAAGAAGCAAGGCTTATACACCCCTCTTCCTACTCCCAAGAGGCCTTGGGAATCCATCTCAATGGATTACATGTTTGGTCTTCTGTCCACCAAGCAAATCAATGATTGTGTATTTGTGGTGGTTGATCGGTTTTCAAAGATGGCCATTCTCACAACCTGGAAGAAGAGCATCACAGTGGCAGATACTGCCAAGCTCTTCTTTGAAGGATAGTGGGTCCATTTTGGGATACCACAGACCATCATCTATGATCGAGATAGCAAGTTCCTCAACACATTTTGGTCAAGTCTCTGGTCACTGTTTGACACCAAGATCACTAAATCCACCTCCTTCCACCCTCAAACCAATGACCAAACTCATCAGAGGTTGTCAATCAGATGATTTTGTAGATCCCGTGCATGGATAACTCTAACCATCCACATACATGGGATGATATTCTTCCCTATGCTCAACACAACTACAATAGGGCTCTCCATAGTTCCAGCGGCCATAGCCCATTTTAGCTGGGGATGGGATTCCAACCCTTGGGTCCCATTGATGTTTCACTAGCTCTTGCAACCACATAAACAAAATATTCCCATGTTCAGCCCGAGGCTGAAAAAGTGACTAATTTCATTGAGTAGATTTATCACATCTATCAACAGGTTCATGAGATTTTGTAGAAAGCCAATGCTAAGTACAAACAATGACATGATCAACACCTGGTACCACACAAGTTTCAGGTGGGAGACAAGGTATAGTTACATTTGCATAAATAACACCTTACAAGGACCCATCATAAGCTTCGTCCACTTCAATATGGACCTTACACTATCACCAAGTTCGTGGTTGACAGTGATTTTGAGCTCAACACTCCCCCCTTCCTTGGCTTGCACCCAATGTTCAATGTGGACCTCCTCTAGCCATATTTTCCACCATTATTTGACACCTCAAAGATCAAAAAAAAGTTGAAACCAACATAGCTTAACCCTGACTGCATGGAACAAGCATCCACTGATCATATAGTAGACACACTAGTCAAGGGCACTCGCCAGCAGAGGATCCATCTTTATCAGGTTGTCAAGGAAGAGAAGCTCCTGCACCAAGGAAAGTGGCTCAATTGGGGCCAAATTCAACAGAAATTTCCTCACCAAATGGGGGCACTCAATGTAATGGAGACCATTTCTTCCTAAGTGCGTAGGACTGATCTAGGTAGATATTGGTTGCCACCCACCTATTCCAACTGGCTCCTCTTGAAAAATTTTAGTTCAAAACATTTCTTTGTAATGATGAAACTTCTTTTTAATTGTGGGTTATACACTTTCGAGGCTATCCTAAATCCCTACACAACATCCAAGTGGATATTGGTGGCCTCCCACCTATTCCAACTGGATTATTTTGGAAGTTTTCATCTCAGTACATATTTATGTACTTCCATGATAATTTTAGGGCCCTAAACAATGTTTATTTTTCTTTCCACAGTCAAACTGTAGATGGAGTTAGATTTCAATGACATAATGTATTCTCTAAAATACCTTTACAATGGGCTATCACACACCTAAGATGGAGGTCGTATGCAAAAGTTACGATCCAGGGAAGTTGAGGTACCAACTTACCCATCAGGACCCACATAAATTTTGGCATTACATCTCCTAGGGTTAGTTTTTTGGATGTCTAGGGTTTTTTCATTCACGAGTAATGTTAAAAAGGCCTCTGGAGCCTCATTGTAATCATTCTTCTCAGACGGATGTGTGTAGCAACCACATATTTTCTCAGTGATAACTACCACCATTCAAGCAAGTTGTTTTCAATTATATAGTTTTATAGTTTCAACCTATTTTATTTATTCAATATAAGTTATCATTCAATGGATATCTGTTTTTGTTCTCCATATTCTTACAAGGGAAAAACTCTTTATGGACAAAGGTAAACCACAACAGACAGGTATGACTGCATAAATCAACTCAATTCCAACATGTTCTATATAAACTAATGTGAAATACGAGGAAGAATGCTACCTCGATCCAATTGTTTGATGTCGTTCCACCATTGAGCACTTTGACCCAAAGCCTTATACCTTCAATAAGTTCTCAACAAACAAGCGATGGAAGTATATAGTGACAATATATAAAATGAGTTAGCACATCAGATAACACAATCGATTAATAAACATTACAAACATGCCCATGGATAATAATCATATATTCGCAAGATATTGATTGGCGGGAAAGGAGTATTTCTATAAATAATTTATCAATGGAAGTATCAACATTATAGACTTAAGTTTCAGCATGGTTTGAAACCAAGAAACCAAGTTCCTTCCAACTGGGTCTCCACAACTTCAATCCTCCACCAAAGGCAACATCATAGCAAAGAGATAAAGATATTCTCTTGACAATAAGGGAAGAGCTTGGGGGTTGAACACTGTGTTCAGACTTAAGGGACAAAGGGATGCAGACTCAATATGTAGTAATTTCTCCAAAGTAACTTTTCTCTCAAAGTTGAATTCTTTCTCTCTTTTTCCATAGCTCGAAATTGTGCTCTTATAGCCTCTAGAATGCAACTGAAGGGTCGAATCGGAACATTTCCAGTATATGGAAGGACAAAGATCAGAGAAATTCTATCATGACATGTAAACCTGACCTCATTTTGTATTTTCTGGCACAAATCTCGATATACTTGAGCTGTAGTGGAGCATCAAGCATATACGCATCTTGCAAAGAAGTTAGAGAGCGTATATGTGGAAAAATGTATTTTT
The DNA here is from genome assembly GCA_010110895.2 of Picea sitchensis. NCBI lineage: Eukaryota > Viridiplantae > Streptophyta > Pinopsida > Pinales > Pinaceae > Picea > Picea sitchensis. The sequence goes on along the minus strand of SNQJ01S0007223.1, from coordinate 575,798 downwards.
TTGGCTCTGGATTTATCAAAAAGGGGTTGATAAGTCTGCATAGGGAAATGGAAAAAGGCCCTCTGTGCAAGATAGCAATGGTGAGACAAATCTTGCTATAACACATATCTCTGTGTTATTGTATTAAGTCTTTTATTAATTTCATTCCACTCATAAATTTGAATCAGGTTAATCCAAAAGGGGGTTGGCCCCAAGTTGTCCTCTTTCGAAATAGTAAGTGAGATAGGTCGATGGTCAGATATTTCCCTAGGGATAGTAAGAGAAGAGATCCTTTTAGGGAGAGAGAAGAAGGAGCTATGGATAAGAAAATGATCAAGCCTAGCCACAATGTGTCCACTTAAATTTTCCCTTTCTCATATGAAAAACAATCAAATACAGATTAGAGATAAGATCCTCCAAATTCTCCCATGATTGATCCCTAATTATGGAACCCCCTTTTTTCCCTCATATGACTAGTAGTGTAAAACTTCTTGAACATAATACAGTTTTGTGTTAACCCAGACTCCCCAATTCTTAATAAAGAGTCCTAACATTATGATTTTTTCCAATAGTTATTTGGAATGTACACATTAAAAATATGAAATAACATACCTAAGGGTAGATGAACCAACTTGAACATAATCCAATGCACTACTTCAAGGATGATTTCCATTTGATAATTTTTTGGGTTCCAGAGAGTGCATATTCCCCCTGAGGCCCCTCTTGTACTGATTTCTAATCCGTTGCTTTTCCTCCAAATATTTTTCATTTCCTGAAGGATCTCATGCTCCATCAATTTTGTCTCTTGGATCAAAAGGATTTGAGGTTTTTCTACTCTTATTAACTTTCCTATTGCTTCTTTCTTATCCTTACTACCCAATCCTCTGCAATTCTAGGAGGCTAATTTAATTATTTACCTGAAGATTTGGATGCCCCCCCTTTAGAGGGATGAGGAATATTTTGGGACACCCCTTTTGAGGATGATCCATGAGGTTTCAAACTTTTCACCTCCTTTTTTAATACTCCTTCCAAGGTGGTTTGAATCTCTAACTCCTTATCCTAGTCTGCTTCATTCTCCTTTCTATTTCTATTAGATTGCCTACCCACTTTCTTTGTTTTTGTATTTTGCAATAATTCAATATTAGATTCCTCACCTGAATATTCCCACCTTCTTTCCTATAATATAAATGGAACACCTGAAATAGGTAGAGAAAGGATTTTTCTAGGGGTGGGATTCTAATTCTTATGGGTTGATATATATTGAGGTTTAGAAGGCATCTCAGGTTTCTCCACTACTCTCTTATTACGATATTCAATTTTCATTCCCTCCTCACACGATTCTGAAGTATATGCTTCCAGATTCTCTAGGGATGAATACTTATTGGTGTTGCTCTCTTGATCGAGGTTATTTTAAGAATAATATGAAGGAAGAAATATAAAAAATATATAACAAGAAAATACACAGAGATATGTCACAAAACGCAGTAGTACAATGAAACTCAGATCCTATTAATAGTTATCTGAAAATACAAGATACTATAAAATGAAAAAGAGCATAAGATAACTAGAATGGTGGTATCTTATCTCTAAGAAGAGATGTGTCGGTTATTCTCGTTTGCAAGAATATTATTAAAATGAGTCTCCAAAGGAATTTTTAACATAAAGAATAATTGAGAAACCCCTAAACATCCAAAACCCTAACCACGAGAGATGAAACACCAAAAGGTTTATTTGCCTCGATGGGGGTAGTTGATATGTCAAATTTCCGAGGGAGTAACTTTTACATACAATCTTAGTTTGAGGTGCTCGATACCTCATTGAAAAGGTATATATGAGGAGTACACATTTGTTTTGGTGCAAACATGCCTATGATTATTTATTGGGTGTTGTTGTGCCTAGAAAATGTTGTTTAAGACCTAAAAATATCCCTGGAAGTTCATGACCTGAAAAAAGTGTAGAAAAACTGTCAAAATTGAAAATTGTGCTTTGAGCTAGTGGAAACGATGGGTTGCCACCACTTCCCACCTGGATCATTCCTCCCCCCTTAGGAATTTGTTGGATGTATGGGATGACCCGGGTTCTACCTTATTTCTTCAACAAATCCCTAGAAACCATCGGCCCTTGGAGACCAAAAGGAAAAACTACACACAGAGTGCACAACACAGTTTCACTCGAGATGTCTTATCGGTGATTGCATACATTTTGGGGCACAACATGTGGATACAATAAAGGAGATACCCAAAGAATAAATGGTTGGAGATGCAGTACTGTATCACAACATAATAAGTATAATGGGTGATAGGGGAATGGCCAGATCAGTGGAAGGCACCAGTGGCTGACAACAAAGGAACAAAGTGTAAGGAACAAGAAGCAACTAGAAAATTAAGTAGTCCAACAAAAAATACCAGGAAAGCATCAGAGCGCACTCAGCCAACAAAAATTAGGGATATAGTAAAGAAGAAGAGGAAGAAGGAAACAATACCTAGGTCCTCAATACTAGGAACTGAGTGTGCAAAAGTAACACACGAGGAAGCTCAGAAAAAGGATAACATCCCTAGCTAGGAGAGAGAAAGTGGATACCTACTAGAGGAAAATAACCCCGCGTAGATAGAGCCAACACCAAAGATAATATCAATGAAAAAGATAGGAGGATAGTGTAAGAATATGAAGGTGCACAAGAAGACCCGTTAACTTACAATAACAGAGGATGATGCATAATTGGTGGTAGAAAAAGTGCAGGATTGAGGAGAAGAAGAATTATATGTTGCGGAGTTATAAAGAGAAGAATTGATGAAAATGTTGATGGAGGTTAAGGATTTTTTGGAAAGATTACAGATCAATGTAGAAAAACAAAAAGGAACAACGTAGTAGGCGAAAACCCATGAAGAAAAGGAGACAGTATAGAGAAAAACAATGGGAAGTGAGACTTTCTAGATTAACCAAGGTATGCTACAAATAGACGCGGAAACAATGCAAAAAATCTTAAATGATATAGAGAAGTTGGACTTGGTGTTTTCGAAGATTCAGACCAAGGAATTATACAAGCTACATATTAGTGTCACGCATGAAGTTCAATCAAGGGCCATGAAAAATGTGACAAACTTAGAAATATCCAGGGAGGTAAAGGAGATACTAGAGATAGTACTCAAGTAGGTGAAACTCTAGAGGGATGAAGAAAAGCAGTGCACAAATAAATTAGAACAAAGGCTTGAGGAATTGTTTAAGACAATCCCAGACAACGCACAAACAAAGGAGTTAATCAAATAAGAGAAGATCCAAACGATAGCGCAAGCTATGGAAAGTTATCGACAGGAAATCAAAAACCTAGTAGAGAAGGTGATCCCTAACACTCTTCTAGATATCAAAGCACAAAGGGAATTGCAAGAATATGTAAATATTCAAGAATTAGATAGAAAAAAGGGTGACATAAACACTACAGTACATGACTTGAAGCACAGACATAAAAATATGGCTATACTAGACAGTATGAAGAGTGCACATGAGATGCATAAAATTCAAGTGGAGTTGAAATCAATCCAGATGGAGAAGTAGTTAAGGTGGGCTCAATTGGAGCCACTGCAAGTAGGGGGGAAAAAAATGATTACAGAGTTGGAAGCATCAAAGAGTAGGATACAATAGCTACACTTGGAGAGTGTGGAAGTTCTTAAGGATAATCCTTAACATTACAACACAATTGGTAGAAACTATTGCAGAAAAGAGTGCACAGGAAAAAGAACAAGTACAGGAGATGACATGTAGATTTCAGGAACTGAAGAAGTTAGTGTAGGAGGAAAACATTGTTGATTAAGGTTGGTTGTCATTTATGTCAACCCTTGAAGAAAGACCTGTAGCACAAAGTTTTGGTTAATGGACCAAATATTTTTTGATGTAAATATGACTCATTGTTGTTTTGTCATGGTTGATAAGAAGTAAATATGGATGAACTCCAAAGTGGTCCCCTTATGGTGAAATCCCTCACGGGAAGACGCTTTGTGGAGTAAGAGAAACCATGCTTAATTATGGAATAATGAGATGAGGAAGAGTGAATTTTCGGAAAATATATATGGATATTTCTTGTCATTTCATTTCAGGTGGTATGTGGAACGTCACATAATTCCTCATGGTTAGAGTTATAGCCATGAAGTTGGAGACAGGTTTGGGTAATGGACCCAAGTTTGTTTGATGGGTAATGGTATCGTTATGATATATTTTCCGATAATAATATTCTATATGGTGGTATGTCGTATTACCATTTAAATTGGTATGGCGAACGTCACATAACTCCTCACGGTTTTAGAGTTATGGCCTTACAGAGTTAAAGGACCCTCATATATGTCATCCGCAAGCCCCAAAAGTCCAAAGTAATCAAAGTGGTTTAAGAGATTTTAAAAGGTAAATAATAAAAGTGAAGTGAGTGTGTTATAATTCAAAGTGAATACAAATAAATTATTTCAATAATAATTTTAATGGAGAAATTAAGTAATTAACCTAAAATGGGAAAGGTGGGGCCAAATTGGCCTAAAATATGTTTTAAGGAAGCTACTTGGAGGTATAAATGAGGCAAGGCTATCTCACATTTTGAATCACACTTGAGCATATTGAATATCTATAGGTTTCATAGGTTTACAAATGATATCTAAGCCAAATTACGAAATTAAGAAGAAAAGGCCGAAATGCAAGGAGGATAAATTCTTTTAATGATAGTTGCTTTCTAGGTATGTTATTTTCAAGGTCATCACCTTCTTCTAACGTTTTTTTATATAATGATTCCTGATCACGAAATTTCTATGAAAGTGAGAAAACATATCCAAGTATCCGTGGTTAAAACTTCAACTTATTGGGTGTATTTTGGGAGTTACTCTGTGGAAAATAGGGTTTGTATTGGCCCTAAAACTAGTCAAAAATCCGGTGTTTCGGTCAAAAAATGTCATAGCTTCTTCATAACAGATACAAATTGATGGGAACAAATGTGTTGGTTAGACTCTGATTATTTAGTATGTTGTGTAACAGGTTCATATCCCATTTTAATAAATCAAATATTTTGTGCAGGGCAGCACTCTCTACAAGGTCGCTCTCTACTTAACTAAGCCGAGGGATTGACAAGGTATACCATTTTTCTATAAATCCTTTACCACGAGAGGTTACAAGTAGTTCCACTTGGACAGGTATAAAATACACTCAATAACATTGTGTATCGGTTTCATCTCTTTATACATTCTGGGTTCAAAGTTATGATTACTTCCAAGTTAGGGTTGTTGACTAATCCAAAACTAGGCATGTGGACAAAACAAGTTTAGTGATATGAAAATGATAGTATTTTGTTTTTAGAAGTTAAGGAAGGTTTACTGGGAATGTGATCACATATACACCAGTTCTATTATAGAGCTACAAATCATATTTGGATAAATTGATGATGGAGATTTTTAGGACTTTGTTGGTGGGCATTTAAGAACAGGTTGATTACAGGTTGGGTGCATATGGTTGATGCACTTGTTTATATTATAGGTTGATTATAGGTTTGGTGCATGGTTTATGCACATTTTATCACTGAGTTGATTCACGAGGTTGAGTATAGGTTGATACATGGTTCAGACTTATTGGTACATGTTTACAGTGATTACATCTCCATGATGATAGTGTGATTAGACCCATCATTCTACTTCTACTTGGTGTGAGGATAGGGCAAGGAAATTTGGTTGTATCCACCTTCCAGTTGCTTAAATGGGAGGACATTGGGGTTATTATCCTCCTTGCCAGTTTGGCAATAAAGATTTGGGGAGTTAAGGCTTCCCTCGGGTTGCTTGAGAAACTAGGGGTTGGAACCTCCTTCCAGTTGCAACTGGAAAACAAAGGGAAGTTGGTGCTTCAATGAATGTAATTCTTCAAGACATATAAGAAAAACATTATGTGGTTTTCTTGCACTTTGGAGTTTCCGTAAAACAATTTTTGTGCATGCATGTGATTGTTTATTTACTGCTCGTATTGTGGATAATAATTCTACATTGATATAACATTTTGAGAAAAAGAGTTATAATTACGTTGTCTTGATTCACCCCCTCTCATTAATCAAACAATTGGTATCGAAGCCGGGTACATAGCCAATCAGTTTAATCACTAAAAGGTAGATCATGGAAGTACCAACTTGTATAAAATGGAATACCGAGTTTGATGGACAGAAGTATACTTTTTGGAGCATAAGGATGAAAATATATGCAGACACGGGGATTTCAAGTTTGGCAATCAATTGTAGATGGATACATACTTTTCGCCAGTTCCACCAACCGTGACAGCAGTGGCTTCGGTGAGAATAATTCCAAATCCATAGAATACACTTTTGAATAGTCTCAGTGATAGTACTCTAAAGTTGCACATTGTAAATCTTCTAAAAGGAATTTGGGACAGAATTCAAAATATTTATGAAGGAGATTCAAAGTCAAAACAACAAAGCTTCAAACTTTCACAGTCGATTCGAACAACTAAAAATGAAGGAAGATGAATATATCCTGACCTACTTCTTACAGTCGATGAAACAATGAATGCTGTTAATCATGCGATTGGGAGAAATTAGAAGAATCTGTAATTGTTCAAGGGTACTAAGATCTCTTCCTTTGAGATTCAACCTAAGATATCATCACTAGAAGAAAGATAAAATATAAACTCAATAAGCATATCTAAACTCAATAAGAATAGACAAAATGCATGGAATCTTCACAACATATGAAATGAGAGCTGAGCAGGAAAATCTAGATATAAAGCAGAAACTGACCTTCAAAACATCCAAAGATCAAATAAAAGAAAAAAGGAACAAGAGAATATAGCTTAACAACAACGATGTCTCAGAAGATGATGAAGAAGTAGCCAACTTTGTCAAAGGACTGAAAAAGGGAACCAACGGTGATGCAGAGGTAAGCTTCTTTTAATTTGTTTTAGTGTGATGGTATTGCTCATTTTGCTAACAAATTTCCTCATAAGGAAAATAAATGATGAAGGTTACTCAAAGGAAGACAAACATATAAAGGTAAAGAACTACAAAGAAAGATTTTCAAAGAAAAACGATTTTGCACCAAAGAAGACATCTCATCATGAGATGAAGATGAAGTCGGTGATAGTGAGATATAAAGAGTTATATTCATGGTATTATAAGACTTTGATAAATAAGACTCGAAGAAGAATATGAAGAAGCATATGAATAAGAAATTGAAGAGGCAGAAGTTGACTTCCGAAAAATTAATGAGTGTCATAGAAGTTGCTCAGAGAAAAGAGAAGAAAAACAAAGAAACTACAAGCATATGAATTATAAGAAAAAAGACACTCAAGAACTAGAACAAATGATTACAAAATTGGTTCCAAATAGAAGAAGATAAATGAATTGAAGAAGCACTCGAAAGATAGAAGGAAAGGATGGGATCATTGGAAACACAGGCGAGATTGTCCACAGAAAGGATATTCAAAAAGAAAATATCTGAGAATAGCAAGCTCAAAAGTTACGGATGACATTGTGCTTGAGTCAAAAATATTATCTTGACAAGTCCAGACTTGGATACAATCAAACGAAAAGGATCAAGCTCCAAAACAACAAAGAAATAAACAAATCCAAAAGTTGTAAGAAACAATCAAGGGATAAAAAGATATACAAGAGGAAGATTCACAGGGACCTCTCCTCCAGAGATTGGATTCCAGAGTCAACAACAGATGAAGCGGAGCCTCAAGAAGAAGGATTCATAAAAGAACCTCATTTCATAAGATCTTCAACTACCAGGTATCAAACTATATTTTTTGGTTTATGTTGCATGCTTGTAATAATTTTGGACATAAGTTGTAAATTCTTGAGGCTAACAAGGGAACAATAACTACCTTGAGATCCATACCTGAGGGACACTGAAGACCCTAGTGAAGCATGAGAAGAGGATTGCTTGGGTTTGAATCATGAGCATTGAAGTGGAATGTACAAATGTAACAATTTTGGACACATGGCCAAAAATTGCAGAAATGACAGTCCCTCCTAAAGAGAACCTCAATTGAGTCACAAACAAGAATCTTAGAAAATAACATGGATAAAAAAGCAAGAATTAGGTATATGATAAGAAAGAGATACTGCAGTCGCTCTACAATCTAAAGAGAAGAAACTTGGTTGGTATGTTGTGAGTGGGATCTTCAAAACACATGGCAATTGATAGAGACAGTTTCTTACATTACGAGAAGAAGAAAGAGATGGATCAGTCTCCTTTGGAAATGATTCATCCAAAATCATTGGAAAGAGCACAATCAAAATTAGAAACAAGAGCGAAAAGGAAAATATTCTACTAGTAGAGATGGCAAACATAATCTTTTTAAGTGTGGAGTCAAATTAAGGTCCTTAAAAGTTATTCGATTCACAAAAGTGAGATAAAGAGAAAAAGAAGGTTAAGGGAAATTGGTCGCTTCTGGCTACAGAACTTCAAGCAACATATGTGTTAGCAAAAGCTGATAAAAGTGTTGTGCAGGAAGATGAAGGTTGGATGGCACAGAAGAATGGGTCCACATGCATTTTGGTAACCTTGTCCAAGTCATCAAAGCGATCGGAGAAATGCTATATCAAAACTAACCAACACTTTATGCAAGCATTGCAACAAAGGAAAGAAAACAAAGACAGGTTCAAATAAAAGGATATTCAATGATGAAACCACTAGAAATTGTGCATATTGATGGATTGGACCAACTACAACAAAGAATCTTAAAGGTGAGAGATACTTTTATGTTGTGTAGTTGATGATTATACAAAGAATGACTGCAGTTTGCTTTCTTTGTTGGCAATGCTTGGATAAATTTTTGGTTGGTTTCGTGATATGGGAAATGGTTGAAATGAGATGGATTCAAGAATCAAATGTTGTCAGGATGAGGAGGAGAATTCACCTCAAAAGGAATTTATGGACCCCTTGCTAGCAATCATGGGAATAAAAAGACAATTCTACATGCAGCTAGAACATACCTCTCAATGGAATGGAGGTTGTTGAGAAAAGAAAGAATAGGGCGTTACATGAAATGGCTCGAACAATGATAATGGATTCAAACTTGATAGATATTTTTGGACACAGGCGATTACATACAACAGTTCACATTCAAAAGCAGTAATGCTTTCAAAGTAACGACAAAACTCCTTATGAGCTATGGAAAACAAGACCAAGAAATGTGAAGCACCCAAAGGGAGTTTTAGAAGCAAAGTACTACATTAAAGAAGATGGCAAAATGGGAAAGTTTGACTCTAGGTGGAAAAGGAATACTTGTTGGTTACTCAAGAATTTTACACAAAGGAAAGCACCACAGAGTGCTACAATCTAAAGTTGTAAAAGGTTATTGAGAGAAACATCAGCGTAACAGGTGAATTAAACAGTGTACGGAATCAAGAAGAAAACCAATCAATGGAACAACTTTTTGAAGAAGAAGATGAAAAGAAGAGAGGAAGATGAAGATGAAGATGAAGAGAATCGGCCAGTAGAAGAGAAAGTTGACAGAAGTATCTCGACAGCACCTAGCAAATGAGTGGAAGTATCAACCGGTCAGTTATTGGAAACAAAGATGGGAGTTGAGACTAGAAGAAAAATCCGTTCACCAGAACAAACACACCTAACTCTCTCATCTACAACTAGACAACTGTTTTGAAGAGTGAGAGGATGAATTTTGGAATAAGGCCATGGATGAAATTTGGATACAATGAAAAATGACACTTGGGGAATTGGTTCCAAGACCAAAGAATAAGAATATTGTCGGCACAAAATGGGTTTTAGGGAATAGATTGAATGAAGATGGATGGGTTACAAGGAACAAAGATGGTGGGTATGTAAAGGATATACAGATTGAAGGAATGCGACTTTGAAGAGAATATGCCGGTGCGGAATGGAGCTTAATCATTTGTTTGGCATGCAAAAATGTAAGAAAGTATGTCGAGATGGGCCCGTAAAATCAGCTTTTTCTAAATGGGAACTTGAAGAAGTCTACATTGAACAACCAAAGTATTTCAGTTGACGAGAGAGAACACAGACTATGTGTGAAATTAAAAAGAAGGCCTGTATGGTCTAAAAGCAGGCTCTAGAGCATGGTACTCAGACTGATAGGAAAGTATCTGCAACATCACGAGGAGTTCGAGAAAAAGAGTAAGACCAGCAAGCCTCTACATCAAAAGGTAAGTCAAAGGTAATATTTTATTAATTGAAGTTTATGTTGATGAAATATTGGCCTGGTAGTAGTGATGGCAGTTAAGCCAAAATTTACCAAAAGACATCACCAGTAATTTGAAATATCATTACTTGGAGAACTATCCTTCTTCACGGGACTTAGGATACGTCAAAGAAACCAAAGGAATTTTATTTCTCAAACCAGAATTATATCATAGAAATGCTAAATAGGTTAAGAATGGAATATTACTGGAAACCAGTTATCCTCCAATACAAAACCAATTTACTAGGTTGAGCAAGATGATGATTCAAAGTCCACAAATCAGAGGCAATGGGTCAATGATTGGCATTACTATATGTGACATCATCACGAGCGGATATGTCTGAGGTGGTTGGATACAGGTGGAATGTTCAAAATGAGGAATCGCATGTATTAGCAGTAAGAAGGATCTTCAGATATCTCAAAGGAACATAGAGTTTGGATTATGGTATCCAAAGGGAAGGAATCTATCACTTATGACCTACATAGATATGCATATTAGGTGGGAGTTGTGTTGATATTGATGAAGCACCAGTGGAGCAACGTTCACCAGGTGGTGTTTAGTATCATGGCTAAAGAAACAATCATCGATATCTCTGTCTACAGTGGTATATTTAGCATGCTATCTACAGGTTCTTTGGATGAAACAAACTTTATGAGATATCACGGGTTGAGTGCCATTGATCCCATTCCAATATATTGTGATAATACAAGTGCCATCCAGTGTCTCAAAAAACCACGTGATGCACTCCAAGACAAAGAACACATTCCAATAAATTATCACTTTCTATAGGAACAGGTTGCAGAAATAACATCGAGTTGAGTATGTGGGCACAAAGAACAAATGGCAGACATCTCTACAAAACCACTTCCATGGGAAGCGCTTGAGTATCTTCGTAAAGACTTTGGAGTTATTTCTACTCCAAAATGAATGCTTTTGGATACTTATCTTATATGTCTTAGATGTACCGCAGGAAGCACCATAAGAGGATAGTCTTTCAGGAGGGGCAGCCCTGGATGGGAAAGATACCTTTGCCATTGTGACAAAGGGGGAGGGTTATGAATCTCTGAGAGAGACGGAGGCATGATTCGAGGTGGATCGATTTATCGGATCTGGGAAGACGAGAGGCATGGTTTGGAGGAGCATGATTGATATGATTTGAGTATTTCATCAGTGTACCATCAATGCCAAAGGGAGATTGTTGATTAAGGTTGGTTGTCATTGATGTCAACCCTTGAAGAAGACACATGTACAAAGTTTTTGGGTAATGGACCCAATAGTTTGATGTAAATATGACTGTGTGTTTTTTCATGTGGTTGATAAGAAGTAAATATGTATGTGAACTCCCAAAATTGGTCCCACCCATGGTGAAAGCCCTCTTCGGAAGACGCTTTGTGGAGTAAGAAGAATTATGCTTAATTATGGAATAATGAGATGAAGGAAAGTGAATTTGTTAGGGAAAATATCCTATATGGATAGTTCTTGTCATTTCATTTCCGTTGGTATGTGGAATGTCACATAATTCCTCAAGTTACAGAATTATGACCATGAGAAGTTGGAGACCAGGGATTGGAGTAATGGACCCAAGTTGTTTGATGGGTAATGGTATGAATTATGATATATTTTCAGATATGTATTCTATGGATATTACATGTCATTTCATTTATATTGGTATCACGAAGCGATCACATAACTCCTCATGGTTTGAGTTATGGCCTTACTAAGTTGGAGTACCCTCATATGTTGTTTTGAAGCCCCAAAAGGTCAAAATTATCAAAAGTGGTTTAAAGTTTTAAAAGGTAAATAATAAGTGGAAGTGATGAGTGTATTATAATTCCAAATGTCTAAAATAAATTAACAGTAATAATTTTAATGGAGAAATTAGAAGTGGATGACCCTAAAATAAGGGGAAAGTGGGGCCAAATTTCAGAATATGTTTTTAAGGAAGCTACTTGGAGGTAAATAAAGAGGCAAGTCTCTCTCATTTGAATCACACACTTGGTATATTGAATATCTATGGGTGTGGGAGGTTTACAAATGATATCTAAGCCCGAATGCAGGGGAAAGTGAAGAAAAGAGGACGAAATGCAAGGAAGATAAATTCTTTTGATGGTGCTCTAAGGTATGTTGTTATTTACAGAAGTGAAGAAAGAAACATATCAAGTATCTTTGGTAAATGTTAATCTTATGGGTGTTGTATTTTGGGAGATTCCTCTATGGAAAATATAGGGTTTGTGATTAAACTAGTCAAAATCCAGTGTTTCGGGTAAAACATAACTTCTTCATAGATCCAAATTCAGTGAGACAAAATGTTTTGGTTGGAATTTTTGGTTGTTGGTATTTTGTGTAACAGTTTCATATCATTTCATAAAATATTTTGTGCGGGTCACTCTCTGCAAAATTCATCTCCTAGGAATGACCCGAGGAAATTAAACAAAGCTATGCCATTTTCTATAAAATCCTTTTATGAGAGGTTACAAGTAGTGGAACTTGGAGAGGTGCATAAAAAACACTCAATAACATTGTGTATCAGTTTCATATCTATACACATTGGGTTCAAAGTTATAGTTACTTCTAAAGTTGAGGTTGTTGACGAAAATCCAAAACTAGGCATGTGTGAGACTAAAACAAGTTTGATGAAATGATAGTATTTTTGTTTTAGAAGTTAAGGAAGGTTTAGGAATGTGATCATATACACCGGGTATATTATAGAGCTACAAATCAGATTTGGATGATGAAATTGATGAGGTCTTTTTGTTGACGTACATGTTGAGTACACGGTTGAAACAACTAGTTGATGAATTGACACATACAAGAAGTGTATAGTTGACGATGTTCGTACATATTGATGATTAATAGTTGATTACAGGTTGGTGCATGTTTGATACACTTATTTATGGTACAGGTTGATTATAAGTTGATTACAGATTGAGGTATAGGTTGATGCATGGTTTAGCTTATTGGTACAGGTTTACGGCCCGGTATATCTCAGTGATAGTGTGAGAGTGGTTCATCATTCTACTTCACTTCAGGGTTGCAGGATGAGGCAAGGAAAGGTGGTTGTAGCCACCTTCCGGTTGTAACTTGAGGAGGACATTGGGGAGTTTAACCTCCCTTTTGGTTGTAGCCAAATATTTGAGGAGTTGGAGCTTCCCTCGGGGTTGTAACCCTATGAGAAACTAGGAAGTTGGAACCTCCTTCCAGTTATTTGGAAAACAAGGAAGTTAGTGCTTCCAATAAATATAATTCTTCAGACATATAAGAAAAAAGCATTCATGGTTTTCTCCCGATTTAGGTTCCACGTAAAACACTGTGTGTGTGTGCATGTGTGTGATTGTTTATTTATTACTGCACTGGTGTATTGTGCATGTGTGTGATTGTTTATTTATTACTGCTCATTATTGGATAATAATTCTACATTGATATAACATTTGAAGAAAAAGGATTATAATTACGTTATTACTGATTCACCCCCCCTCTCAGTAATCCAACAAACATTGCCTGAGTGGCTCAGGACGAGCCACAAGTGAGTGTTTGGGGATTTTTGGAACATGCTATTTTTGGGTAAATGTGCAGAAGTTTTGAAGGATAGTTGTACCATGCACTAGGAAACAAGGAAAAGAAACATGCCAGAAGGAAAGGAAAACAATGCTCTAAGAATCAAGGAAATGAAGTATGAGAAAGAGTAGAGTCAAAGCAAGGAATGGTTGGATTGAGGAAAAACCGCGTGTAGGAAGTTACTATGTGGACAAACCTAATCCACTTAGGGTTAGGTTTTTGGTCATGATGTAATGGGTTTAACCCACTTTTTGTAGTATCAATACATGTATTGTGAGATTTGAGGAGATCCATATTTTTTGTAGAAAGTTTTTGGATAGGGAGTTTTGGAGATAAATAATGAGTCAATTTTGGAGATGACTCTGATTTTGAATTATAATTGAAGGTCGGGTCGTAATTTGTGGATCTTAGTGTGACAATGTTCAACCTCACACACCTATACTTGTGCATTTCAAATTCACTTTTGATGTAATGTGCACAATGTATAGAATTGAAGATGAATAATAAAGAAGACAGATCTTTATGGACGTAGCCTAGGGGGTGAACCATAGTAAAACCTGTGTCATTGTGTGGAATGTTTTATTTATGTTTTACAATGATTTATGATGAATGGATGGGTAATTAAATGAATCTATTAAGGTTAATTTACAATGATCACTATATTAGACATGTTATTTTTGGAAAATGAATAATAAAGGATAAATGAATGGTAGATCTAATGAATGTTGAAGTAGAATAGTAGTATGCCTAAAATCCCCATGAGAAACATCCCTTCCATGACTGTGGAAATTTGGGTCCTGAAGTCACCCATAAGCCATCTCAGGTGAGATTATGTTGTGCACTTTGTGCATAGTGTTTCCTTCTGGTCTCCAGAAGGGCCAATGGTTTCTATGTTTTTGATGGAGAAATAAGGTTGAACTCGGGTCAACCCATACATCCAACATAAGAAATGGTATCCATTATGTCAAGTTACTCCATTAGATAGGGAAACCTCTATTGAATATGACTCCTGGTGAGCCTCTTACCCTGATGCTCTTCTTACATGATGCAGAAACTTCCATCTTAGAGAATCTATCAATGACCACGAAGATACAAGCATTTTGATTCTTGGTTGAAGGAAGACTAGATGTGTAGTCCATGGAGATGCACTCCCAAGGCCTATTCAGAGTAGGAAGAGGGGTGTATAGCCCCTATTTCTTGATGGAGGTCTTGGAAATGGCATAGGAAGTGCAGGATATTCTGTACTTACGAGCATCTTGTCGAAGCTTTGACCAATAAGATTGATTTTACAGTACTGCAACTATTTTATCTACACCAAAATGTCACATTGTCTGGATCTAATGAGCTTCCAGGATTATATTTTCAGGCTCACTTGAAGGAAAATAGAGATGAATCAGATGGCATAGAAATCCATCCTAGAGATGAAATTCTGGAATTATTTTTCTTGCTCTAAAATTCTAATAGGAAGTAGAAAATTCAGAGTCTTTATTGTATAATTATGGCCATCCGTATGTCTCATGTCCATAGGAGTTGAGAAATATGGTTAGTGATACCATCAAAGGTTGACTATGACAATCTATGAAATGGTTGGTGCTACCCTTCTTGTACTTTATATTTAAGTGGAATTTCTACAGATAGGTGGACCACTTCTGATGGAGGTCATTCTGTAAATTTCCTTGTGTCTACATGAATTGTATAGGCATGTGATTAGTTTGGATGATCACCTCATTCCCTAGAATGTAATGCTTCCACTCTCAACATGAATGCGCAATAGAGTACATCTCTTTGTCATAGGTGGGGTATCTATGAATAGTATTAGTAGAGTTTCATTGTGAAAGGCTACCAGATTCCCATGCTATGTGAGGGCTACACTAATAGCATAATCTGAAGCAGTTGTCTCAATATCAAATGGTTGTTGCAGGTATGGAAGAATAAGGACTAGTGTTGAGTAGAGATGGGATTTCAAATCCTCGAATTATTTTTTCTAAGGTGCATAGAACACAAACTTGGTATTTTCTCCACCATTGGTCACATGGCTTAAGGCCCAAGAAATATGAGAGAACCCCAACACAAACCAACAATAGAGGTTTGTGGGTCTCAAGAAGTTGCAGAGCTTGGCCATTGTCTTCGAGGCCAAACAATCGTAGATGAATTGAATCTTGGATGGATCCACATGTACACCCTGCTCATCCACGATGTATCCCAAATATTGGATTCTCTACATGTTGAAGGAACATTTCTCCAAATTTTCATATAACTTGTGTTTTCATAGGGTTCGCAAGACCTTCTAAATATGGTCTAAATGTTCCTCCTAGTTTTTTTTTGAAGATGAGGATGTCATCAAAATATAAAACCACAAAGGATTTTATGAATGGTTGTAATATATCATCCATAATATGCATGAATGTGGTTGGGGCATTAGTCAAGCTGAAAGGCATGACCAACAACTAAAAGAGACCTTATTTAGACTTGAATGTTGTCTTCCACACATATATTTTATCAATCGACACCTAGTAGTAGAACGACTTAAGATCAATCTTATTGAAAAACTTGGATCCCTTGAGTTGATCGAGAAGATCATCAATCTGAGGAATTGGGTACCGGTTCTTTACTGTGATCTTGTTCAAGGATCTGTAATAAATAAAAAGTCTCCATGTATAATCCTTCTTTTGTACTAGAAGAATTGGTCTCTCACAAGGTGAGGAGCTTTGTCTGATGTGGCCCTTCAAAATTATCTCTTGGATATTGCGTTTGATTTCTTCATTCTCCATAAGAGAACACTTATACACAGGGTCATTAGGAAGAGGAGCATTGGGTGTCATATAAATTTATTTATTTACCTAACAGTGCATAGGAACCCTAGTAGGCGAGCTGAATATGTCTTTGTATTCATCTACTATCTTATGCACCTGTCATTGTTGTGTAGAGATACCATGTGCATAGGTTTCGACAGTTTCAGTGACCTTACGTTCACCTTCTCATCAAACCATAAAGAGTAAAAACACCCTGATATGAGATACCACCTTTCTGCACTACTTCACGGAGATCAAAGAGACCGCAACCTTTGGGTCTGCCTTCGGTACCCTATAGAGTTGATATCCCAAATTAATAATGACACTATGGGGCCTAGATTCATAAAAAACATGAAACTTCCACATATATGGTTGTCTTAAAAAACTTCAAGGGGGTAAACATCACACAATACCTTGTCTTTGAATGGTTTGATGTTGTAGTGCAGGCCACATTGTTGGATGACACATATGTCCCACCTGTTAACACATAGATTGTGTCGGTCAAAAAATTCACCTTGGTTTTGTTTTTCAATTCATAAGGTTTATAGGACATAGGTTTTGAGTATTTAATTTGTAATCATAAAATCATATTTGGTTTCAAAATGAATAAGCTTATTTCTATCCTTGGTCTAAAGTTTGAGCTATGTTTGAGTTGCCACTGCGAACTGATTAAGGAGGAACATTGGAAGGTTAGATAGCTTGCAAGCACACATGTTCAAATTTGATGGATTATACATAAAACACAGGTTTACTGGGTAGTCCATGAGTTTTTTCATGATGTTTTAAAGACTTGAAGAAGGGTTTTGGTTGACTCGTCTATTGGCATTGTGAACCGGTGTTGTGAACTCATTTCTTGTAGCAGTTTCTTTTAAAGATTTGATCATAAATCCAAAATGGTGATGTGGGTTTTTCTGAATTTTTTTTTAGAGGAGCATGATAATGGCATCGAATCTCTGACCAAAATTCAGCCTGACCTATTTTGGAATTTGAAATATAAAATTAAAACACCAGTTCATTACAAACTAGCGATGCAAACTCTCTAATTTGCATAGTTGTTGGGTATTCACCTTATTTGGAAGCTTCCAACTATCAGGGAAGGTTTTAATTATCTACTATGATTTATTTGTACATGAAGGACATGTGGTCCATCTCTAGATAAAGCAACATGACCTGTTTCAAAAGGAATTTATCTCAATAGAAAAGATCCAAAAAAATTGGAATTTGTTAGGTTTTTATTGGAATATTTTATAACAAGAATCCTAAATTGAGGAGGATCCTATGTAGCTCCTTAGTTTCGACCTCCTTAGGGTATATAGAGATAATTCACTATATATGGAAGTGGATTTTGATAAGGAAATGGTTGGAATGGAGTGAGAGAGACTCATACTTTTTTTATATTGTCTATGTAGTAGAGGGTACTTTCTATTGTATGTATCAGACCTAAGATCCTTTGAATAATGGAAATCAATTATGTTCCTTATCATCTTGTTGTTGTCTAATTTTAATTACAGTCCATTGAATGATTGATTTGATTGAATTGTAGCTTTGTTTCAATAGAATATATTTTTTGATATTTTTGCAAATATATCGTAATTTTTCTCTTTCATTATTAGAAGTTTTTATTTCAGAGAGTTCTTCCTTATATGTGTGTCATACTACCTGATGTAGATGATAGGAATATTACATTTTTCTTATGAATTCCCCCACTTTCTCACCTTATTTCCTAAAACCCTGATCAAATTTATTCAAAGCCTTATTTTTTGGTGCATATTGTATGAAGTAAGTTGTGATTGACATTATTTTTTGAGTTTTCCATCCATTTGCCATTTATCATAATTTTTTCTCTTACAAAGTTTGATGGATACTAAGCTTACATTTATATCAGTCTAAGTGTAACTCTCAGTGATAAAATTTTTGGCACCGTTGCCGAGGATAGAAGTGAAGAAATATTCCATGGGAGAATGACAATGATCATATCAAACTCTTTATGGTAGATAGGAGCACGACACAAGATTGACTACAATATTCTACCTGGAGACTCCAACTTCATCATAGATGAATCTATGGGAGACTCCACTAGTTTGAAATGGAAAATATTATTTCTCAGAGGTATGCATTTTTTGATTTCTCAAATATATCTTATTTTCCAAATCCCATGCCTGATAGAAGTGAATAGGAAGGTTGCCTTCCTCAATTTAGAGGGGAGGATTGGGAAATCTCGGCTGAGTTTTTACTCGATTTTCATGAGTGCATACTTATGTTGAAAGTTATACATGAAGATGTCCTTATCAAATTGTTTACATACTCTTTAGATGGCGCATTTTGTGATTGGTGTAGATCACTCATGGTTGCTTGTATTACTTCACTAAGACATTTTCATGTTGCATTTCATTTGTTTTGCAAAGAGAAATTTTCAACTGATTTCCTTTATAAATAATGATGTTATGAATTTGATTTGTTGAATAAAGGATAAAATAATCATAAAGAGTATGTTGCAGTAGAAGACATTTTTCGTATTGATCAAGAGGTTGATGATCTTCAAAGTGATATCCAGGATGTAAATACTTTTGACATTGTATCAAATGTATCTACTGTTTTAAGTTGTCATGAAAATAAAATTGTTTCCTTTGAGTATTCAAATGATAATGAGCATATCGATATATCAGAATGTGACAATTTTGAATATGAACCATGGGAATAAAATTAAGGAGATAATGAAGGATTATATGGTCATAATCGGTTGAAGACATTTCTCCATCAACTACTACCAGAGATCAACAAGATTTTTTTCATCATTCCTAAAACTGGATCTACATCAAATATTAAACAACCTATGATCAACATTGAAATCAATGAGGACAACCCACAACAACCTTCAATTTTGCAGATAGAGGAGATTGGAAACATTCATAAAACTGGGCATGTGCAGAAGAAATTCAATTTCTAGTTGGAACGAAAACAAGAAGAGGTATTTTTTTATGGATTTCATGACCCTATTGATGATTATATCGAGTTTTTAAGCAGTAAAAATGTCCACTCATTTTTTTCAAGTAAATGTTGGTTATGCTATCTTTTCAAACTTCACTTATGTATGGCATGAGTTCCTTCATTTTTCCGATCTAGATCAAAAGTTTCACCAGTTAATCATTTTATTGTATGGCTTCATTGGAAGCATGAATTTGCTTGAACAAAGTAGAGTTCAACTAGTTAGAGTAGGGTAGTGTAGAAAATAAGCTCGATTCTGAGGATTTTATTTCAATTTTGCAGTAGCTCAGCATAAGACTCCATAACCCAATGAAGGCACTACAACGACAGTTGTTCTTTAGTTTGGCAGGAAAATGGATTTGTAATTCAGATAAGAAGGTTACAGTTTATAGGTTTGGAACGTGGTGATGACCCCATAGACCAATGGATAAGGCACTAGAAATGCATGTTCTTGGAACCTCATAGGGAGGTCTCCATCCCCTGTGGAGCCAAAATGTTAACACATAGATTGTGTTGGTCAAACAATTCACCTTGGTTTTGTTTTTCAAGTCATAAGGTTTAAAGGAAATAGGTTTTAAGTCTTTAAGTTGTAGTCATAAAGTTATATTTGGTTTCAAAATGGATAATTGTATGGCTATCCTTGGTCTAAAGTTTGAGCTATGTTTGAGTTGGTTCTACAAACTAGAAGACAGACACTGTGAACTGATTAAGGAGGAACATTGGAGGTTAGATAGACTGCAAGCACACATGTTCAACTTTGATGGAATATACATCAATCCCATGTGTACCAGGTACTCCATGGGGTTTTTCATGTTGTTTTAAATAATGAAAGAATGGTTTTGGCTAACTCATCTATTGGCATTGCAAATTGGCGCTACAAACTAATTTCCTGTAGCAGTTTCTTATAATATTTTGATCATAAATCCAAAATAGTGATGTGGGTTTTTATGAAATTATTTTTAGAGGTGAATGATAATGACATTGAACTACTGACAAAAATTCATCCTGATCCAGTTTTTCATTTGAAAGATAACATTAAAACACTAGTGCGCTACAAACTAGCACTTCAAACTCTCTGTTTTGCATAGTTGTTGGATATTCGCCTTGTTTGGAGGTTGTCAGCTATCAAGGAAGGTCTAAATTCTCTCCTAGGACTTATTTGGACATGAGGGACATGTGTTCCATATCCATATCAAGTAGCATGATCTGTTTCAAAAGGAATTTATCTCAATAGACAAGATCCCAAAAAATATGAATTTGTTAGGTTTTTGTTGGAATCTTTTGTAACAAGACTCCTAAATGGAGGAGGATCCTATGAAACTCTTTGGTTTCAACATCCTTAGGGTAGATATAGATAATTCACTATATATGGAAGTGAATTTTGATAAGGAAAGGTTTGGAATGGAGTGAGAGAGATTCATACTTTTTTTATACTGTCTATGTAGAAGAGGGTACTTTATATTGTATGTATCATACCTAAGATCATTTGAATAATGGAAATCATTTATTTTCCTTATCATATTGTCTCTGTCTAATTTTTATTACAGTCCATTAAATGATTCATTTGACTGAATTGTGGCTTTGTTGCAATAGAATATCTGTTGTGATATTTTTGCAAATATATCACAATTTTTTTCTTTGATTATGAGAATTTCTGATCTAGTTGGATATCCGTGGCCACCCACCTTTTCCAATTGGCTCAAATCAGTTTTCTGGAAAATTTGGCAATTTACTATTTTTAGCAGTTTTTAACTTCAGGGGCCATTTTGAGGGCCCAAATGAAGGTTTTTAGAGATCGAGGTTCTAAATGATATCCAAAGGCATGATTGAGACCCAAAAATGAATATCCTCTATGATACCTTTCCAACGAGCTATCATACGCCTAAAACAGAGATCGTATGCAAAAGTTACGACCCCGAGAAGTTGATGTACTAACTTACCCAAATGGGGCCCACATGACTTTTGGCACTTCATCTCCTAGGGTTAGGTTTTTCGATGTCGAGGGTTTTTTTCATTTCTTTTTATTGTAAAAATGCCTTTAGAGCCTCATTGTAATCATCTTCTTGCGAAGGATGGTAGATGTCACATCTCTTCTTAGAGATAAATTGTCACCATTCTAGCGAGTCTTTCACTCTATATTTTTACAGTCTCTGTACATTTATTTCATTAATATAAATAATGTATTATTGTATATCTATGTTTATGGTTGAATCTATGATACATTTCTGTTATATTGTTGAATATCTGTGATATCTCTGTGCATTTCTTTATTATATCTCCGCTCTCATTTCATGCTGAAAATAATCTGGATCAATGGTATCAGAGCAGGTTGTTCTTGATCGATTTTTCAGTGCATGTCCCCGAAGAGGTTCGAGTATAGAAAGTTGGGTCTCGAGCTTATCTCTCTTGAACACAATCGCTCTCACACACCCAATAAACCCTTAATGCTGGAAGGAAATAAAAACGATGGAGCAGACAATCCTATCAGTCTTTTGCTTGAGAAAGTTCTCATGTGACAGAGGGACGAAATGATGTAGAATTTTTCCCACATCCTTCAATTCCTACTGATAGAAATATGTGCATATTCATCAAGCAGACACTTTGGAATCACCTCACCTTTCAAGGTACAACTTAATTTTTATATTCCAGTATTTGAAGGACAAATAGATGCATAAGCCCTAGAAAAATGGTTAACTCTGCTAGAAGGTTATTTCTTTGTTCACAACTTTTCAAACAAAGAAAGGATCACCTTCACACTACTTAAATATATCCCTCATGTCAAACATTGGTGGGAAACTTACTGGGAGAAAAGTTCCATAGAGGAGTTTGGAATATATGGGGTCAAGCCCACTTGGGATTTTTTTGTAGATGCGGTAAAGGAACAATGTTACCCTGTTGGCAACTATGAGGACCAATACATGAGATAAACCACACTGCGGCAAGAGAGGGGACAAGCAGTTCAGGAGTTCACCAATACCTTCCATACCTTTTTCACCAAGCTAGGTATCAAAGACTCTGAATGATATTTGGTTCTGAAATACTGTGGGGCTATACAAAGATACATCCAAACTGAAATGGATTTTCTAGAAATCTCATCACTCAGTGCTTCTTATCGATATGCTGTTAAAATTGAATAGAAATTTAAGCACCAAAATAAATGGGAGTTCGGGTCTACAAATATGCAACAACCAAAGTATGACAAAGATGGCCATAGCAGACAATCTCCCAAAAACCAGTCCAAGCCACATGAAAAGAAGGGTCACGGGAAGACAAAGAAGGACACCAGAAAATGGTGTGATTTCCACAAAATTCCCTGGTACAACATTGATGAATGTCGCTCAAAACAGTCATTGGTGGCCGAGATCAAAGACAAGGAGCCGAACCCTTTTTCAGAATCTGATTCTAGAAATACTAGTTAAGGACATATCATTGATGCAGACCCCACTGTTATTGTCATGACCACAATAATTAAACCAGAAGAACTAACAGATCCTGAAGAGAGGGAGTGCCTTTTTCATTCACATATGTGGGTGAAGGGGACCCCGTTGCATTTTATTGTTGATAGCGGAAGCCATAACAACCTCATCTTAGCAGAGGTCGTCAAACAGTTGGGACTGTCGACAACACCACACCCACAACCATACAACATCGAGTGGCTTCGCCAAGGTCAAGATCTTCGTGTCAGCCAGCAATGCCGATTTTCATATGGCATCCATCCCTTCAAGGATGAGGTATTATGTGATGTTGCTCCACTAGATGTTTTTTATGTTCTCTTGGGCCAACCATTTATGTGGAAGCGCCATGTTGTTTATGAGTCTCGACCCCGCAGTCTCATTGTTTCTCTCGGGGGTCATCTCTACAAAATACCAGAGGTAGTTCCAACTAATTTTCCACCTAAAAAGTGTCGCAAGGTAGTATCTCATACTGCAAAATTCAGCTTTTTCACAATCTGTTCAAAAGGAGAATAGAAGGACACTGCAACCACTACAACTTTGCCCCAAGAACCTTTTTTTCCAATAGAAGCAGGTCAACAAGGTTGAAGCAAAGCGCAAATATTCCTTCTGCATATTTTCCCCTAATGTAGCCCAAATTTTTGAACAACCTCAGCTTCAATAGGTTCATGACAGACTTCCACAAACTGAACAACGCGACGTCTCCAGCAAGGCAAGCAACTCACCAAGATGAAGATTCAGTAAACACTTTTCCCTCTCCCCTGGGAACTCAATATAATGGATACCATTTATTCCTAAGGTGGGAGGATTGATCCATGTGGATATCAGTGGCCACCCACCTTTTTCGACTGGTTCAAAACAATTTTCTGGCAAATTTGGCAATTTACTATTTTTAGCACTTTTAACTTCCACGGCCATTTTGAGGGCCCAAATGAAGGTTTTTTGATATATAGGTTCTCATTTATAGTTGAAGGCATGATTGAGCCCCCAAAATTAATCTCTCCGAAAATAACTTTCCAACAAGCTATCATACGCCTAAAATGGATATCGTATGCAAGTGTTATGACCCTGGGAAGTTGATGTACTAACTTACTCAAACGGGGCCCACATGACTTTTGGAGATTCATCTCCTAGGGTTAGTTTTTTGGATGTCAAGGGTTTTTGGCATTCCATTTTATTGTAAAAAGGCCTTCATAGACTCATTGTAATCATCTTCTTGCGAAGGCGAGTAGCCTTCACATCTCTTCTCAGAGATAACATGCCACCATTCTAGCGAGTCTTTCACTCTGTATTTTTACAGTCTCTGTACATTTCTTTCATTAATAGAAATCATGTATTACTGTATATCTGTGTTTATGGTTGCATCTCTGATACATTTTTGTTATATTATTGAATATATGCAATATCTTGTTGATTAAGGTTGGTTGTCATTGATGTCAACCCCTGAAGAAAGACCCGTAGCACAAAGTTTTGAGTAATGGACCCAATAGTGTTTGATGTAAATATGACTCATTATTGTTTTGTCATGGTTGATAAGAAGTAAATATGGATGAACTCCAAAGTGGTCCCCTTATGGTGAAAGCCCTCACGGGAAGATGCTTTGTGGAGTAAG